>OZ005649.1:111271404-111791404 GCA_963930645.1 Salticus scenicus
ATCTTCACTTACAGAAATGCCATAGCCATTATAATTCATTCACGAAATTACGATAAAATTTAAAAGCCACCAAGGGGTTCCTAAGTTAAAGTTATACCTAAGTAATTTTAAGAAATGAATATAGTTACTGATGCTAAGGAATGAAATACAATTACTGCATGCCTTTAAATGGAAGAAAAGATTAAAATAATCTTGTCTTATTAAATTAAATTCTGTTAACAAAGAATGTAAACAGAATGTTTTTTTTTTTTTTTTATGTCCTAAAATTAGTAATTATATTCCCCATGATAAGAAAAAGTTTACAAAATATATTTTTATATGTAAGAATACTGAAAGTTACTTACCTTGACTCAGTTTATTGATTTCGCAGAATATTTCGTATGAAATCTTTATTTACTTTTACTAAGTATTGCATTTTATGTTATGTCCCAGGAAAATTCGTGCTTGTTCAGTTTGAAAATATAAAGTATAGTGCAACCACGCTTCTTAAAACTAGCAGTGTGGAATAGTTCAAAAGCTTGGAGGGGTGCCAAATAGACCTACAGCTTGAGATGTGGAAAACATCCAGTAATTTAACACTTTCTTACTGCTTATTTTCTCTTAATCAGATGACTGTCTCCCCTATTATAACAGTGGACCCGTTGAGTCAGCGCTTGCACAAAGGCTTCCATGGTCTCAAGAAATGTGGTTGAAGAATATTTTTAAAAATTTTTGGAAAATTGATTATAAACAGAAATACTAGTATAAAAAAAAATGGACTTATAAACAACTCTTGAAAAATACAATAAGTAATATTTTCAGCTTTATATCCAAATTACGAGTCAGTTCATCTTAACCCTCTCATGCACGGAAACCTCATATGAGGCTACTAGGAAAAACCCACGAAATAAATGGTATTTCAAATAATTTCGATTCTCAATTGTACTGTATTCCACTATGGTAACAAGGAAAGCTTGTAAAATGCAGCAAAAGGTGGCAGAACTAGCTATGCAGTTTATTCTGATCACTTAAAAGTAGCTTTTTTGTACCAGCATTAGAAGTCACAGAACAACCGATTTATGAAGACCATTTCTGCACTTTATTTGCAAATATCAAGTAAATAAAAATATTTCCTGTTTTCTACATTATTTTTACTATAATGAACAAAAACTTATGAGTTATTAACAATTTATTAGCTAAAATAAAGCTATTTTTATTGAGAACCTCAAATGAGGTTATAATGCAGTTATGGTAGCTAGCAGCTTTGACTGCGTGCAAGCCTCATTTGAGGTTGTTGATGCTATGATGAGTAGTATAGTGCTAGAAATTTTCTTATTGGAGGAGCTAATGATTAGTTTATTAAATCAATTGTGATTTATATACACTTAATAATAAATACTTGCTTATTTCCATTTATATGTAATTCATAGATGGCCAATTATGTAATTAATTTGGTAATATTTAGCATGATTCATGTATTGAGATATCATGTTTCTAAACTATATTAATATTTAATCACTAATTAAGTAATTTATGTATGTCAATTCGATCTAATAGAATGCTAGGTACAAATGATAAGTTAAAGGATGTTAAATCTCTTCTGAAAGAAGGTAGGGGGTCAGTGTCTGTGACTACTAATGAAGAAAACATAACTGTGACTCGATGGGTCAATAAAAATCTTGTGCATGTAGTTTCATCTTTTGCTGGAGTGCAACCAATGGAAAAAGCAAAACGTTTTTCTCATGCAACTAAATCTTTGATAGAAATAGCTAGGCCAAATGCAGTAAAAATGTATAACCTTCATATGGGAGGTGTCGATTTAATGGATTCCCTTGTAGCACTCTATCGTCATTCCCAGAGGAATAAACGATGGTATATGAGAATATTTTACCACCTGTTGAACGTTGCTGTAGTCAATGCTTGGCTGCTTCGGAGAAAAGATGGAAGAGAAACGAACGATTTGTTGGAATTCAAAAGCAGAATTGCATCAAGTCTCATATACACAGGAAGCTCATTGATGGCATAAAAATAGGGTAGACCATCCAGTAGCAATTCTGATTCCACTGTATCAACAATAAAGAAAAGGAAATTATCTAATGTAGCAAACGAATTCAGATTCGATAACGGAAAACACTATCCAAAGAAGTCCGATGGTAAATTTGCATTAAAATGTAAAAATGAACTTTGCAAAAGTAAAACAAGATATACTTGTTGTCGATGTAACGTTAATTTATGCCCAGAATGCTTTGAAGACTTCAATGAAAAATAATAATTTTTTTTCAGAAAGGCACCCTTAGATGCATGTAAGCCTCATTTGAGGTTGTGCTTGTAACTTCTTAAAAAATTAATTTTTTTTTCAAAATTTAAAGGTTCAACTTTATTCTGACTCATTTTGAGGCAAACTGCAAGTAAAAAAATTTTTTTTTTTTACAATTATAAAATAATGCATGCATGAGAGGGTTAATTAATATAAAATTTTCATTATATTATGGAAAGAACTGTACTTAAAAATGGCATTAAGTATGTTTAAAGTTTTTTCCTTTCTTATAATATTACAATATGTTCAGAAATTATCATGAAAACTATGAATAATAAATTTTAAAGTACTGTCTAATTGCTCATACAAAAATAAAGGTGGGGACTAAAGTAATATTCTTTCACCCTCAACTTTATTTTGATGACCAATCATATTTTTGGTAAACAAACAAACAAACAAAAAAAAATAGACACAATTCCCATTTAAGTACTTTTTATGTTTGTAAAACAAATTATAAGAAAAAAAAAAAAAGAAAATCTCATTAAGCAATTTTTAATGCATTGTATGCACATTAGTTGCCTTGACTTACTAAAATTATTACGTTGGTTGCGATTACTGTGATGCCTCGCAGGAAATTCGTAAATCGGAAATTGCGAAGAAGTCGAGTTGGGGTAGAAGACATAAATCTCATTTAAAAACATATTCTACGGAAAAAAAAAAAAAAAAAAAAAAAAAAAAAAAAAACACTAGTTACGAGTTTAAAAGGAAAACTTTGGGTTTTGTGGAATTTAGCAGTTAGTTTGTTTTAAATGTGTTTCTTGGATACTTGGTTGCATAAGAATACAAATTCATTCTCCTGTGTATAAAATATGTGTTAAAATTGTACTTGAGATATCAAGTTCAATTCGAGATATCCCTTTGAGTTTAGCTTCCCTCGAGTGTAGTACAGGGGAGTACAAACGACATTGACGCCAGTTTGGTCGCTGGCTAATTTACTGGTAATATGAGACAATTTATTGTTTTATGTTTAAATGATAATAGAGATCACTAATACTCATTGTACTGCTAGAGAGTACTCCCAACCCCTTCCAACATCCTCCCAACCCCTATTTAAAATATTTAAATAAATTATTTACTACAAGTTTAATTTAGTATCTACATTTCATTATTGAAATACACAGCTAGAACAGAGAACCCTGAAGAAAACCATTCTTCACAGTCTTTCTGTGAAGTCTTTACTCACATGCATTCATAATCAAAATACTATTTAATTGTCTATTTACAAAGGGATTATATATATATATATGCATAAAAAAAGCAGAAAAAAAGCACTGCATAAAAAAAGTAGACGGACACTTACTTGTAATACTTTAAAGCCGTTTATTTCTTTAATTAGTAATATGAGGTTCATTTCTCTAAGATAATTGTACTCTTGAGACATCATATATTATTTTTTTTAATATAGAATCAATCCTTTTGAATTATGTAGTGGAAAAATTCAGGAAACAAAAATGGAGCATATTTGCACTGTAATTTTCTTAAAAAAAGTAGACGGACACATCTTGTATCTCTAAAATAAAGCGTGTTTAGTAAGGGGTTCGTATCCCATTTCCTTTAATAAGTTCGTATACTCTGTTAGGCATCGAATCAATGAGATTCTGAATCTTTTTTTGACAGAAAATTTCTCAAATGTTTAAAAGAGCTTGTTTGAGCTGGTGAATTGATTCATACTGGCGTCCACCCTCATAAATTTTATGAACAAGTATAGCCCAAATGTTTTCTACAGGATTCATATCCGGACTCTTGTATGGCCAAGGTGAAACATTGAAGTTGTTCTCATGAAACCATTGTTTAACGTTGTTAGCGGTGTGTATTGGCGCTCCATCTTGTTGAAAAATCCAGTTTTCTCCTCCAAGATCGCATGCAAATGGCAAAAGCTCACTAATAACTGTTTCAATATAATCTTTGTGAGTCTGCGTTTTACTTAGGAACACTAAATTTGTCCTTCCACCATAGCCAACAGCTAGCCACCCCATCACGCCACCACTACCAACTTGCCGAGTAGAGTACACTTCGTCTTCTTTCTCCAAATTGTGCCAATAATATTGATATCCATCTGGCCCGTCTAAATTAAATTTTTTCTCATCTGAAAAAACTACAGATATCCATTCTGTAGTCCAAGGCATATGGTTTTTAGCCCACTGTAGGCGTTCTGCCACGTGGTGATCTTTCCAGCATGGATGATGTTTTCTCTTCTTATATTGAAAGAGCTCTGAGTGCTTAATGTAGTTATAAATTGTCTGAGAAGTTACGTTAGTAATTCCTGTGCTTATTCGAACTCTGGGAATTGATGCTCCACTTTTTTTCGGCTCAGTAAAAATTTTTCTTTGGTCTCTAAACGAAAGTTTCTTTGGCCGGCCACTCTTTTTCTTTACGCCATGGGCTTCAGGAGCACGTAGAAAATCACTGATGATACTTTTCGCTGATGCTACTTTCGAAGTAGCCTACTAATTTCTCTGACTCATTTATTAACATTTTTCAGCGCTATAAACTGTCCTTTCTGATAATCAGTTAGAGGTATTCCTCATGGCATGGCGCATTCATCTCCAAGAAATTTAACTACGTAAAACGATCTTGTCAAGCACATTAGCAATTGGCAAAATGCCAAATATACATGTACATGCAAAACTGTTATTCTTGAAGAAACACCCACTTAGATAATTGCAGTTTTTGACCAGTGTCCGTCTACTTAAAAAAAAATATATATATATTGTACAAATGTATATCTTTTCTCTTTTCTGCATTTCTCTACATTAAAATTATTAATAATTGAATACTTTTATTTGTCTGTCAAAAATATGAAGATTGATAAGTATAAACATGTTAAAGAATTTTAATTAACATTTCCTATTAAACAAAGACGGGATTTAAAAAAATTGTAAAGAAGTGTCCGTCTACTTTTTTTATGCAGTGTATATATATAATTGATTTTGTAATGAACATATTATTTAAAGAAGTAGAAATGGACGTTTGGATTTAAATACTTTAACATATGAAATCACGAATGAGATCAAACATAATAGTGCTGCTCGAACAGTTACGATTATTCGAATTTTAACGCATGAAATTTTCAGAATAAACAATGAAAAACAGTGTTTTTCTGATGACTTTAAATAGAGAATAAAATCTTTTTGCAACAAAATTGAACCGACTCCAAAAAGCAACTACTATTCAAAGAACTAAAAAAAAAAAAAAAAAAAAAAAAAAAAGCAGTTAAGAGTACTTTGAACCACAGAGTATACGTGTCATCCGCTACGCTGCAAAGGTTGCAACGTAGTTCAAGTGTGCACAGTGTAGGAAATTGCGGACAAACAACTGCACATTTTAAGCGTTCTATTTTTAGCAATATTGTCTAAAAACTGTCTTTTCGTAGTAAATCGATGATGCTCTACAACTTCGTAATTAACTTTTCTCCCATCTTGAACCGTTTTTGAGATAGGAGCGCTAATTCCTCTGTTTTTCACCAGATGTCGTTTTATTTTCTTTAGATTGTAAAGATATTACAATGGGACCTAGTTTAGACCAAGATCTTTACAACAAAACAAAAAGTATTAAGTAACAGTATTTTGAACTAAATAGCGTATGTCTCACCAGCTACGCTACAACGTGTGCAATGTAGCTCAAGTGTGCATAGTGTAAGAAATTGCACGTTTTTAGCATTGTATTTTTAGCATCAATGTCTAAACTATCTTTTCGTACTAAATCGATGATGCTCTGCAATTTTATAATTCACTTTTCCCCTGTCTTGAACCGTTTCCGAGATAGGAACGCTAGCATGAATGTCTAAACTATCTTTTTGTACTAAATCGATGCTCCTCTTCAACTTTGTAATTCACTTTTTTCTCTAGAACCGTTTTCGAGATAGGAACACTAACTCCGCTATTTTTCACCAGGTGGCGCTGCAAGCGGTTCAACCTTGTACTGCATGGCCATTTTGCTATACTTACATACCATTTTTATCACTATAGCTGCAGCCGTTTAGCAGTTAAAAGAGATGGGACTGATTTTTTGGGCACCCTGTATTTTCTTTAGATCGTTAAGGTCTTTCAATGGGACCTGTTTCAGACCAAGACCTTTTCAACAAAACAAAAAGTATCAAAATCGGAGCATCCGTTCAGAAGTTATGAGCTAACAAACATAAAAAAAAAAAAAAAAAAAAAAAAAACTAGTTGGCATAGGTGGACTCTGCTCAGTTCCCAATCATATTTATGTTCTCATAAATTTCTAGTGCGAGACATATTATAAACATGTTAAAAGAAATGAATTTGACCAAAGCTTGATACAGTGACAGAATGAAATCCCCTCCTAATAGGCTATCCACCGTTCACTTCAATATATTTATCTTATTCTAATCTATTAATTTATTTTATCAGGGTCAATTCTGTTGTTTAGTTTTCATGCTACTATTTCCAATGCAATAATCCTCAAAATTCATATTTGTATGAAAAATTTATAATTTCGCTATGTTGATAAAAGCGTAAATTACGAATAATTTACGAAATTTTCTATTAGAATATTTGTATTCAATCATGTTCAAACAAATATCATAAATGTAATTTTGAAGTTGTCTAATGTATTTATGATCCTCAAAATGGAATGTTATGCTCAATTTTACCTTATTCTGACATGTTAAGTAAATCGTAAATTCCAAATAACTTACGAATTTTTTAAATTGGAAAAATCATAGTCTATGATATTCATGCCAGTATCCTAAATAATATTTCGAAAGTGGTTTGACATCTTTACGATGAAAATATCCCTAAAGATTGACGTTTATGTGAAAATTTGCTCTATTCTGCCATGTTAAGAAATTCGTAATTTTTCAATAACTTACGAAATTTTTATACTGGAAAATTCATAGTCATTAATATTCATACCAGTGTTCTAAATAATATTTCAAAGGTAGTCTGACATCTTTACGATGAAAATATCTCTCAAAATTGACATTTATGTGAAATTTTGCCCTATACTGCCATGTTAAGAATTTCGTAAACTTCCAATAACTTGCGAAATTTTCAAAGTAGCATATTTATAGTTACTGATGTTCATTCCGGCATCAAAACTGATATTTAAAAACTGGTCTGACATGTTTACAGTAAAAAGTTTTCCTTTAATGCTCGTTTAAGTGAATTTTTGTCCTATTCTCCCATGTTAAGAAAATCGTAAATTTCGAATAACTGCTGAAGTTTTTAAATTCGAATGTTGCAAATGAATAGGGTTCTTGCCAGTGTCGAAAGTAATATTTTAAAACTGATTTGACCTCTCTGAGACAATTTGTTTGTGAGATAACGTGTTAACAGACTAACAAACTAACGGACTAACACACTAACGGACTGACACACTAACACACTAACAGACACCCTACAGAATGACACCATACAAATTTTGCCATTTTCGGATTCCTCACACCTGAAAACATGTAAAAAAGTTAAAAAACCTAGGTCGAAAATTTTCACGATTACCTAAGTTCCCCATACCTATAGTATGATGGGGAACTAAAAACATACGGTTTGAATTGAGAACCTTCCTTCCTTTTTGAAGTCGGTTAAAAAGTGGTTTGTAACACTAAAAAAATGTCATGAACACAGAAAATGAGCACAATATATCACAGTAAAATTTAAAAGAATCAGTGTATGCATTTGTCAATAGTAAAGATTTCTAGATGTTTAAATGACAAAAAGTTTTGTTTTAATTTTAATTTTTGATATTGTTTTATTGTGACTCTTTTGCTCTCATTACCTTTGCTCAGTTATAACAACAACAACAACAACAACAATAATAATAATAATAAGAAGAAGAATTATTCTTATTAATATTATTCTTATTACTATTACTTTATTTTGTTTACTATTGGTTCTGCAGCTACCGTTATTGGAACAATGCCATTTATAGATTTTCACTCTCAAAATTTCGATAGAATTAAAAAAAGAAAGGAATAGAAATCGGATGTTACCATTCGGTTGTTTGGTTGGTTGGTTTTTTTTTACGTCTCACTAGTGCTGCGCAGATAGGCAATTGGCGACGGTCTGGGACACACCCCAATGGGTGGTCCGGAGACATGCCATACAATTTTGATCCTCCACGGAAGGGATGGCTCTCCCGCTTCGGTGACCCTCAGAGGTATATAATTTTTGATGGGAACATGGAGGACATTACGGCCACGACAGATTTTACGTGCACCAGCCACCATTAGTGTACACAAAGGTTTTTGGCCGGCTCGAGTACCGAACCCGCAATCTTCCGGTGACAGTTCTAATCATTTTCGAGCCCAAATCTTCAATATCTAAATCCAAAACGTAAATCAGAGAAAAATAAATAAATAAATAAAGTACATTTATTCTGTCGATTTGTTTTGATGACCTGCATGAAACAATGTAAATTAAAACAACGCATTATGACTAACGGAAAATTCTATTTATGTATTTTCTTGCCATTTCTAGCAATAAACATGCACACAGAATAAATCTTATGTTTTTACGAAAATTTGTTACATTTATTTTGATAACTATATTAATGTTCAACTCACATAGCGTATTGATATTTTATTTATAGTGTATATATATATATATACATAAAAAAAAAAAAAAAAAAAAAACTGCAAAATAATGTATTGAAGAAAGTTATGAAAGAACTAGCATTCAAGGTTATTTTCATCTCGAAGAAAAATTTGTTCGTCATTCTTTCAGTAGCTTCCAGGTACAACTCAGTTCCATCAGTTACATATAATGAAAATGTTTTATATATCTATCCAGTATTATCTATATGGAATACTTCGTATAATTTCACTACATGAAAATTTATTTTTTCAGGATAATGATATTTAGTTAGTTAAATATAATGTATTAGCTATCTTTTTAGTAATTTTATATAAAAGACAAGAAAAGAAAAAAAGAAAGAAAAAAAAAACAAATTTCCAAAACTTATGAAAAAGTTCCCTTTCTTTTTCAGCGCAATATGTTTAATCTTAGTAAATATTATACCATGATGCCATATTTTTTAATAGGAAATTGTATTATCGTATTTTAGACTGGCATCGCCAAAACACAAAATTATTTTCTGTATTTTTTAAAACATTATCTAAATTTTGTAGATCTAAAATGAAACTTTTATTTGATTATCTATACTTAAATTTTTCATAATAAACTTCTTATTTGCACATCACCCGGAATTTAGCATTTTTAGTGCTAGAGGCCTATTTCAGTCGGTACAGTTGTCGAATTTTTATAGGTCACTCTTAATTAGTGCTAAGGGCCTATTTCAGTCGGTTTATTGAATGGGGATTTATTGAATGAAGTCCCCCCAAGGCACAACTTTGACATGAGTCCCCCCCCAGGCCCAACTTTGACATGAGTCCCCCCCAAGGTACCCCTATTTCAGTCGGTACAGCGTTGTCGAATTTTTATAATACACTCTTAATAGTGCTAAGGGCCTATTTCAGTCGGTTTATTGAATGGGGATTTATTGAATGAAGCCCCCCCAAGGTACAACTTTGACATGAGTCCCCCCCTAGGCCCAACTTTGACATGAGTCCCCCCCAAGGTACCCCTAATTCAGTCGGTACAGCGTTGTCGAATTTTTATAATACACTCTTAATTAGTGCTAGAGGCCTATTTCAGTCAGTTTATTGAATGGGGATTTATTGAATGAAGTCCCCCCAAGGCACAACTTTGACATGAGTCCCCCCCCAGGCCCAACTTTGACATGAGTCCCCCTCAAGGT
Source organism: Salticus scenicus (assembly GCA_963930645.1). Taxonomy (NCBI): domain Eukaryota; kingdom Metazoa; phylum Arthropoda; class Arachnida; order Araneae; family Salticidae; genus Salticus; species Salticus scenicus. Next base: position 111,281,420 of record OZ005649.1, read on the forward strand.
ACCCCTATTTCAGTCGGTACAGCGTTGTCGAATTTTTATAATACACTCTTAATAGTGCTAAGGGCCTATTTCAGTCGGTTTATTGAATGGGGATTTATTGAATGAAGTCCCCCCAAGGCACAACTTTGACATGAGTCCCCCCCAGGCCCAACTTTGACATGACTCCCCCCAAGGTACAACTTTGACATGAGTCCCCCCAAGGCCCAACTTTGACATGAGTCCCCCCCCCAGGCCCAACTTTGACATGAGTCCCCCCCAAGGCCCAACTTTGACATGAGTCCCCCCCAAGGCACACCTTTGACATGAGTCCCCCCCAAGGCACACCTCCCCCTCATTGGGAAAAAGAGAAAAAACGTTGTTTTGCGGCTATAAGACAGTTTGGACTTCCAACGTTATTTGTTACAATATCTTCAGCTGAAACACATTGGTTTGATTTAATGAAAACTTTATCATGGAATTTAGATCGTCACGAATTAACTAAAGAAGAATTTGTCGATATCAACAAGATTAGCAGTAGGCCTCTGGCACTAAATTAAAATCTGTCAATGTCAGATTTTCATGTTTTAAATAATGAAATAATGTCGTGTCTGTATAATTTTTTTATTTTGCTTCTAGCTCTCTTAACCTGAAAGCTCGATTTTTAAGTAATCTGAACTATAACAAGAGGGTATTCAGACTGAAAAAAAAAATAACAATTCTTCTCAAGGAATTTAGCAAAAAGATAATTTATTTTTTTCTTAACTGAAATTTTACTAATTGAACGACCATCTAAAGTTTAGAGTTTTATTCTCTGTGAAACTTGAAAGAAGCGTATGGATCACAATATTATTAAAAATGGTGAAAATAAATTGAAAAGTTCTAAACAATGCAGTAGTAAAAAAAAAAAAAAAAAAAAAAAAAAAAAACGCCCCTTTCCCCTTCCCCCCCCCCCCAAAAAAAAATATATATATATATATATATATATATATATATATATATCGAAAAGCTAATAGCTTTTTTCGTTTAATTAATGTTTTAAAAAGTGTCAAAAACTGTTTGGTGTTGATTCCAATAACGAAATTTGTGTTGATTCCAATCCCATTCCAATAACGAAAATATTGGATGGTTTTAAATGTGTTAATGCAAAAGATACACAGAAACCATTAAATGCTCATCAAATGACGTTATTATTGATTTTTTATTAATGTATGACTTACTGTTACAAAATAATAGTTATTTAAAAAACTGTAAAAAAAATTGATAAAATGTCACCAATAATAGATTGATAAAATAATATATTATCTCTAAATAAGACGATAGCACATTAGCAATTTTTAAAATATATTATTTATTTGTAAATGGATATTTAATACTTTCTAAAGTCTTCGAAAGCTCACAACTTCATAACTACCATCTCTTTTATTATTTAAAGATTTATTGCAACTATCTTTCTGTGAAATTTATCTTAAATTTATAAACTCGTAAGTAAAAATAAAATGATTTGCAGCATTCTTTAGCTTTTGAGTAATTTTACAAGTTATGTATTTTACAAGAAGTTTTATACATTTTTGTGTATTTTTATTTTAAAGATATTTATACCAATGAAAAACTCCGATAATACACAAAAAGTCAAAATAGTACATTCTTAGTTTGAGATCGTGAGACTTTCCTATTATTTGTAAATCCGTGGTAACGAAATTTTTTATCAGAAAGCTATTTAGATTAATAGATGGCATTATTTCTATATGTAACAAACATTCATTCTGAGAAATGTGACGCTGAAAGATGTTCGGATAATGATTACATAACAAAATGGTTTTCCGTATACCTGCCAACAACCTAATTAATATTCCGTAAAATTGTTAGTACAGCGCCTTTTTACACACCACTTTATATTTAGAGTTATTTTCTCTAGCTATAATTCTGATTAAGTGAAAAGAAAAATACTCTAAAAAATAACTGGTGTTAAAAATATATATATGGAGTGACTCCACTCGACTTTCCGAACATTGAGTAATTAACGGTTTTGTAGATAAAGTAAAGTAAGAGGAGTTGTTAAATAAGAGAAAATTATAATAGGATTTTTGGGTATTTTTCTTTATACAGTACACGATGTTTAATTTACGCTATTTTACCAAACACGTAGATCATAATGATAAAGAATAATTCATTGTGTTCCTGTAAAAACCTACAAATGCTAGATTCACCAAAATGCTTAGAGTTAGTGCAATAGTGACTTATAATATTTATATAAATTTTCAGCTCCATCTCCTAAGGCATTTAGGCGCTATCTCACTTTAAAGTTTGAACCCATATGCCACAATTATAAAGAAATTTGCATTTTGTCCCTGTAAAAAGTACCATAAGTGCTAGATTCTCTAAAGTTCATAAAGTTCGTGTGACGGTGACGTATAACATGTATATAAATTTTCAGTTAATTTGAATATGGAGTTTAGTCGCTGTCGCACATTAAATAATTTAAGCCTATAGGTCTTAATGATGAACAATTTTTAATTGTGTCCCCGTAAAACTCGTTAAGCGCTAGTCACAAAAATCTATACAGTTTGTGAGATGGTGACCTAAAACACATATATAAATTTTCCACTCAAACGGATAAGGTATTTAGATGCCATCGTACTTTAAATAATTTCACCCCATACGCCATAATGATATAGAATTATTCGTTGTATCCCTGTAAAAAAACTAGCAGTGCTAAATTCACTAAAACCTATATAAATCGTGAAACTGTGACCTATAATATGTGTGTAATTTTTTTGTTCAATTGAATAAGGTGTTTAGACGCTATCGCGCTTTTTAAAATTTGGTCCCATAGGCCATAATGATAAAGAATTTTTTTTGTGTCTCTGTAAAAAAACTATAAGTGCCAGATTCTCCAAACTCTATGCAGTCCATGCAACTATTGCCTGTAATATGTGTATAAATTAATTCTCAGTTTAATAAAGCATTTTGATGCTATCGCACTTTTCAAAATTTGGTCCCACAGGCCATAATGATAAAGAATTTTTCTTTGTGTCCCTGTAAAAAAACTGTAAGTGCCAGATTCTCCAAACTCTACACAGATTGAGTATTTGTGACTTATAATATGTATATAAATTTTTTGCTCAATTGAATAAGGCGTTTAGATGCTATCGCACTTTCAAGATTTTGGTCCCATAGACCATAATGATAAAGGATTTTTCTTTGTGTCCCTGTAAAAAAACTATAAGTGTAAAGAAACTATAACTTCACCAAAATCAATAGGGTTCGTACTATGGTGACTTATACAATATACTTACCAACTTTGAGCAGATTCGAACAAAGCGTTTAGACGCTAGCGTGTTCACTCACAGACATACATACAGTCGGTAACAAAAGTGTCCGAACACTAGCAAAAATTCTTATGTAGAAAAAGTACACCTTATACGGTTTTGTTAAATAAATCCTTGTCGAATCATCTTCTTAGTCAGTCTAAGAACATGATTCAATAAGGATTAATCTAACAAAACCGTATGAAGTGTACTTTTTTTACATAGGAATTTTTGCTAGTGTTCGGACACTTCTGTTACCGACTGTACACACACACACACCATCGTAAAAATAGTGAAAACGGACTCAGGGGACCTGGAAACGTATAGAAACATCAAAATCTCGAATTCGGATTTTTGACATGATTACAATACTGTTCGGAAAGTAAAAAGGCGGGACTATAAATTTTACAGAATAATAATTAGAACTAGTATCGCCCAGTGGTCGAAACTCGAACACTTTTTTGCAAAGCAAGGCAAAGCAAAAATATTGCCATCTAAAGAAAAATGAATTGCAACACAGCTGCGGCAACTGTTTGTCGATATGCACTCAAACTGACTCAGCAGTCGCAACGTGGAAGTTGCGACCCTTGTTGGTCAAGAAGTCACCCTTGTGACTTCACCCTTGTTGGGTCGCAAAGTTCACCCTTGTTGGGTCGTGGAAGTCACCCTTGTTGGGTGATACAGGCCGAAAGCTAATTGGCACCATGTCAAAACAAGGTCCAATCAAATATCAAATTCGGTCAAATGAATTCCATTGGTTCATAAAGTGTTTGAATTCAAAAAGACAGATATTTTCTAAAAGTGGTCGAATTGAGTTCGGGAAATCTCAAATTGTGTAACTTCATCGAAAACTGAAAACCGAAAATCTAAAAAATTTCTAAATCTCATCCTTTTTTTTGTTTATATATGTAGAGGATAGAATGATAAATCCACTTTTTTTAATAAATGAGTAGTCAATTTCACTTAATTCAAATGCAAGGAAATCTCAAAACATGTAAAACCATCGAAAACTGGAAATCAAAATGTTTCCAAATCTTATACTTTCTTCTTATATATGCAGAAGATGGAATAATAAAGCCACATTTAAAAAAAAAAAGTAGTCGATTTCAGTTAATTGAATCGGAAGGAAATCTCAAAAAGTGTAAATTCATCGAAAACCGGATTTTTTTCCGTATCTTCTACTTTGTTCTTATACATCCAGAAGCTAGTAATACACCTTCTTTTTTTAAAATAAGTAGTCACTTTCAGTTAATTGAAATGCATGTTAAGCTCAAAACGTGTAAATTAATCGAAAACCGGAAAAAAAAAAAACTTTTTCCAAATCTTATACTTTTTACTTCCTCTTACCCATAAGGTAGAGAAAGTATTGTTTTTGCGTTAAATTTTCGAACGCGAGATTTTGTTATATTTACACGTTTTGAGGTCCCCTGAATACGAAAATCATGTTTTTAGCAAATGGTCTGTTTGTATGTCTGTGTGTCTGTCTTTTATCAGCATATCTCAAAAACAAATTATGGCAGAAAGTTCAAACTTGGTACTCAAAATGTGTATCATATAGGGATGCTACAGTAAGCTTTGCGTTAAGATCAAGCAAATGGATCGTATACAGGGACAATCAAGAGAATTCTAATACATTACGTCTATGGGGGAAATCGCAGGTAAGTAGAGTTTAACGTCTATAGACTGCATTAAACCAAATGAAACGAATATATATTTTTTGTAATAGAGATAGTTAACTGCGAAAAAAATTTTGTGTATGTAGGAGCCTCACCTTCCCCCCTGGGGGAAGGTTCCCCTCGAGGGGAGTAAATTTTCATGATGGATATCTTTCAAAAGAGCTCGCCAATACCTTTAAAACGAATGGTTGAACCATCGATCTACGATAATTTAAAACAAAGTTATCGATTTTTTTTTACTTTTAACGAAAAAAAAAACTTAGAAAAAAAATCGTATATATATTTTTTAATTATTGAGAATAAAATGGACTTTTTTTTTGGATATTTGGTGTTATACTACTTCTCTAATACAGAAATCGTCTGCATTATCATAAAAAATAATTTTTTTAAATAATAATTTTAATAAATTATTTTTTAAAAACAGAATTATTTTTTAATAACCGAATTAAATTCTATATAAATGTAAGTCCATTAATGAAACGGGGATTATCATATAAAACTCTTCAAAAGCCTAATATGAGTTGCTTAACACAGGTTTACATAACAGTACTCGTTATCTTACCTTTTAATCTGCAACCTGTATTTATAGAATTAAATTTCAGGGTAAAAGAAAGTCGTGTGAGTGACACACCAGATTATTCTTATATATAAAGAAGACATAGTAATAAATACATTTTTTCTTTTTTTAAATAAGTAGTCAATTTCAGATAATTGGAATGCATTATGTTTTAGTTTAAAAATATATCTTATATTTAGAGCTAGCATAAATCACAAAAAAAAAAAAAAAAAAAAAAAAAAATGAAAGAAAATAATTTTTAAATCTTATATAAACTAGAAAAAAAAATAAAAGAATTTTCATGAATCAAATCCTTTTTACTTTCTCTTATCCAAAATTCAAAGAAGGTATTGTTTTTAGGACAAATTTTCAAAAATGAATTTTTGTTACATTTACACGCTTTGAGGTTCCCTGAATTTAAAAATCATGTTTTTAGCGGTTGGTCTGTGTGTCTGTTATCAACATATCTCGAAAAAAAATTATAGCAGAAAGTTCAAACCTGGTATTCCAAATGTGTATCATATAGGGATGCTACACTAAACTTTTCATTGAGATCAAGCAAAAGGTTCGTGTACAGGGACACCCAAGAGAATTCAAATACATTAAGTCTATGGGAGGAAATTGCAGGTAAGTAGAGTCTAACATTTACAGACTGTACTAAACCAAATCAAGCGAATATATATATTATATACGCGTAAAAACATATTTCATGTTGAATATAGTATAGAAATCTTTCACTGTTCGTTTACAGGGCAATGGACGTTTACAAAAGAACGAGACTTATAATACGACGATACTTGTAAATTGATGAAAGTGTACTTTAGGTTGTGTCGTGTGTAATTAATATAGGATTATATTTATGTGCACCATGTGATGTGTAGATAATTTTCAGAAGGTATACAGGGCTGCCAATATTTAATCCGTAATATTCTTTTTAGTTCCCCATTATACTATAGGTATGGGGAACTTAGGTAATCGTGAAAAATTTCGACCTCGGTTTTAGTTCCCTATCATACTATAAGTATGGGGAACTTAGGTAATCGTGAAAAATTTCGACCTCGGTTTTTTGACTTTTTTATACGTTTTCAGGTGTGAGGAATCCGAAAATGACAAAATTTGTATGGTGTCTGTCTGTAGGGTGCCTGTTAGTGTGTCAGTCCGTTAGTTTGTTAGTCTGTTAACACGATATCTCACGAACAAATGATCGCAGAGAGGTCAGATCAGTTTTAAAATATTACTTTCGATACTGGCAATAACCCTATTCATTTGCAACATTCGAATTAAAAAACTTCGTAATATATGAGAAATTTACGATTTTCTTTACATGGGAGAATAGGACAAAATTTCACTTAAACGTGCATTAAATGGAAATTTTTTACTGTAAAAATGTTAGACCAGTTTTAAAATATCAGTTTTGATGCCGGAATGAACACCAGTAACTATAAATATGCTACTTTGAAAATTTCGTATGTTATTGGAAAATTACGAATTTCTTAACATGGCAGAATAGAGCAAAAGTTCACATAAACGTCAATCTTGAGGGATATTTTCATCGTAAAGATGTCAAACCACATTTTAAATATTATTTTGGATACTGGCATGAATATCATAGACTATGATTTTTCCTAGTAAGTTATTTGGAATTTAAAATTTGCTTAAAATGGCAGAATAAGGTAAAATTGAGCATAAACTTCCATTTTGAGGATCATAAATACATTAGACAACTTCAAAATTACATTTATGATATTTGTTTGAACATGATTGAATACAAATATTCTAATAGGAAAATTTCGTAAATTATTCGTAAATTACGAATTTATCAACATAGCGAAATTGTAAATTTTTCATATAAATATGAATTTTGAGGATTATTGCATTGGAAAGAGTAGCATGAAAACTAAACAACAGAATTGACCCTGATAAAATATATTAATAGAATAAAATAAGATAAATATATCGAAGTGAACGGATAGCCTTTTAGGCGGGGATTTCGTCACTGTATTAAGCTTTGGACAAATTCATTTCTTTTAACATTGTAACGTATCGAAAGCTGGAAATCGTCAAGAGGCAGTTGCTTTTCTTTAGAGAAATATTTTTATTTCTCATTTACAAACACGGTAAGACACAGACACTCATACATAAAAGTAAACGAAAAAACTTTAGTACACATTGTATAAAATGGTCGCTAATCTCTGGACCACCAAATAAATAAAACATGATCAGCACTCAAGCCCGGCATTCGCTCTCATCGGCGTTGCATTATTCACTTCTAAAACAAAACTAAAGTCACTCTTCCATCGAAAGTTTTTTTTCAGCACTGGACAACTAGTGCCCTCTAGTGAGTTTTTAAGTCATTATTAGTCTAAAGTCATTACAACATGTCTCCCACTAGAAATTTATTAGAATACTAGCAGGCTACGCCCGCTTCGCTGGTCACTATTTTTAAATGAATCATTATAATTAATGAATTCTCAAAATTGCATTAATTTTTATCATGTGAAAAAAAAAGAAAAAAAAAAACTCTGATCGGGAAAAATGTCGCACCGGGTCTTCATTGCCTTCGGCAGCGTAGACCCGTGCGCGATGCGCACGCGCGAATGCATATATATGAGCGCCCTAATAATTTTACAAATTCGAAAATATCCGCAATCGATTTGTAAGTATCAAAAACCTGTATGCACCAGTTTTGAACAATCTATCTCTATTTTTATTTTTTTACCCTTCCGCTCCCTCCACCCTTCCCACCCCTCCCAATAATTTTAAAAATTCAAAAATATCCGCAATCGATTTGTAGGTATCGAAAACCTCGATGTACCAATTTTGAATGATCTAACTCTATTTTTTTTTTTGCCCCTCTGTCCCCCCCCCTCCCCGGCCTTCTAAAGGGCGTATCAGACTCGACGACTTTACAGGCGATTTTAGAGCCAACTACTGATTAGCGCCGATTTTTCGGAAAAAATTGTCTCTACTCCCAGTGTGATAGCGCAGACCGAAGTTGTCCAACTTTTTCAGAGCTGCCTTGATAAAATTGTCCGTATACTCAATTTCTCCTCGGATTCGTCCAATCAGGATGCGCTATTTTGATACGTCATATTTCAAGATGGCGGAACACGGGAATCGCTTCAAGTGGAGATTTGAAGAAGAAATATTATCGTTAAGCACGTTTATTTTACCGTTAAATGATAAGAATTTTCAATTAATCGTTTTTATTTTCGCATGGCGTTATGAAAATTGTTGTAAAAAAGATCAAAATAGAAATAATAATGCGATATTTTACACAAATGAAAGGGAATTTTAACGCTAATCATTGCGTATTTTATTCGCGCCAAGAAAAGTGATAAGCGTCAGAAGTTAGTCTTCTTTCATCCAACTTTTCACCTGACTATTATAACCTCTACGGTGTTTTCGTCGAGGAAAAATCGGCGCTAAAGTCGGCTCAAAAATTGGTTGTTTCTAAAGTTGCTGAATCGGATACGCCCTTAATAACTGTACACTTTCAAAAATATCCCCATTCGATTTGCAGGCCTCTAAAACCTATCTGTACCAATTTTGAATGGCCTAACTGTATTTCTATTTGTTTTTGCCCATAGCCCCCCTTTACTGCCCCACCCCCTTACCGCCCCTCCTAATAATTTTATAAATCCGAAAATATCCGCAATCGATTTGTAAGTATCGAAAACCTCTATGTACCAATTTTGAACGATCTGACACTATTTTTATTTTTGCCCCCCCCCCTTCTTGCCCCTCCTAATAACTTTCCACAATCGAAAATATCCCCATTCGACTTGCAGGTCTTTAAAACCTATCTGTACCAATTTTGAACGGCCTAACTGTATTTCTATTTGTTTTTGCTCCATAGCCCCCCCCCCCCCTTGCTGCTCCACCTGGGGGCTGAATTTCTAAAATTCCAGAAATTGGTTTTTAGATAGTTGCATTAGCTATATTTTAGAGCAAAAATTTCACGTATATCTATTTTTTTTGTTTGAGATATATAGGATTATGCGAAATCACGTTTTACGCATGCGAAATCACATTTTGCACCCCCGCCCCCCTTGGGGACCGAATTTCAAAAATTCCAGAAACCGATTTTTAGACATTTCTATTGGCTATATTTTAAAGCAAATATTTTACGGATATCTGTTTTTTTGTTTGAGAAATGAAGGATTTTGTGAAATTATGTTTTGACCCCCTCCCCCCCCCCTTGGGGGGTGAATTTTGTAAAATCGCTTGCGGCGTTGTCTTTTTCGGGTCGTAAACATTAACCGTGCCAAATTTGATCCCGCTCGGTGAAACGGCCTAAGTTTCTATAGCGGACAGACACACAGACACACACACAGACAGACAGACTCTGCTCTTTTATATATATAGATAATTATGATGGGGAACCACATATGCCAAGTAGTTTTATTTGTAATTAGATGTGCTTTACTATAATATTTTACCATGTCCAGGAAAGCAGGAATTGAGATTAAGTCCTCATAGCCATATGATAAATAATGTATTTTTTAACCTAAATATTTATCACTTGTTTTTTGTATATTTACACGTTTTGAGGCTTCTTGAAAACCGAAGTCAAGTTTTATAGTTTGATCTTTGACAGTGTCTGTTAGAGTAAATTAAAAACAAATAACTTCAGGGTATCCAAATGATGTATTTTCAAGTTGATACGTTTGTTACTAGAAAAGTTTGATCAAGATTGATAAGTTTCAAGGAACGATGCGTGTGAAAGTTGGCTGAATAATTTTAAATAAACTTTTGAACTGAATACAAGATTTGAATTCTATGTAAATGTAGATACAATAATGAAGTGTGAGATACAATAATGGGTGATACAATAATGGGTGTGATACAATAATGGGTGTAGATACAATAATGGGTGTGAGGGGGGCGGTAGCCCCTCTCATATTGAATTATTTGTGAAATAAAGCTGTTTTCGAAGCATAATTTGAATTGTTTTAACATAGATTTACATAAAAGTACTCGCTATTTTAACTCTTAATATCCAATGTGTACTTTTAGCATTAAATTTCAGGGAAAGATAAAGTCGTGTGAGTGACACACCAGATTATTTAATTTCCGTATATTTTCAACAATATAAACTTTCGATCTAACATTCACTCAGATTTCTACTTTTCTAACACGCAAGCGAAGTGTGACGTCACTGACCATCAGTGGGGCTAAACAAAAGATTTCCTATATTAATTATCCATTGAATTTTTTTGTAAAAAATTATTAAAAATTAAGAAAAATTATTTCCCGATTTTAATATCCGCATTTGACTATAATTATAAATTAGTTGTTGCGCACATGTGTTAGATTAAGCTATTTTTGCGATTAAATTGACAAAATTTTAATTTTGAATTTCAAAACTCTGTTTCCCTTGGCATTTTTTGTATCTGACGATCGAAAACGTAATACGAATATATACATGCTAGATGTATATTTTCATAATGCATATTGTACGAAATATGTTTTCATGTTATGGATTGCTCTCTTAATATACGTTGTTAAAATAACCACGATTTTTGAAAAAAATTAAACATGTTCCTCAGACAGATTGGTGATCTCTCTCTCTCTCTCTCTCTCTCTTTTTTTTTCCGCCAAGGACGATATATTAGATCTATTTATTACAAAATATTAATATCTTATATAAGATATTTTATTTAGACATTTGAAAACAAATTTGACTTCAAATTATAATAGTATATTTACCATTTTCTTTTTAATTAGTATATTAGTTGGACATGTATTGTGTAAATGTCACCCTTTGAAATGAAACGTTTATGTTTTCATTCGAAAATGGAAGTTTGCCATTTTTTCTAGAGTTTTTGAAATTCAAAATTAAAATTTTATCAATTTTACAGCAAAAATAATCTAACACATGCAGACAGTAACTTATATATAACTATTCTTAAATATGGGAATTAAAATCGGGAGATAATTTTCCTTAATTTTTAATAATTTTTACAAAAAATTCAATGGACGATTAACATAGGAAATCTTTTGCTTGGCCCCACGGACGGCCAGTGATGTCATTACTTCGCTTGCGTATAACTTGCGTATAACTTTCTCTTAGGAAAAAAAAATGTGTAGTCGAGAGTATAGTGATGTTAATCTATACAAATTATTGTGTCGGTGTCTATGGTTTTATTTGAGTTTTAAGAAATTGCCATATTTGAGAACTTTCTACTTTAGGCATTTTTTAATATAAAAGAATACGTGTATAAAATGGGAAAATGCATAAAAAAATAAAGTTAATTTTAAATACCTTATTGACATCGCAAGAAAAACATTTTTATACTCTGTAAATCTGGCTAATCATATCTTTCGAATGATAACATTTTGAACCCTCTACTCCCATAATTAATATGTTAAAGATGTACCAGAAATTTTATGTTTGCCTATTAATTATATAGATGATGGCAGGTATGGTTTTACGTATTCGTGATGATTAAATTATTTAAATTTGATCACGAGCAATCGATAAGGTAAATGATACTGGCATATATGAAGAGCTTGTTTCCAAAAGGCGTTAAGTCAAAAATTTCAAAAATTGACTTTTCGATGAAAAAGGTCGCAGCACACGTCTAACAATATATTTTCAATAAGTAGAAGTTCCAAACAAAGTTTAGTCATAATAAAAACAGAAAGTGAAATCCGTATTTTTTTCCAAAAAGAATTAAGTCACAAGTAAGTTTTCTGCCAAAAGGGATTAAGTCAAGTTTAACCAATTGTAGCGTGCCTTGAGATCACGTGGTTTGTCTGGCTTTCGGTGGAAAGTCAAAAGTAAGGAAAAGAATGCTGTTGTAGATTGTCACATTGAGACAGTTTTTTCTTTTTTTTTGTAGAAAAATATAAAAAGGGATGTACTTATATCCTTTATTATAAATGTGTTTGTAAAAGATTTTAATCTTGGTTTTTGAACCCCGAAAAAACACATTTATTCCTTCTGTATTAGGAAAAAAATACAAATGAGATCAGAAAAATGTACAGAAAAAGAAAGACCGTGTTAACCGAAGTTTTGATTCATAAACACCGGAGAAATTTTTTTTTATTCACTATTAGGGGAAAAGATTATAGAAGATGAAATTACAATATGTTTTGACCTGATGCAAAATCAGAAATTACCACACAAATAAAAATTATACCATGTTGCTTTCAGCAGTGGCTGCTCAAAAGGACCTCACCTTCACATACTATGTACCCGTGCATGATCACTCCTACTTACTAGCAGATAGAACATTTGGCCGAGTGGCGACTAGTTTAAAGAAAGTGGATACAATTTTACTCTCTAATGAATATTTTGAACATTTCTCTAAGGTTGGAAATCTTTTCAAGTATAAGAAGCAGTGGAATATTTTAGATTGGAAAAATTTTGCGTATAGTCGTCTGAAAAGCAAACAAGGTTTCGCGATTTCAGAGGCAAAAGTACTGGAAATTACGAAGCGAGATTGGGGGGGGGGGGGGGAGATAGAGAGAAAGACTGTACTGTGGTTCGTTTAGCCGTCAGAAGATACTGGAACAAACGGGAAAAAATTCTCCTATGAGCCTCTTCTGAAATAAAACCAAAAACAACATGAAACAAGAAAAAAAAAATATATATCAGATGTTTTGAAATTACTTGAACCTTTGGGAATTAACTATGTTTTTATTTTTATGAACAATCTTGCAACGATACACCCAACGCTAACATAAGTGAAAATAATGATAGTGATGAAAAAATAGAATATGTAAATTAAGATTTGTGGTAACTAACAAGCTTCCAAAAATTACGCATCTAAAATTTTTGTGGTAATTACATGGAAAACAAAAACGTATTACTTTCAAATGGAAGTAAGTCATTTCATTTCGCAATTTGTTTGTGCCAAAAGGGCATAAGTCATAGTTTTGTTCCAAAAGGGGTTAAGTCATTTTTTCCTTTTTTGATTTCTCAATAACTATACTGTCAGGATTTTTTTAACCATATAATTTAGTGTTACTATCATCCATAGATTACTGGAAAAAATTATATTTTCCTTAAATTCAATAATAAATCTTGCATAACAAAATCGCGTTTTTTCAAGAATGGAAAAAAATGACTTAACGCCATTTGGAAACAAGCTCTTCATATATATGTCGACACCATAAAAACGTTTATCACGAATAGGCAAAATTCTTTTTTTTTTAAATGTAAAGTATTGTTTTAGAAGAACGTATAAAACGAAGCTCGCTTTTCTTAAATGCGTGTTTTTACGTGATTCACAATCAATATGTTAGTTACATAATGTTTTCATTAATTACATAATGTTTTCATAGTTAAAATGTTTTCATTTGTACAATATTTCTCGTTTATAATGAAAACTCATACTTGTTGTGCAATGCAAATTCTAAAGTATTGGTATTTATTATAACATAAAAAACGACGCACCACGAAGGAGTAATGCAAACTGGGCACAAATTGACATGCATACAGGTTTCGATGGAAAATTCAAAATTTTAAAGTTTGGCTGCCATGGAATGAGCATGTGACGCTGCAGCGCATCATAACTGCGCAATTGACGGAATGTTAAAAAGGAGAAATTTTGATTCCAAGTCATAAATTCTTTGAGATATTTATTCCATCTACTCAGATAGACAGTAACTATGCATCGCATACAAATGCGTAAAAAATATGCGCAGAAGTCAGCATTTGAGAGAGGTGTGTAGGTGGGCTTAAAGGAGCCTGTTGGTCTAATCTGCGAATTGTTTGACAAATGTATAGGAGAGATGACATTATTAGATAATATTGGCAGGAATGGGTAAACCATGGCCGAACGCAGCGTTAGGGAGGAAGCGATCGGCGTAGAGACAGGATAGAACGTGAGAACCGAGCAATCGTCAGAACGGTAATCAAAGCCACAAATTCATCATTATCATTGATCCTACGTGCAACTGGTACTTCAGTGACTTCAAAGACCATTAATAGGCGGCTCAGACAAATGGACTTGAGTTCACAGAGCCCCTTGTGCGAACTGCTATTAATCTTTGTATACCGACAAGCACGTATGCAGTGATATCAGGATTGTTCGAACTGGAATGCGACTGAATGGAGTAAGATTGTCCTCAGTAATGAGTCTAATTCCGATTTGAGCCTCGATGACCAGTGAATATGCGTCTGGAGACGCCCCGAAAAGAGAGGGATTCCAACCTGACTGTCGCCAGCCATACGACCCAACAACCAGAAGTGATGGACTGGGGTGTCATTTCATTTGATAGCAGGACTCCTTTGGTTGTCACCCGTCGTATTTTTACAGCACAGCGGTAACTCGGAGACATTCTACGTTCCGTTGCGTTTCTCTTCATATCACGCCATCTTGATCGTATATTTCAGCATGATAATGCCCGCTCGTGCACAGAGATAGTTTCCACTGCTTGTTTCTTGCTTGTCCAATATTATTTTGGCCAGCAAAGTCGCCAGATCTCTTTCCAACTAAAGACGTTTGGAGCATCATGAAAAGGGTCCTAGAACCACCTCGGGATTTTGCTAATCTAACGCAGCAATTGGACAGAATTTTGCACGATATCTTGCAGGAGCACATCTGCCAAATCTATCAATTAATGCCAAGCCAAATAACTGATTACATAAGGGCCAGAAGTCGACCAACATGTTATTGACTTTTTTACTTTGTGAGGCCCTTTCTCTTGATTAAATAGTACAAATTTTATGAAATTGGAATTATTTGTTTTTCTCCATATGTACAACACATCTTCCAAATTTCGTCCCATTTGGATAACTCCTTCTTGGTGCGTCGTTTTTTGTGTTATAGAGTATATTTTCACAAACCATTATATTCAATATTAATATTATGAAATTCTATTAAAATAATATTAAAAGAAATATTTAAATTACACACTCTTCAAACTGTATTGAAGAAGTGTTCATTAATGAGAAATTTTATAATTACTTTTTATATTAAAATTTTTCTTAATAAGTATACAGTTTAGAAATTACATATATAAATAAATAAATAAATATATATATATATTCGATTTAACTTTGCAGTATATTACAGACAAACAATTTTTTTCCCTTCTTCATTTTTATAGATCAATAATTAATTAATGATGGGTATTCAACATAAAAAAAAAATATTATTGATAAAAACTACGGGAGGGTTTCGACAAATGATAAAAAAAAATAAACAAAAAATGGGATTATATAAAAAATTTTATACATATATAATAAAATGCACCGATTAATAAAAATGAAAAGCACAAAAGATAACTTTTAAATTTAGAAGGTTTCGAAGGGAATTCTTTATTAGAATTTTTCAATTGGTTGTTTTTATATAAAAACGTATAAAAAATAATTGATATATTTTTTTTTATAAATACACTAATTAAAGCAAAAACCAACTCGATGGTTTTTAAAAATTACGTTTCTTTTTAAATTAAGATGAAATTTGCTTGCGTGGCTAATTAGATAGTCTACTACTTTTTTCCCCCTTAGACATTTGTTAATTAAATATAAAAAATGTTAAAATTCATATTGAACATATTTTTTACTCCAAAAATTAGCTCTGTAAAGGGAAATTCAATTTATTATGATCGTCATAAAATAGGTTTTAAAACATACTAGAATATGGGTATTATTTTTTTATATATATTTTATAATGCGTTTATTCATTAAAAGATTCATGTGAAATTTTATTAAAAATGCTTTTTTTTTTTGTGTAAAATTAAATAAAAAAATCTGGAGTGACTCCACTCGACTTTCCGAACATTGAGTATTTAACAGTTTTGTTGATAAAGTAAAGAAAGAGGAGTTGTTAAACAAACAAAAGAGAGAAACCATAATAGAATGTTTGAGTATTTTTTTCCATATATTACACGATGTTTTAGTTAAAGATACTGAACTTTGAGCCGATTGTTCATAATGATAAAGAATTTTTCGTTGTGTCCCTGTAAAAACCTATAAATGCTAGATTCACCAAAATGCTTATAGTTAGTGCAAAAGTGATTTATAATATTCCTATAAATTTTTAGCTCAATTGAATACGGCGTTCAGATGCTATCGCACTTTTAAAAATTTGGTCCTTTGGCCATAATGATAAAGAATTTTTCTTTTTGTCCCTGTAAAAAAACTGTAAGTGCTAAATTCACCAAAATCTATACAGTTGGTGCAACTGTAACCTATAATATGTGAACATTTTCTTTGCTCAGATTTATAAGGCGTTTAAACGCTATCACACTTTTAAAAATTTATCCCCATAGGCCATAATGATAAAGAATTTTTCCTGGTGTCCCTGTAAAAACTTAAGTGCTAGATTCACCAAAATCAATAGGGTTCGTACTACGGTGACTTAAATTATACGTACCAACTTTCAACTTATTCGAACAAAGCGTTTAGACGCTAGCGTGTTCACTCAAAGACATACACACACACAGACACGCATACATATATCATCGTAAAAATAGTGAAAACGGACTCATGGAACCTCGAAACGTATAGAAACCTCAAAATCTCAAATTCGGATTTTTGACATGATTACAATACTTTCCTCACTATAGTGTTCGGAAAGTAAAAATTAGTAAGCTATATTCATTAGTCAAAGAATTACATTTATATATTTTAATTATATATTCATTGTTACATGAAATGTTGACAGATTTTGCTTTAAGAAATTCTTCTTTTTGAAATAGGTATTAACTTAGAAACTTATAAATATTTTTTGCTTCATTTATGATTTTTTCTAATTTTCATATTGCATTAAAGTTTCATTTGCGTGATATTTCCAATTTTAAAATCTAAGCATTATTCTTATGAGACCCTAAACAGTAAACTATTTTTTTTTCCTCTTAAATCCGCAGATTGTAAAAAAAATTAATTTATTGTAGATTCACATATACTAGTATCGCCCAGTGGTCGAAACTCGACCATTTTTTTTTGCAAAGCGAGGCAAACCAAAGTTATTGCCTTGTCCTAAACGGAATGCAAATGCAACACAGCTGCGGCAATTGTTTGCCGATATTCACTCTAACTGAATCAGCAGAGTTTTACTTAATATAACTATTTCTCTCTGTACATGTTAGCCTTTCCTGAAAGGAGAGAAAATCGCAACGTGAAAACGCCCCTCGTTGGGTGATACAGGCCAAAAGCTAATCGGTACCATGTCAAACCAAGGTCCAACCAAGTGCCAAATTCTGTTAAATAAATTCGATTGTGTCGGGGAGGAGGGGGATGGAGAAGGTGCGCACATCTGAACTGATTAAGATCGGCGCTGAGCAGTTTTGTTTCAGTCGCCTTTCGAATCCGGACGAGGTACAAGGTATCTCAAGACTTTAAAATAAAACCAGAACTATTAAACATTCTAATCGTATTCATTATAGTTCCAGTAATAATTCTTAAATATGAATAAAAATTCGTAATTAAGTATTCAAGTAAAATAAAACGATTCTTCAAATGTCGAATGATAGTCTACTAATTTAGTGGTGTGGTGTGTCGTTAATATTCGGAATACTGGCAGAGGGGGTAAGTAGAATTAAACTTATTCTCATTTAATTAATATGCATGTTACTTTGATTTGTAATAAAGTAAAGTTGCAGAATGAATTTAATATAAATTCGTTAGAAATTCTTAATCTGAGTTTCTAAATTTAATCAATCCTAATTCGAAATTCATAAATTGATACTTAGTCGAAAATTCTTAGTGGCTTCAAAGCCATAGTGGTCCGTCGATTCACGGAGGCTTAATTACCTATTAATTAGATAATTAATCGTAATTCGTTAAATAAAAAAAAAAAAAATTGAAAATTGAAAAAATTCTTTTGTTTACGTAGGATTAAATTATCTGTATAAGAACTTTAAAGTAAATTAAAATTAATTTGTTGAAATAAATCATTAATACAAGGTTAAATTGTTTTGATATAAAACGTAATTCAAAGTACTTTCGCTTTCATGCTTACGTAGAAGTTTTGTTTTGAGAGAAAACGTAATTCAAAATAGTTTGGGTTTCAAACCGAAAGTTTCGGTTTGAATTTCAGAAATAAACTTTCATGTTAAGTAATTGTTGAATAAATGAGTGTATGAGAATGAGAAAAGTGCATTTAATATTTTATTAGTTTATTTATTTCAGTAAAAAAAAAAAAAAAAATTCTATATGTGTGTTGTTTCTTTTCATTTGTTCTTATATTTTTGTTTTGTTTTACTTCCTGATCTGCAGAATAATAATTTAATTCAATCGATTAACTCATATTTAAATTTAATTGTTTGTAATTAGTTTGCTCATAAGATGGGTAGAAAGGGAAAAACAAGGGCGAATGACGCCGAACAGAGTGCGTTGTTCCCAAAATCTAATGAAGTGATAAAATTTGAAAATGTAATTAAAGAAATAGAATTTATAAAATCGAAAGTCAATGATTGTGATAAAGGCGATCAAGCCAGATTAAAAATCTTAAAAGATAAGGTAAATGCACTGGAGGTTAAATTCGAGGAAATAGTTACAAATTTTTCCGAAGAGGAAAACGATGAAAACTCTGAAGAGGTGTTAAAGAATAGGGACATTCTGTTAGAACTATCCGTTGTATTAGAGAGTAAATCGCAATCAAATACTCCAAATTTAAATAATGATGCACGTACCAAACCCGGGACTTCTGTTAATTCGCATATTAGTCTCCCTAAACTTGAAATTCCTTACTTTTACGGGGATAATGAATCTTGGTTGTCATTTAAAAATTTATTTAAATCATCTATTCTGGATAATGACAGCCTTAGTGAGGTTGAAAAGTTACAATACCTCCAATCGTGTGTAAGAGGTAGTGCATCAAAACTTATTCGTGGATTTTCGTTACAATCGGAAAATCTTAAACACTGTTGGGAAATTCTTACTCAGCGCTACGAAAATAAACGTCAATTAGCTATAACTCAAATAAATAAAATCTTTTCAGTAAAAGTAAACAAAGCGGATGATCCTAAATCGTTTTTCAATTTAATAGATACTTGTAACGAAGCGGTGCGAAATTTATCGACCCTCGGATTGGAATCTAATCCTCTTAGCGATCTTATTCTTATAAATTTCATGATCTCAAAATTGGACTCATCCGTTAGGCATAGGTGGGAGCTCAGTCTAGAGAATACGCAAACTATTCCCGATTTAAATTCGTTTCGTGCATTCATTGAAAGGGAGGCGTCGAGTCAAACAAAGCTTGAAAATAAACCAGGGATGTTTAAGAAGCCAGTAGAAGGTAGTAGTGTAAAAAAATCTTGTGTCAATAATTCAATACTAGTCAAAGAAAATAAATGCGTCGCCTGTTCTCAAGTACATCAATTGTTTAAATGTCCCAAATTCAATCGAATTAGTGTTCAGGAGCGATGGGACTTAGTTAAATCAAAATCACTGTGTGAAAATTGTTTGCGAACTAATCATCAAGTGCGTCAATGTAGAATTAATATTAAATGTAAAGTATGTGCAGGTTCACATCACACTCTTCTGCACATTTATACACAGAATTCTGCAGATCAGGGAGGCGGCCTTGTTACTATGTCGGTGGCCAATAGTTCACAATCTAATGCAAATTTTAGTAACCAAAAGGTATTATTGGCTACTGCCCTTATAAAGGTTAGGTCACCTAACGGCAAAATTATTCAATGTCGGGCGTTAGTTGATAGTGCCTCACAAAATAGTCTCATAACAAAGGAGTGCGTTGAGAAGCTAAATTTGCCTTTGTTTGGCACTTCTCATCGACTTATAGGCATAAACGGTCTTTCCGCAGAAACTGTTTTGAATTTTACGGAATTCTCATTCTCGCCATATTTCGCTAACGAGTATAGGAACTTGAAAGCGCTAGTAGTAAATAGGGTTACTACCCCTCTGCCAAATTTCCGGGTGCAAACGACGTCTTGGCCACATACAAAAAATCTGCAGTTGGCTGATATGAATTTCTTCAAGCAAAAACCAATCGAAGTATTATTAGGCGCAGATATTTTTGCGTCACTAATTTGTGGCACACCAGTATCGGGAAGGCCAGGAGAACCATCTGCCATTCCCAGTTCACTTGGGTACTTACTCAGTGGCCCCCTCTCAAGGGATGGAATGGAACCAAAACCAACATATAGCTCCTCGTTACACTGCCTTAACTTGAACGATTTTTTTGACAATCAGCCCATAATATCTTCTAAGAGTGAAACCGAAGCCGATCCGGCAGAGGAACTATATAAATCTTCCACCAAGCGCAACCCCGAAGGTCGCTATGTGGTAAAATTACCCCTCCATGATGAGATAGCTTTAGGTGAAAGTGCCAATTGTGCACTAAAATTGTTTAAACGGCTTGAAAATCGATTTATTCAGAACCCTAAGCTTAAACAGGAATATTGTAAGTTTATGTGTGAATACTCAGACTTAGGTCATATGACTTTACTAAGGGCTGAAGAACTTAATCGCCAACCCAATTATTATATGCCCCATCATGGAGTTATAAATGAAAATAGTAGCACTACGAAACTACGGGTAGTGTTCAATGCGTCGGCCGTAACTACAAATGGCAAATCCCTGAACTCTAACTTGCATAAAGGGCCCAAACTCCAATCCAGTATTTTCAGCAACTTAATCAGATTTCGTTTAAATAAAGTCGCCCTCTCGAGTGATATCGAAAAGATGTTTCGACAAATTCTAGTCGCAGGGCCTGATACAGACTTTCAAAGAATATTTTGGAGGGCCAATGTTTCAGATCCACTCAGAGTGTATAAATTGAACACTGTTACTTATGGCACAGCCTGTGCTCCATTTTTAGCCCTGCGTACCATATTACAGCTATTAGACGATGAAGAACCCAATTTTCCCGTAGCTGTGCAGGCTGCCCGCAACAACCTGTATATGGACGATTTCCTTGGAGGGGCTGAAACAATCGAAGCCGCTCAATCTTTGGTCACAGACCTTCAGGCATTATTTAATGCTGGGGGCTTCAAGCTGCGAAAATGGGCTTCAAATTGTGTGGAAGCTCTAGTTCAGGTCCCAGAACCTTTAAAATCAACAAATCAGGAATTATCCTTAAACCCCGATCAATCCCAACGTATTTTAGGACTAAACTGGAATTTAACATCGGATACACTGCAGGTTGGCGTCAACACAGAAGAAAACGTCAAAACCAAAAGACAATTATTGTCTGTAATTGCACGCATCTTCGACCCTTTGGGTCTGTTATCCCCTGCCACTATTCTTTTAAAATTGCTTCTCCAAGATGTTTGGAAGCTAAAACTTGGTTGGGATGATCCTTTACCACCAGACATTCAAAACAGGTGGAACGAATTTTATGAAAAAATTGCTTCCTTTAAGGCCATGTCAGTACCCAGATTTTTAGACCTAAAATCCGAACCTATTTACCAGATTCTGGGATTTTGTGATGCGTCAACAAAGGCATATGCTGCCGTAATTTATATACGCCCAAGTCAGAACTCATCTTTAAAATTGATTGCAGCTAAAACCCGTGTAGCTCCTTTAAAACCCATTACCTTGCCTAGGTTGGAGCTATGCGCGGCTGTATTACTTTCGGAACTTTTGTCAGTCGTCCAGAGCTCGCTGGATTATCAGGTTGAGGAAATTCTCCTATGGACAGACTCCACAATCGCCCGTAGTTGGATCTTAAATCCACCCTTAAAGGGCAACACATATGTCCTACACCGAGTAAACAAAATTAGAGCTCTCACAGACACAACATCATGGCATCACTTACCAAGCAAACATAACCCAGCAGACTGTGCAACCCGTGGGCTGTTACCCGACAAATTAAACCACTTTAACTTGTGGTGGTCTGGACCTGATTGGTCAAAGATTCCGGTCTCAGATCACGAGTCCAAGATTGCTACCTCAGTCCCATGTACCAACTCCAATGCATGAATCCGTTATAGAGGATTTGGTTTCAAAATTTTCATCAAGTAATAAACTTTTTCGAGTAATTGCATTTATGAAGAGGTTTATTAATAATATTAAAAATGCTACAAAATTGAAAGGACCAGTCTCAGTACAAGAAATTTCAGAAGCTAGAAAAATTGTTATTAAATTCGTCCAACAAAGGGCCTGTGCTTCAGAAATCGCCCTTTTGCAGCGCGGCCAACCCGTGGCAAACAGCAGTAAATTAAAAAATCTCAATGTGTTTCTTGATTCAGAAAATCTATTGAGAGTGGGAGGTAGAATTGACAAAAACATCACTCTGCCCTATGATACTAAACATCCAATACTCATACCTAAAAATCACCCTTTTACATCGACATTAATAAGACATTTTCACACGTATAGTCTTCATGGAGGTGTCGACCTAGTATTAAATCTCATTCGCCAGTCTTACTGGATTCCTGATGGTAGATCCACTGTGAAAAAAGAGCTTCGTAAATGTGTCACTTGTGCCAAAATCCAACTGACCCCAATTCAACAAATGATGGGTGACTTACCCAGTGCAAGAGTCAACCCTTGTAGACCATTTCAACATGTTGGCCTTGATTATGCAGGCCCTATTCAAACAAAGTGTGAACATAAACGAACAAAAACAAAATTTAAGTCCTATATTTGCCTATTCATCTGCATGAGCACCAAGGCAATTCATCTCGAATTAGTCACGAGCTTATCAACTGAACATTTTTCATATGCCCTACAAAGATTCATAGCGCGTCGAGGCTATCCTACTGACATTTACTCTGATAACGGGCGCAATTTTGTGGGTGCCAATGCCCATTTAAAAGGGCTAGTAAAGCTTTCAAAAACCAATACTATCCAAGACTTTGCCACAACTAGACAAATTCATTGGCATTTTATGCCACCTTACGGGCCTAACTTTGGCGGCCTATGGGAATCTTCGGTTAAATTGGCCAAACGCCATTTACTTAAAGCGTGTAAAGGCAGTTGCCTATCGTTTGAGGAGTGTGCTACGATTCTCACTACTATTGAGTCCTGCTTAAATTCACGACCCTTAGTCCCACTTTCCACCGAGCCCAATAATTTCTTAGTACTTACATCAGGACACTTCTTAATTGGGGCTCCGCTTCTCCAGCTTCCTGAACAATCTTTTAACCAAACTAATCCATTTTGTACCAGTTTTTTTTCCAGATGGAAACTCCTCCAGCAGATCAAGAAGCAATTTTGGAGCACATGGGCAAAGTCTTATTTGACTTCACTCCAGTCAAGAGAAAAATGGAAGAGCGGCAATACACATCTGCAACCTGGTCAGCTAGTCCTGGTGTTGGAGCCTTCTATTCAGCCAGCTCAGTGGAAGTTAGCACGCCTTCTGGAAGTCCATCCGGGTGAGGATGGAATTATTAGAGTGGCTACCCTGAAGACGCCATCGGGAATAACCAAAAGACCCGTCAATCGAATCGCCAGTCTGCCATGCTCAGCCCCCCCCCCCCGGAGGATGTCGGGGAGGAGGGGGATGGAGAAGGTGCGCACATCTGAACTGATTAAGATCGGCGCTGAGCAGTTTTGTTTCAGTCGCCTTTCAAATCCGGACGAGGTACAAGGTATCTCAAGACTTTAAAATAAAACCAGAACTATTAAACATTCTAATCGTATTCATTATAGTTCCAGTAATAATTCTTAAATATGAATAAAAATTCGTAATTAAGTATTCAAGTAAAATAAAACGATTCTTCAAATGTCGAATGATAGTCTACTAATTTAGTGGTGTGGTGTGTCGTTAATATTCGGAATACTGGCAGAGGGGGTAAGTAGAATTAAACTTATTCTCATTTAATTAATATGCATGTTACTTTGATTTGTAATAAAGTAAAGTTGCAGAATGAATTTAATATAAATTCGTTAGAAATTCTTAATCTGAGTTTCTACATTTAATCAATCCTAATTCGAAATTCATAAATTGATACTTAGTCGAAAATTCTTAGTGGCTTCAAAGCCAGATTGGTTCATAAAGTACAGTGTTTGAACAAAAAAAAAAAAGATATTTTTCAAAAAGGGTCGAATTGAGTTCGGGAAATTTCAAAACGTGTAACTTTATTGAAAACCGAAAATCTAAAACATTTCTGAATCTTATATTTTCAACTTATATATGCAGAGGAAAGAATAATAACTCCACTTCTTAAAAAATAAAAATAAGTAGTCAATTTCACTTAATTAAAATGCGAGGAAACCTCAAAACGTGTAAATTCATCGAAAACCGGAAATCAAAAGTTTTTACGTATCTTCTACTTGCTTCTTATACCCACAAAAGCTAGCAATAAAGACACTTTTTTTAAAAAATAAGTAGCCAATTTCAAATAATTGAAACGCAAAGAAAGCTCAAAACATGTAAATTCAGCAAAAAACCTCTTCCGTTGCAACATATTAGTATCTTATATCAGATACTTTATTTAGGCATTTAAAAACAAATTTAACTTCAAATTATGATAGAATATTTACCATTTTCCTTTTATTTAGTATATTAGTTGAATATTTATTGTTTAAATATCACCCATTCAAATGAAATGTTTATGTTTACATTCGAAACTGGAAGTTTGCCATTTTTTTTCTGGAGTTTTGTGATTTTAAATTAAAATTTTATCAATTTTACAGAAAAAATAACTCAATCGAACACATGTAGACAGCAGACAGTAACTTATATATAACCCAAATATCGGAATTAAATTCGGCAGATAATTTCCGTTATTTTTCAATAATTTTTTACAAAAAATCCAATGGACGATTAACGTAGAAAATCTTTTTCATGGCTCCATGGACAGACAGTGACGTCATCACTTCGCTTGCCTATAGTGATGCTACAAATTACTGTGTCTATGGTTTTATTTGAGCTGTATGAAATTGCCAGATTTAACAACTTTCTACTTTTAGGTATTTTTTAATGTAAAGGAATATGTGTATAAAAGGGAAAAATGGGGGAAAATGTATAAAAAATAAATGTATTTTTAAATACCTTCTTGACATCGTAAGAAAAGAATATTTGTATTCGCGCCTTCCGGCTAACCATACCTTTCGAATTATACCATTTTCAACCCTCTACTCCCATAATTAATATGTTAAAAAGGGACAACAAATTTTATGCTTGCCTATTAATATATAGATATATATATATATATATATATATTTTTTTTTTTTTTTCGTTGTTCCTTAAGCAAAATTTCTATAAGTATTTGGGTGGAAAATATCTTACTTTTTCTTACAATCTTTAAGATTACGAAAAAATTTCATAAATTAGTAAACAATAAATGTTTGAATAGATTAAATAAATCTGATGCAATTTTGAGTATAAATCATCGAAATTTTGTAAAAAAAGAAAAAAAAAAAAAAAAAAAAAAAAAAACACTAGCAAAGAAATTTGATATAAATTCGGAATCTAAACTGTAAAAATATTCATTGTAATTCCGATTCATTGTAATACTGATATATATTTTGTTTTAATACATCGCCGTCGGAGTATTTTCCTATATTGAACAATAATCTCCGTCTGTTGACGTTTCTCTAAAAAGTTATACATTCAAAAAAATATATTTTGTATTTAAGATTAGAGCAATATGTATCCTCAGGAATTGATATGGTAAATATCCCTAGCACATATACAGTATTTTTCAGAGAAAGGACTCCGCAATTTTGAAATGGCATAAGTGCCAAACAATGAGAGACAGAAAAGTGAAACTAGTGTTATATCGGAGAAAAAAGTCTGAAAATTACTATATAAATAAATAACGAATTGTATTTTAGTCTCGACCTTTTTTAACATTAAATTTTTGATGAAAGCTTCACCTTGCCATCGTCTCTTAGTTCGACCTAATCGGTGGTATTCCAGCTCAATAAAAACACATTGCTCCACACAGAGAAAAAATTCTGAAACTGACATCTAGAATCTAAACTGTGGATTGAGTAAAAATCATTCCATATCATCCTTATAAATTCTAGTCCCCTATGAAAACAAGTTCTAGAAATCTCTATTAGAATTCTAGAGCGTTTGCCTATATTATAGAGGTCAAACTTATTTGAAAATCTCTCCAAATAAATGCGAACACAATAGCCGTGAATAAGGTACCTGCCTACCTTTAGAATGAAATTTTCGGTCTAAATTCCGATTTTCTATTTTCGGTTTAATATTAAAGCCGGACACTTTAGCTTTCTAAATCAGTTTGAATTTTGTTTCTATCCTGCTTAGAACTTGAGTTACAGGCATTTTAACATTAGTCACTCTCAAGTTTTTGAAACCGGAACTGACCGTAAATGTTTTTTACATTAATGTTTTACTCAATATGAGCGTCAAAATTTGTTACTGCGCACAAAATGAATTTTAAAAAGAAAAAAAAAACTTTGAAGTAAATCAGGAGCTTTTTAAATTTATTATTATTATTTTTTTAATAGGTAAAATCTTGTTTTTAATTATGTTTTCTGCTTTTTCTGAAAATGAGATTTTTAACATTTTACTTAATCGCAAAACATCATAACTCAAAAAATTATAAATGTAATGTTATGAAACTTTGACAAAATACTTTAGAGGTGTTGTTTTAGGGACTGAACTACTGCAATGAATCTAGTTTTTTTTTTTTTTTTTTTTTTTTTTTGGCGATAGTATTTATGAACTGACATGTATATTCATGATTTTTCAGCGTGTAAAATGTTAACTTCTCTAAAATATTAAATAACATGGTTATAGTTTTGAGAATATTTCACTTCCTTAAGGACCTTTCAATAATCAAAATAAAATTTACAGAATAAAAAAAACCCTTTATTTAAATTTGACTTATGATGTTTTGAAAAAGTGCTTTTTTTTCACAAATTTTGTGTATATTTTGAGCTTAATATCAAAAGATTTTAATTTTTTCATGTTATTCAACTATTTTCTATTATATAATTCACATAAATAGTCAGTGTTTCAATTATAAAGAAAAAAAATTCACCTCCGACAGTATATAGGCAGGCACCAAGATGAAAATTTACACACATATTATGAGTCACTGTCGCACAAACTGTATAAATTTTGGTTGAATCTAGCGTTTATAGTTTTTTTTATAGGGACACAAAGAATAATTCTTTATGATTATGGTCTATATGAGCCAATTTTTTTTAAACTTCGATAGCATCTAAACTCGATGCTAAAAGCGATACTATATTTCAAAATCCATAAAACGCAAAGAAATGTCGTATTTATGCACATATGTTATAACGAACTATATTTAAAAATAAAATAAAAACATAAGTAAGATATTAGGCCATACCATTCACAATGGATTCGTTTCACAATGAGAAAAAAATCTGTAACTGACATCAAGAATCTAGATTGTGGCTCTAGTAAAATTAGTTCCATGTCATACTTATAAATTCTAGTCCCCTTTGAAAGCGCTAGAAACCCTTATTAGAATTTTAGAGCATTTGTCTATTGTATTGAGATCAAATTTATTTAAAAATATCAGCAAATAAATGTGAATTCAAGAGTCATGATTTAGTAACTATAATCTTGTTTTATGACCCAATTCTAGAAAATCAAGCGAGAATTTCTCGCAATACAAAGGATTCAGAATATTCAGAATATTATTTCACCATCTAGAAATGTATAGACTAGAAATTCTCGATCATTTCACCTATTCAGCTTATTTCAACAGTTATAGTCATATAGTTATTTCAACAACTTATAGTCAACAGTTCGTGCAACAGGGACCTATAACAATTATATAAATTTTCAGCTCAATCGTTTAGACGCTATCGCTTTTTAAATAATTTTCAGCCGATAAGCCACAATGATAAAAAAATTTTCTTTGTGTTCCTGTAAAAAAACTATAAGCGCTATATTCTCCAAAATTCATACAGATCGTGCGAAAATTCTACAATATTTTTAGACGCTATTGATTTTTAACAAATTTGAACCCATAGACCATAATGATAAAGTATCTTTCGTTATGTCCCTGTAAAAAATAATCTATACGTGCAAGATTCACCAAAAGCTATGTAGTTCATGCAATGGTGACCTATAATGTGTGCATAAATTTTCAGCTTAATCGAATGAGGCGTTCAGATACTATTTCACTTTAAAAACTTGCGCACGTAAACCACAATGATAAATAAATTTTCGTTGTGTCCCTGTAAAAATCCATCAATGCTAAATTCACTGACATCTATGCAGTTCATACGACGGTCAACTGTAACATGTATATAAATTTTCAGCTCGGTCCGATGAGGCATATAGACGCTAACGCATTTTAAATAATTTGAACCTATACGCCACAATGAAAAAGAATTTTTCTTTGTGTTCCTGTGAAAGAACTATAAGTGCTACGCAGTTCAAAATTCAAATAATTAGTGTGACAGTGATCTATATAACGTATTTATAAATTTTCAGCTCAATCCGTTTACACGCTATCGCACTTAACGTTACACGCTATCGCATCATGGCGTTTACATGCTATCGCACTTTAAAGAATTTGAACCCATACAACATAATGATAACGAATTTTTCTTTGTGTTCCTGTAAAAGAACTATACGTGCTAGATTCACCAAAATTTATGCATTTCGTGCAACAATGACCTATAGCATCTGTATGAATTTTCAGCTCAATTGAAATGGGCGTTTAGACGCTATCGCAGTTGAAAAAATTTCGGTACGTATAGACTATAATGAAAAAGAATTTTTCTTACTTCCCGGTTAAAACAAAACAAAAAAAAAAAAAAACTATAAACGCTAGATTCACCACAAATTATACAGTTCATGCGACGGTGACTCACAACATGTGCAGAAATTTTCAGCTGAGTCGAAAAATACATTTAGACGCTATCACACTTTAAAGAATTTGTTCCCATAGACCATAATGATAAAGAATTTGTTTGTGTCTCTGTAAAAATACTATAAGTGCTATATTCACTAAAATATATAGGGTTCGTGCTATGTTTACCTGTAACATACATACCAACTTTCAGTTCTTTCGAACAAAGTGTTTAGGCGCTATCGTGTTCATTCACATTCATATACACATACATACACACATATACCATCGTAAAAATAGTAAATGCGAATTCAGGGGGCCTCAAAACTTGTAGAAACACCAAAATCTCACACTCGGATTTTTTACATGATTACGATACTTTCTTCCCTGTATAGTGTTGGGAAACTAAAAATATATGCATATCATATTAATTCTGAAGCATTTTAAAAAACAAGCAGAGCTTTCTTTCCCTTCCCGTTTTTGTGGATCAATAATTAATTAATCATGAGATCTAGCTAACATAAAAAAATGGCTATTGATAAAAATTAATGAAGGATTTTAATAGATGAAAGTTAAAAACCTTTTATAAAATTATTTGCTATTATAAAAAGAAAGTCTATTAAAAAAGGAATTTATTGATTAATACAACTGAAATGTCTATTATAGAATTTTAAACTTAAAGGATTTTTAAATATCTTTATTGGGATTTTTGAATTGGTCGTTTTAATAGAAAATCTCATAAAACTATTTGATATTTTATGAATATGCAAATTAAAGCAAAAAAATAAATAAATAAAAAAATAAAAAAATAAATAAATAAAATAAATAAAATGAAATAATATATATATATATATATATATATATATATATATATATATGTTTCTTTTAAAACTGAGATAAAAAAATTTGTTTACTATAGCCAATTAGATAATTTACAATATTTTCAGTTTTTAGACATTTTTTTATTAAGTATAAATATACACTGAGAAAAAATTCTGTAACTAACATCTAGAATCTTAATTGTGGCTCTAGAAAAATAGTTCCATGTCATCCTTATAAATTCTAGTCCCTTTTGAAAGCGATTTCTAGAAACCCCTATTAGAATTCTGGAGCATTTGCTTTGTATGATACTGGTCAAAAATATTTTCAAATCTCTGAAAATAAATGCGAATACAAGAGGCGGGTTTCAGCAACTATAATCTTGGTTTATTGCCCAATTCTGGAAAATCAAGCGAGAATGTCTCTCAATACAAAAAATTTAGAATATTCAGAATACTGTTTCACCATCTAGAAATGTGTAGACTAGAAATTCTCGATCATTTCGTCTATTCAGTTTATTAGCGTGCCTTATGCGCATAGCTCGGAAATCTATATTTCCAATTATATAGTTGATTTAGAAAATGACCACTTATTTATTCTAGGTGAAGGCGGTATATTTCTTTTCTCAGTGTATTGAAGTTCATATGAAAGCTATGAATTTTGTTTTCTTAGAAAATTCACACACTATAATGAGAACTTAAAATTATTAAGAACAGAATAATACATGTTTCAAAACAACCCAGAATATATTTTTGTTTGTTTATTGTTTAATGACTTTATTCATTAAAATTTTCAAGCACAATTTAATGTAAATTACTATTTTTTCGTATAAAATAATTTAACGGAAAAATAATTTTAAGAGTCCTATTTATTAGCAAAATAATTCCATTTAGAAAATATATTGATCAATTTAATTTGACATTCACTGTAATGTAAATTGCTGACATATTTTGTCTTCAGAAATTCGCGTGCTTGTAGTCGATATTAACTTAAAAATTTCATACATATAGATGATTTTTCCTTTTTAGTAATTAGAAAAAGGATTTTGATATGGGAGAAGAAAAGGAAAGGTTCACTGTTTCTCGCAATCTTTAATATTTTGAAAATTCTACATATATTGGGACAAAATCTATGTTTGAATAGACTTAAAAAAGAAAAAAAAAAACTGATGCTTTCATGCATACCAATGACGAAAATTTTAAAAATAATATTGGTAAAGATATTTGATATACATTCGTGATTAAAAGTGTTAATATATTTACTACTTCGATTAATTTTTTTAAAATATAGTTAAACCGTTTAGATTGGTGTACACCTAGAAAAAAAATATACCGCTTTCATATAGAACGAATAAGTGGTCAGTTCCTGAATCCCTAAACTAGAAATATGGATTTCTGAGCTATGCGTATAAGGCACGCCAATAAGCTGAATAGACGAAATGATCGAGAATTTCTAGTCTATACATTTCTAGATAGTGAAACAATTTTCTGAATATTTTGAATATTCTGAACCTTTTGTACTGCGAGAAATTCTCGCTTGATTTTCTAGGATTGGGTCATGAAACAAAATTATAGCTGCTAAAACTCGCCTCTTGGGCTCACATTTATTTGCAGAGATTTTCAAATAAGTTGGATCGCGATAATATAGGTAAACGGTCTAGAATTGTAATAGGGGGTTCTAGAACTCACTTTCGAAGAGGACTAGAATTTATGAGGATGACATGGAACTATTTTTACTAGAGCCACAATCTAGATTCTAGATGTCAGTTGCAGAGTTTTTTCTCAGTGTACAATACACCAATCTAAAACGGTTCGAACGGTAACCAACTGATATGTTCGAATTATTAGGCTGAAATAAAATATAACAATAGGTTTTCGAATAGTTAAAACTGAAACTCACCCTTTTCATATAGTCATTTATTTTTATATAGTTCATCGAGGAAGAAAATATATTGCCTTCATCTATAATAAAAAAGTAGTCACTTTCTGAATAATTAAGATTTCCGAGTTATGCGTATAAGATAAGCTGGTAAACTGAAGTGAAGAAATGATCGAGATTTTATAGTCTTTACATTTCTAGATGATGGAATAATATTATAAATAATATGAATCTTTTGTATTGCGATAAATTCTTGCTTGATTCCCTTGAAATCGGTTCTATACTCGAATTATAATTGCTTAATCTCGCCTCTAGTGTTCCCACTTATTTGGAGAGATTTTTAAAAAAGTTTAACCCCCTGATAATACATGCAAACTCTCTAGAATTCTAATACGGCCTTCTTGAACTCATTTTCAAAGGGAACTAGAATTTATAAGGACAATATGGAACTATTTTTACTAGAAACACGGTATAGTTTCTAGATGTCAGTCACAGAATTTTTCGTAGTGTTATGTCATTACGTGAAAGTTCCTTTTTCTTATTCAATTTGAATATGATTTATTATAGATAACTGTTTCTTCTTTGCTTGGTGAATAAGATTAAAAAATAGAACAACATAAAGAATATTTTTTAATATTGCGTTATCCAATTATACATATATAGAGTCATTTGCAAAAGTTTAAGACAAGTAGCCGATTTTTGGTATTTTAACATATTACATCATTTGCGCAGATTATTGCGTCCTCTCATGTGCTGATTGCATCAGACGCATTCTACCGCTATAAATAAAGGTGCCTGGCACGTTTATCGCCAGTTGTTTATTGAATTTTGTCGTATACAGTGCTGTTGTGAAATTATTGTAACCGGTTAAAAACCTTCACTTACTCTGTTACAAAAAAAATGAGAAATATTGACCCTGGATAAAATTGGATTTTCTGATCATCAAATAAGTTCGAGGGAATTATGATCAAGACAGCTGTGCATCAAGCTATTAGTAAATTTAAAATTTTGGGAAAATTTGCGGACCTTAAGAGAAGCGGTCCCCTAGAAAAACGAGTGCACGTGATGATCATGTAATGAGGATGGTCGTACGAGATACAAGAACCTCCTGCAATATGATTAGACATTATTTGGTTGCAAAAGGCACCAACATCCATTTCAGTACTATTTCGAGACGTTTGGCCAAAGATTTTGGTTTATTATCCTATAAACATGCATGGAAACTTCGACTTACTCCAAGTATGAAAAAGAAACGACTCTTAAGGTCCACAAATTTTCCCGAAATTTTAAATTTACTATTAGCTTGATGCACAGCTATCTTGTTCACATTTACCCTCGAACTTATTTGACGTTTAGAAAATCCAATTTTATGTAGAGCCAGTATTTCCTACCTTTTTGTAACAGTAAGTGAAGGCTTTTTACCCATCATAATAATTACACAACATCACTGTCTACGACAACATAAAAAAAAAAAAAAAAAAAAAAAAACTGGTGATAAACGTGCTGGGCACTTTTATTTATAGCAGTAGAGTGCGTCTGATGCAATCAGCACATGAGATGACTGAATAATTTGTGCAAATGATGCAATGTGTTAAAATACTAAAAATCGGCTTGTGGTCTTAAACTTTTGGAAATATCTGTATATATGATATATATATATATATAACATGGATTCGTTATAGCAGTAGTATGTGATTATGATACTTATTTCTTTACATATTTTTATTGGTATGTGAAGAGTACTTACATTCATGGAAATGTTTTTCCTTTCTTTTTTAAACAACGACGAACATTTTTCAAACGTTTTATGTTCGTAACATGCAGAATTAAAAAACAACAAACATGCATCCCCATTTTTAGAAAACGCTGATAATACTTTATATAATTCAAGAGACACAACACACTGTCATTAGATTATCTATATTAATAAAATCAGACTTTTGTCTGTAAATTTGTCAGAATCAAAAAATTTTGCGGTAGCTTCACGTTTCACACACCATGAAAGCCAAAAATGACTTCAGAAAATTTTGCCTGTGTGTGTGCCTGTGTGTCATCGTGTCTGTATGTCGCTTTTTTTGTCCGGGCATCACTTGAGAACGGCTGGACGGAATTCAACGGCGCTTGGCAGAAACTTAGATCTTTACTCAACTTAAAATTATATTTATCAACTTTTCGGAAATTCCCCCCCGTCCCCCCCCTGGGGGGGGCATAAGACAAAAACACGTTTGTCCGGGTATCACTTGAGAACGAACAGACGGAATTGAACTGCGCTTGGCAGAAATTTAGGTCTTTACCCAACTTAAAATTATATCTATCAATTTTTCGAAAATTACCCCCTGTTCTCCTCTCGGGAGCAAAAGACAAAAATACGTTTGTCCGGGTATCACTTGAGAGCGGACAGACGGAATTCAACTGCGCTTGGCAGGAATTTAGGTCTTTACCCAACTTAAAATTATATCTATAGAAATTTTCAAAATTTTAATTAGTTTTTGAATTGTGGGTAAAAAACGCCTGCGCATGCGCCATAAAGATTTTGTCAGTAAAATGCTTTACATGGAAAAAAAAAAGTTATATTTACGTTTAGACAACAGGCCTCTCTCTTTATATATATACACCACCTGATATCGATACCGAATTCAAATATCGCCATATATTTATCATTTGATAAAATTTCTATGCAGATAATAAAATGCTCTAATAGATTGTCGATGCAGTTGAATATTGGAGAATATGTACAGTTTTAGAATAAGACCCTCTTGGCAACTTTTTATTTTATTTTATTTTATTTTTGCCATTTTGGCAATGAATTATAATGGCTATAGCAGAATCGAATATAAAAAAGTTGGCGAGTAATGTCCTAGGTACTTCGATGCCAAATTTCAAATTTTGCTTGCGGATCTGATACTAAAGCGGTTCCGAAGAAAAAACAAAAGGAAAAATAATGGAGTTAAAGAAATTAAAATGTAAATTTAGCAACGCTGCGACGCTATTTGACGTACTTGGCGATGAATACGCACGGTGTTACAAAAAGATTGTCTATGTGAGGATTAAGCCATTTGAGATTTTCTTCTCTCGGGCAACTCATAAACAAAATGTTTTTGTAACAAATTATAAATTTAAAAAATAATTACATACATAAGGTAATTGTAAATAGGGTTTCTATTTAATATTATCTCTATTAATAAAATCAGACTTTTGTCTGTAAATTTGTCAGAATCAAAAAACGTTGCGATATCTTCATGTTTCACGCACCATGGATGCCAAATGTGACTTTAAAAAACTTTGACTGTCTGAGTGTGTATGTCGTCGTGAGTGTATGTCTGTAACGCTATTTTTGTCTGGGTATCACGTGAGAACGGCTGAACAAAATTCAACGGCGCTCGGCAGCAATTTTAATCCTTACCCAACTTAAGATTATATCTATCAACTTTTTCGAAATTCCCCCCTCTTCCGTTCTCTTCCTGAGAGGAAGGGGGTAAAATTCAAAAACACGTTTATAAGCATAACTCGGCTCTAAATTACTTCACAGTAAAGAAATTGCACAGGAGGAGACTAGACATAAGTAAAACTAAAAAATTATCTGCGATTTACGATTTTTCCATTTTTAAGGGGAGAAAAGGGGAAAATCGATTTTGGGCGGGAAATGTCGCAAATTCTGAATTTTTGAGTAGAACTCTACCAAAAATGGAACATAGATGTTGAAAAAAAAGCTATGCGACTTCCTTAGGATATTTCCAAAAACACATTTTTGGCTTTTTGTAATTTGCGATTTTTTTTTTTTTGGGGGGGGGGAATGGGGGTTACTAGGGGGCAAAATCGAGACATACCTTTTAGCACTAAATTTGTCATGAGAAATCTATGGGAGATGCGGTCAGGAAATTTGGTGCTTGGATAGTTTATATGCATCAAACACCTAAAGTAACGGGATTTATCAAAATTACCCCCGTTCCCCCCTTGGGGGGACAGAAGGCAAAAACATCTTTGCAAGCATAACTCGGCTCCAAATTACTTCACAGTGAAGAAATTCCACATGGGGCGACTGCACATGATTACAAATAAAACATTATCTGCAATTTAGAGAGTTTTGATTTTTAAGGAAATGGTGGGGGAAATCAGTTTTTGGCGGGAAATTTTTTAAATTCCGGATTTTTAAGTAGAACTCTACCAAAAATGGAATAAAGATGTTGAAAACATCCATGCGTCTTCCTTAGGATAGTTCCAAAATAATTTTTTTTTTTTTTTTGGGGGGGGGGGGGGGTATGTGTTACGAAGGGCAATTCGAGACAGATTGCCCCAGACAGATTTAGCGCTAATTTGCTGCTTTGCTTGAATTTGCTACTTTTAAGCACTAAATTTGACCTGGGAATTTTATGAGAGCTGCGGTCACGAAGTTTGGTGCTTGAATTGTTTTTATGTATCCAAAACCTAAAATAACGGGATTTACCGAATTCCCCCTGGAGGGGGGGGGAGGCAAAAAATTATTGTAAGCACAACTCGGCCCCAAATTACCTCTCAGTGAAGAAATTGCACAAGAGGAGGCTAGACTTGAGTATAAATAAAGCATTATGTACGTTTTTAGAATTTTTGATTCTTAAAGGAGAGAGAGGAAAAATCGTTTTTCGGGGGGAAATCTGAGAAATTTTGAGTGGAGCTGTACTAAAAATGTTACAAAGATATTGATAACAACCATGTGACTTCTTTAGAATACTTCCCAAAACATTTTTCTTTCTTTTTTTTTCGATTTTTTTTTTTTTTTTGGGGGGGGGGGAGGGGGCGTAGATCGAGATCCCTTTTTAGCGCTAAATTTGTTTTGGGAAATCTATGCGCTATGTGGTCACGAAATTTGATGCGTAAATTCTTTATATGTATCCGACACTTATTGTAACGGGATTTTACGAACCCCCCCTAAACCCCCTTGGGGTTGAGGGTAATAAACACGTGTAAAAACACGTTTTCCTGCTCGAATTCGCCTTAAATTATCTTAGAATTTCGAATTTTGGTGTGTGGATGTTGATTAAATGTACGCATGATATACTATGGTGGGATTTCGCAAAATTTCGGACCTACCGCTGGGAAAGGGGAGGTAAGAAGCTGGTAAGTTCTGCCGAAGGTAGTGGAAACTCGGACTCCTCACATTGCTCTGCGGAAAAACATGTAAAGAACACAGCGAGAACTTTAACTTAGGTTGTCAATAATTATATGTGATTTTGACAACTTATTTAAGTATAGTGCTTAGCGAAGCGGGCAAAGCCAGCTAGTAAAAATATAAGAGTAAATAAATAAATATCTGATTAAATATGAGCATTTCTGTTAAATTACTTTTAACTGTACATACGCAACCATTGCCTATATTCTGCAATTTTCCATATTAAAAAAAAAAAAAAAAAAAGAACTGTTAGAGAAAATGGGTTACATCTGCCCTTATATTTTTCTGTTCATATATCTTGTCATGCGTTGTGTTCCTTTACCTAAGATTTAACGTCACACTAGAGGTACACAGCGGGCAATTTGTGTGAGGCCGGGATTCACCCTTAGAGGTGGTCTAGGGACATGTCATCACACATTTTATCCTTTGTATGACTCTCTCGTTTCGGTAACTCAAACAAGTATTCTTTGTGCAAAACATGGAGAACTTTTCCGCCACGGTGGATTTTATGTGCAAGAATCTTCATTAATGCACATGGTGGCTTTGGCTGACTCGTGCGTCGAACCCACATTCCTCTGATTACGATCCCAATGCTGTAAAGAGTGGACCACATCGGTCTGCATGTATGATCGCTAATCTTTTAAAGCAGCTCGTAAATTTGCGTAATTTTAGATAGGTAGTAACTGTAGTAGGTTTTGTAAAGCTTTAAGAATCGTGATAATATGTATGTCTAAATATAAGAAAATTCCCCATCTTTTCTACCTTCAAGCAATGCTAGAGTTACATTTTTCATAGATGCACTGAAACAATTGCTTCTTTTTTTTGTGCCAGGTATCGCGTCAAATGAGACGGCGCTTTTGAATTTATTAAATATCTTCTACAGCAAGTAAAATATTGGAACAATGATATAAGATACGACGACATGTCTGGAAAAACATGAAGCCAAAACTGTAATCGCAGAAGCCATTAAAAAGCACACAGCACTCATTATTGTTTTGGTTGACTCAATATAACTCATGCGACAGCTTTTTGCGTCTGCAGCAGCAGTCTTGGATAGACAACATTTAACTTTATTTCTTCTGCATGCTGATACACCGTATGACAGCTTCTAATATGTTATTCATCTAAGATTAAAGCACATCCGGCCAGAGAATTTTATTTATTAATATTCTATGTAATAATTGTCTCATACTCTTTAATCTCCCATTATGAAATTACTCCCAAATACTCATTAGTGCCAGAAGATTCTACTGATCAATGGGCTCTTCACAGCGTCGTCTGTTCAATCACGTGATATATGAATAACGTGAAATCGAATTTTGAGAATCGAATTAAGTTAAATACTGTTCATAAGAACAAAAGTATTAATATATAATATAAAATAAAATAAATGTAATATTGTGCATTTGTAAACAGTAGAATAATTATATTTGTAAATTTAATATTTTTTTAAAAACAATTTACATGTTTATTTATTTTCACAAGTAAGGATCGATTTTTGTATGCTGTAGTGTAACTGTTACATTAATTGATCTAGCAATAAATAATAGCTTGTTCTTGTGGAATGTTTATGGATTATAATTTGAAATTTTAAAACGTTTTCAATTAAATTTAATCGCACAAAGGTGTTACAACAAGTTAATTAACTTAGCTACTGGCCTAAATGGCTTTACACCATACGATGTTGCACTGTTAATGATAGAAGTACCAAAAACCAGAGTACTTAAGAAGTTCTCCATTAACATTAATAACAAATATAAACTAAATGTTGATTTTAAATGCATACAGCAAACAAAAGGTGATAAATAATGATATAAAATGGATTAAAAATGATGATGCATAAAAAGAAAAAAAAACACAGATTAAATCGGACTGATTAAAAATAAGTATAGAAATTGTGTTATTTCAACAATCGCTGTAGATATAGAAGACTTCGTCTGCTCTTTGTTTTACCATGTCATGTGACCTCTGACGTCAGGTGGGAAGAGCCCATTGACGCACAGGCACCTTTCTTGTAATCAATTTCACAAGAAGAATTTAATCTTTCTATAAAAGAGTGCATGGAGAGTTTCTCAAACAACTAACAAAGAAAAATTCATATTTTTCACATTCTTTTGAAATCTGTGATGTGAGTGGGAAATTATAACTTTTAATTTGCTTATTATGACAATTACAATGCAATCATTTCCCTTTTTTCACTACAAACTTTTTTTCTTAACGTTTATTCAGGTCATTCTTATTAATTTTTACTTTAAGAATATATATATGTAAAAGAATTATTGTAATCATGTCAAAAATCCGATTTTGAGATTTTGGTGTTTCTACACGTTTTGAAGTCTTCTGAGTTCACTTTTCATATTTTTACGGTGACGTATGTGTGTATGTATGTAAATGAACACAAGAGCGTCTAAATACTTTGTCCAAATGAGCTGAAAAGTGGTATGTATGTTATAGGTCACCACAGGACGAATCATATTGATTTTGGTGAATCTAACACTTGCAGTTTTTTATAGGGACACAAAGAAAAATCCTTTATCATTATCTCTTATGAGCTGAAATGTTTTAAAGTGCGTTAGCGTTTAAACGCGTCATTCTGTTGAGCTAAGAATTTATACACATATTGTAGGTTACTGTCGCACAAATTGCGTAAATTTTGTTGAATCTAGCACTTATAGTTTTCTTTTTTAGAGGGACACAAAAAATTTCTTTATCATTATGTTCTATAAGTCCAAATTTTTAAATGCGATAGCGTTTAAACGCTTTATTCGATTGAGCTGAAAATTTATACACCAGTTATAGGTCACTTTCACCCGAAATGTATAGATTTTGGTAAATCTAGCACTTATAATTTTCTTTTTTACAGCGACACAAAAAATTTCTTATCATTTTGTTCTATATAAGCACAAATTTTTAAATGCGATAGCGCTTAAATGCCTTATTCGATTGAACTGAAAATTTATACGCCAGTTATGGGTCACTTTCACCTTTCTTTTTTACATTGGTTACATTGGTCTCTCACTGTGGGTCCCAAACCGCGTGGTTATAGGGATTTTTGTTCCCACAGGATAAAAAAATTTGTTTACGGTCCTGCTTAAGCAGAAGACAGTAGTTTAAGTTATTAATAGGAGATACATCGAAAATTGTAATTAAGACTGTTTTGAGGAAAGCTTAAAATGATAAAAAATAAAATTAAAAATAATAAAAAATAAAAATAAAAATAAAAGGAATAAAAAATTAAAATAAATAAATAAAAATAATAATAATTACATTTAGACAGATTACATATCATTAGCGGAGAAAAGTAAGTCAACGGATGTAGTGTTAAAATTTATACTTAATAAATGAGTGTCTGCTTTACAGGGACACAAAAAATTTCTTTAACATTATGTTCTATAAGCCCAAATTTTTAAATGTGATAGCGTTTAAACGCCTTATTCGATTAAGCCGAGAATTTATACACCTGTTATAGGTCACTTTCAACCGAACTGTATAAATTTTGGTGAATCTAGCACTTACAGTGTTTTACAGGGACATAGCGAAAATTCTTTATCATTAGGGTTTACGCACTCCAGTTATTTAAGGTGCAAAAGCGTCTAAAGGCCTTATACGATTGAGCTGAAAATTTATATACATATTATAGGTCACTGTCAAACGAACTGTATAGATTTTAGTGACTCTAGCAATTCTAGATTTTTACAGGAGCACAACAAAACATTCTTTATCCTTATGATATGTATGGGTTCAAATTATTTGATGGTTAATACCGTTAAATTAAGCAACATATAACGCACTAAATGGAGAAAAATACTTAACAAAGGTGTTATGATTTTTTCTTTTGTTTATTTAACGAATTTTCTTGCTTTAATTTATTTATACAACCGTTAATTATTTAACGCTCGTAATGTCAGGTAGAGTCAATCCAGAATTTTTTCTTTGTTATGGAATTTATAAAACTAAATTTTAAATGCAATCTTTTGTATATTATTCTTCATTTGTTTTCTGAAGCGCACAAAACTTGTAACATATGAATTATAAGGGGGTTTATACGAGGGGGTTTCAAAATGTAAGGTAACAAGCTTATTCTAAGTAAACGTTTATTCAGGATATAAAAATATATATGCAACGTAGGAAGACACAGATACACATTACTTCTCTACATAATCACCATACTTATCGAGGCATTTGTTTCATCCGTACACTATCGATACCGGCATCGTAGAAATCAGTGTCAAGATTGTGCAACCACGTCAAGACGGCTTGCTGAACCTCAGCATCGGTTCTCAAATGCTGACCTCCCAGGTGTTTCTTTAAAGGTCCGAAGAGATGGAAATCACTTGGTGCGAGGTCGGCACTGTAAGGAGGGTGGTTCAATAACTTGTTCACGCTGCTCTTTCTTAATCTCGCACGTCTATTCTGCCTTTGTCAAATTACGTGCAACAAAACCACACCTGTTTAAATGGCATAACATCTGTACCGTACACTTCTATCAATTGCCGATGAAGTTTCGCAGGAGAATTTTTCTTTAAACGCAAAAACCATATCGCACTTATTATTTCAATTGTGGAACATATTTCTGTCAACGCAGTCATCTTCTAACTGAAATTTACTCATGTTACTGGACAACCTGCTCCATCTAACTGCACCGTTTGATTCCTGTGATCGTCTTCGTTATCTTCAGAGGAATTTTTATTCATGCGGATAATTCGCATACCCTTCAGAGTCTTTCTTACCTGACTTTTTGAAACCTCTACGTATTATATCACTTACATTGTGAATCGAACTATTTTCTTCGTTCAGAATTTAGAGAATCTTAACACAGCTGTCACTTTTATAGTTTAAGTGTAGCTCTTAATTCTTCCTTCTTATTCATAAAAATAAAGCATAGATTTCCAAATAGCAAATATAATTTAATTTATTTCGAAATCTATGTGTAATATTGACTTAATAAATGAATAAAAAAAAATAAAC
Organism: Salticus scenicus; assembly: GCA_963930645.1. NCBI lineage: Eukaryota > Metazoa > Arthropoda > Arachnida > Araneae > Salticidae > Salticus > Salticus scenicus. Next base: position 111,323,381 of record OZ005649.1, read on the forward strand.
AGATCTTCTAAAAAAATAAAATTAAACAAATAGTAAAAGTGCAATGCTTAGTAGCTATGTCTCAAATCGTAAAATCATAAAGATTTAAATGAATACTTTTAAAATGTTTTAGAAAATACGAATCTATAAACTGAATAATATAATTCCAGTTTTCAGCATTTTTACATAAGACACCAAATATTCTTTGAAAATGTAATATTTATTGATACTATATGAATTAGGGGGGAAAAAAAAGGAAAGAAAACTTTTGCAATTAAATGTAGCGTAAACATAGTTTTTAGTGAGGTTGTAGGAGAAAATTTTCTGGGAAAAACCTGTTTAGACATAGTAAAAACACTCATCAATTATTTTATGTCAAAGTAATTAAGCATGACGCGGCGTTTCAATAGGGGAAAATAAAATGAATAAGCTGTGGTCATGAAACAACTTCTGTATCATTTTATATGACAGAGCACCTCCAGGCTAACATGCATGTATTTAACATAGCTTCTTACAATTAAGATTTTGCGTATGCAGTTTGGCACAATTAAAAAAAAAAGAAATGCTCAGAAATAGCAACATGAAAAAACACAGATGATGAGTTGCAGCAACGTTACCTGTAAACCAATATGCACCCTATTAAGTCAATGATGGGTATATTCATAAGCTTTAGCAAATAAGTTATAGTCTTCCCGTAAGCTGGGAATATTTCATCATAATTGCGTCACCAGTCCGGCAATGTGCAACCAAATTAAATCAGCACTGTTTTTCATAATGGCACATTTACATATTGCGTTTTGAGCAATTACTGTATATACAATAAATGAAGAGATATAACCTTTTATTTATTGAGGGTAATTCCAAAATAACAGTGCGTCTACCGGCCATTAAATTTGATAAACACCAATTATTTGTTTTTCAAATATATTTAGCTAAACATTATAACAAAAATGGACAAAACACATATATACTTATATATACATATATAAACTTGAAAAACTTGAAGTCGAATTATTTTCCGAATTTAAATTTAATTCTATTGAATATCAAAGACGATAAAAACAGGAACGAGTACAGCATGAATAAAGTAACAAGAAATGTTGTTTTTTTGCCGCGCTCATGCCTTTGTTTTTGTGCCTTATAAAAGGTCATGCATAATTATTCCTACCTGAAAAACCGTTGCGTATTTTTTCAATTTTTAGTGTTTGATTGCAGAAAAAAAAAGTTCTTCAATAAGATGAGAAAGAACTGTAGAAAATTGGTTTAACCCGTTAGCGCCCAGTGTCCTCAATTGAGGACAGCTAATAAAATGGCACGCATATTTTTGTGGTTTCTTGCAATGATTTCTGCTTTTTTAGTGACAGTTTATAGCGTCACTCTAAATGATTCCTGAAAGTTTTATCAGCCTGCTATTAATTATTATTTCATAATTTGTATAGTCATTTTATGATTTTTCGTTTGCCGCACATATATTTCCTTTTTGCGCGGGTATACTAATTTAAATCAAGTTGAATAATAAGATATATTATAATACTTTATTTTCAAGATCTTTGTCAACATACAATAAGAAATTAATCTGTTATCTCAAAGTTTTCTCGCTAGAACTCTAAACGTCAATAAATGAGGATAGGTCTATATTAATTTAGAAGCAAAATAATCAGCTAATAATATTTTGCAAATTTAATTCGGGCGTTAACGGGTTAATAAATTTTGTAATGACTAATTGAATAATATATATATTTTAGCAATTATTCTAAAAATTGACCATTAATGAAAATTAAATAAGAATTTAATGCTATAGTATTAGAAATCTAAGTAAAATCTGAAAATTCTTCATTTCATGCAAATCTTGCAAATCAAAGATTACCCTCAATTTTTATATTAAATTTTTGTATATATGCGGTTAATGCACGTATGTTCAATAAATATTTAACTATTTAATCAAAATATTACTATTTCTTGTAATATTATTTCCATAAACTCAAAATCTACAGAGTTTTAGCAATATTGTTTTGGGGTTTTTGTTTGTTCGTTTATCTAATGTAGCATGAGAAATATCTTTTTTTTATGAATCATTTATTCACGCTTCTAGGTAAGAGTGCAATAAAGCTGATTCCTTAACGTTTATAGCTTTACGAGCTTTGCGCCAAAATGAGATAAAATCTGAACATTATCTGCATAAAAACTACGTTTCTATATTTTTAGAGATGATATATGACTGCATTATTTTTTATGAATATCATATTAGAAAAGTTCAAGCTCATAAGTTTTGTGTTTCACGCAGACAAAATAAAAAGTGGAGAAATTTCAAAATATGGAATTTTTGTTGTTGGAAATTTGAACTACGTGTAAATATAAGGATTACGTTTGTTGTATTATATGATTAATACCAAAAATTTGAGATATCGTACCCCAGCAAAAAAGGTGACGAAAAAAAAAAAAAAAAAAAAAGTTATTTTTTAGTTTGTATCAATAAAAAATGTGTATAATGTGCCTCAACGAGTAGGAAAAGCATCACGTTTCTATCTCAAAAATTATCTATCCGCGAGGAAGTTTTGTTAGTTTTGTTGTAGAATAGGCAATGCTTTATCGATATCTTTAAATTGATGTTTCTCAGAAAGTGCATTTTTGAGTTGTGCCACTTTTCTTGCCGGGGTGCGATATGGTGAGATAATTTATAGAAGCTTTGAATTTTTTTTATAGGGGAGGGAGAATTTAAATGGTTCCTATAAGATTTATATACTGTATATATATATATAAATACCGAACATTCCTGGGGAATTTTGTTCAATGATGTGACCAATATTTAACAGTATATGTACCGATATATTCCTCCACCAAATATATTCTTCAGCAACCACCAAATATATCATTTAAAATAGTAATAAAATCGTGATATCAAGAACGTTTCATGGAAAAAAATCCTGTTATTTTCCTGCCATATTAAAATGTAAAAAAACGTGACAAAAGTTGAAGTTTTGTCAAGCGATGTGCAACAAAAATTTACAGAGAGATTTTTATGTCAAAATGCTACTAAAACGTAAAATTTCATAAAATGTTTTACGCAAGATTTTGACATTGAGCTGCAAAAAAATTTTGTTAGATACGAGCAGGGACACAGACAGATATCATTCCAAAAATGGCCAAAACACCTTCGTGGACCAAACTGTCAAAAACCAAAGCTGAATTCATTTGCGAATACAATCATTTCCCATGTATAAATATAGGACAAAATGAAAAAAAAAAAAAAAAAAAAAAAAAAAAAACAAGTTGCCTACAATAATTATTTATTCAGGGTACACCAAAGTTGTTGATTACACAAGACTCTCATAGTCTAATTTATTTCAAAATATAATGATATTTTTAGACGTCTTTATTGCACATCATAAAAACATATATATTATAACATTATTACCTTTCTTTTCAGACTTTTCTTTTAAATTTTATTATTTTTCTACTTCTAAAAACGCAACACATAAATTATCTACCTTTAATTAAAGCGAAATGAATTGCTTAAATAGTTCACTTTTAATATGCTTGACAGAGATAAAATGATAAAATTTATTAGAAGAATTTGACAGCGTAATGAAGTTATAAATCTTCTAACCTTTAAAGGATTTCAGTTCTGATCTTATAAATTTCGTTATTGGTTTTAACTTAAAGCGGTTAATTTAAATGAATTTAATTATTGAGCACTAATGTGAAATATTTGTAAGAGTTATTAATATGCAAGCTCGATTATGTTCTGAAAATGATTATCTATTTATGTTTTAATTATCTTATGTTTAGTAATAAAAATATCCAGAGCTTGTTTTAAAATGTGGTTTTAAATTAGAATAAGGTCGTTTCCATAGTATACATATATACACATACATATATATTGATATAGATATATATATATATATATCATACTCATTATAAAACTAGTACGTTGTGTACTACATTACTTTCTTCTATATTTTCTTATACAAATTCACTCAGTAAAAATAATTTATTAAAATTATTATTTAAAAAAATTATCTTCCATGATAATGTAGACAATTTCCATATTGGAGAAGTAGTATAACACTAAATATCCCCCCCCCCCCAAAAAAAAAAAAGTCAATTTTATTCTCAAAATTAAATTAAAAAAAAAAAAAAATCGATAAGTTTATTTTAAGTTATCGCAGATCGATGGTTAGTCATTCGTTTTAAATGTATTGGCGAGCTCTTTTGAAATACCCAATATGAAAATTTACTCCCCTCGAGGGAAGACTTACCTCTCAGGGGGGAGGCGAGATTCCTACATTTACAAATATTTTTTCCCAGTTGACTGCCTCTATTATAAGTAATGCTTTTAAATTTCATAATGATTCTTAAAAATTAATTCTCTTTATGCCCATTTATACAAAAGTTTATCCTATACCCCCATGTTAAAAATTTAGAAAAAGCGGAATGATAACACAAGCTGTAGGATAAATTTACCAAAAGTTGATAGGCACTAATTTATGTCAATGTGTAACTACATACATATTTGTATGAAATTCTGTGCCCTGAGATACAGTTGCCACAAAATTTTGTCACACACACACACACACACACACAGACAGACATTTTCTTAAAATGGTCAAATCGTGTTCTACAGCTCTCAAAACGTGTAAATCCATCAAAAACCCGAGGTCGAAAATTTTTACTAATCCAATATTTTCTTCTATTGAATATTGAAGAAAGTAAAAAATAATAATAATTATACCACTTAATGTATTTATATGAAAATCAAAGAAGTGAAGCGTAAACTGAATAAAACATGAACTAAACTATATATATATATATATATATATATAATAAAGATGATCTATTAAGCATAGTAGAAGCCAAGCAACAGATACAAGATCATTGAAACACCAATGACCAATAAGATTTAAAAATATTTTATCAATGGATGAAATAGGCTAATGTAAAGAAACCAGATCTATTAATTAACAGCCTGCAAAGCAAACGAATCAATTAAGTAAGACAACAAATCTTAACTTAAAACCATAAACTTATCAAAATTAATGAAAAAATAACATAAGAAACACAAGATAGGAAGGAAGGAAGCAGGAGGCAAGACTTGTGACTTGCCTGTGGGGTTAAACTAGTTTCACGCCAGCAACACTCACCCAGCCTGCCACGACCAGAACAGGAACCATATGGATTTAAGAAAGCAAAATGTCAAAGCAGATGAATAACAATGAAACCACGAAGCAACAATAAAATTCACCGATTGATTACATTGTGTTTAATAGTATAATTAGAATTTTAAATATAGTTGGCAAGTCAAAAAGGAAGAAACTGAAATTTTATTGGAAAAAGAAAGTTTTCATAGTAATACAAAGTAAATGGAACAATTATGAAATTCTGTGCAGTAGTTCCTGAGATACAGTTGCCACAAAACTTTGTTACACACACACACACAAACAGACAGACATTTTCTTAAAATGGTCAAATCGTGTTCTACAGCTCTAAAAACTTGTAAATTCATCAAAAACCCGAGGTCGAATATCTGTACGAATCCAATACTTTCTTTTATTGAATATAGTAGAAAGTAAAAAAAAAAAAGACTTTGCTTTAGATTATCAGAAAAAGGTCATTTAATTCTCAATATTGCATTTTTTTTTTTTTTTTTTTTTTTGTTTAAAAATGAAAAAAAAAAAAAGCGATAACTTTATTTTAAATTATCGCAGATCGATTAAACCATTCATTTTAAAGGTATTGGGGAGCTCTTTTGAAAGATACCCATCATGAAAATTTATTCCCCTCGAGGGGGGACTTCTCAACAGACAGACATTTTCTAAAAATGGTCAAATCGTGTTCTACATCTCTGAAAATGTGTAAATCCATCAATAACTCGAGGTCGAGAATTTTTATGAATCCAATATTTATCAATCCAACACTTCTATTGAATATAGAAGAAAGTAAAAAAAAAAAAAAAAAAAAAAAAAAAAAAAAAAATACGAAGGTAAATGTATTAGCGAAAAGTTTTAAAAATAAGTATTTGACGCCAAAGTTGATTAGCGAAAATATTAATAGTTAAGGGAAGTTAACAGCATTAGTAATTTAAAACCATAAAAATCTCACAATAATAATAATTTAAAAACACTAATTATTGCAAAACCACTATAATAATCTATAATAAAAGCATGATTATAAATTTTATTGAGATTATAATATATTAGAATTAAATTGCGTGTCGTCCTTTGTCGGGTCAGAGTTTTTAATAGTGTTCGCTTTGGGAAACATATTTTTGCATCGGGATGTCAAGGCAGTTTTATTTCATTCATATTAGGCCCGTATCTCTCCTAATTTAGAGTAAGTGCCTGGTGGAAACTTTGCTTAATTTATTTTGGTGAAATTATACCCAATGCGGGAGAAGATTTTGTGCTAATTTATGATATTGAATTATTATTGTTATTAAATTCCATAGTTTGAAATTACTAATGTTGTTAATTTCTCTTATTTATTATTATTTTTAGAACGGAAGACTATTAGTTTCAATCTGAATTTTTTTTTAAACCAGTTTTGTGGAACACCAAAATAAATTAAAAATATCAGTCTTATCGTTACAAATTTGGTACCAAATGAAAGGGGCGGTTTTTCTGAATTCAGGGGTGTAAAGAGTTTCGACATGAATAATATATATATATTTTTTAATTAACTAAAGTATGAAATTTAGGTGGAAACACTCCCTTTTGATTCATTTCAGTCATTTTGAAAAGTACGTGGCCCAGTTTTATGGTCAAAACATGAGATAAAAAATAAATTAAAAATTAAAAAATAAAAATAAAAAAATTACTGATTGAAATTAATAGTCCTCCGTATTGAACTAAATTCTGTCTTTTTAATTAGAAATTTTAATTTTTTTATTTATCAGCTTTAGAGAAAGACATTGCAAAGGTTTTGAACAAAAGTCGATCTTTTATTTTAATTTTCGCAAATTACGCATGAGAATAAAGTAAGTTAAAACAGGAGTTTCTCAGAAAGCATGGCAGAAGACAACGATCAAGATCTCTGCTCGGAGTTAGTGGTAATTTGTGCAAGTTGACTTTTTGGAATCGACCTTATTTCACTTATTATCGCTGCTTTCATTTTTCATGCTTTGATTGATCTCTGTAGACTTGGTCTGTAATATAGCCGTGTAAAAGAAGTCCAGTGATGATAAGTCAGGGCTATAGCAAGGCCGAATATTTCCAATGTCAAAGCGATTCGAAAAACCTCTTTTGATAAAACGATTGATATAGTGACATTTGGTCAATTCCACAACTTTTGCTGATAAATATGGAAGACTTTTACTTCAACTTTATAATCCACCTCATAGATTTAATAAGTAATTCGCCATCAGCCACTGAAAATGTGTGTTTATATTAGGAACACAATTTTCTTTATATGTCTGAAGATGGCTTTGACTACGTTTTAAATACAAATATGTTCTTAAGTGATTTCGGGAGGTTTCTAATCACAAAGATAAAACGTTTTAACTATCAAAAACGTCACGCTCTTTGATTGAATATCAGACAATTTTGGAGAAAAAATATTTTTCGAAACTAATCAAAGTCTATATATAAGTTCTTTAGATAGTTACGCATGGGTGCATATTTTATAAATCGTTTTCATCATTCTCTTTTACTTAATTCTTATTATATTTGAGTCTTAAAAGAAACTATGTTAGTGATTTGTGAGATAATTTCATAATTCGTGCAATATTTCTATACGTGTTAACTGGCATCAATGTACATATTTATTATCGACTTAATTAAAAGATTTTCCTAGTTTACTTTTAATGTATCATTTTTAATTAATTCTGTCCTATAATAAATTTATAGATTGGTTTATTTTCAAATAGAAATAAAAGAAAAAAAAAAAAAACAATTAAAATATATATATATGTATTTTTTTTTTCATAATTATATTTCAGCAACAACAAATGTTCTCTTTATTTACCTGATTTATTAAAATGTATGAATTTCTTGAGATAAATTAGTTTAAAAAAAAAAAGAAAAAAATGGCGTAGGTAGACTTTGCTCAGTTCCATATCATACATTTGATCTCCTAAATTTGTACTATACGTCTTACTATATCCATGTTATGATAAACGAATTCGGACGATTATTCAGCACGATCCAGACGGAAATACACCCACTCACTAGATTTTCTACCTCAAACGTGTTACATTTACTTTAACCTAAACTGCTGATTATTTTTTAATACGGTTAGGGGAATATTTAAGTTTGCATGCCCCTCCATAATATCTCCAATGCAACATTCGTCATAAAACATTTTTATGTGAAACTTTAACCTATTCTTCCATGTTAAGAAAATTTTAACTTTAAAAAAACTTACGAAGTTTTCAAATTAAAATAATCATATAAAGAGTGATTTTTATACCATTATCATAAATGATACTTCCAAAATTCGCTTGACATCGTTACAATAATAATAATAATAATAATAATAATAATAATAATAATAACATATATATATATATATATATATATTCTTTATAACGAACGTCATGATGCATGTTTATATGAAACTTTGCACTATTCTTTCATGCTAAGAAAATTTTACATTTCGGAAAACTTACAAAGTTTTAAATTAAAATAATTATAAAGAAAGATTTTCATACCATTTTCGTAAATTATATTTTCAAAATTCGTCTAACATAGTTACGATAGAAATATTCTTTATAATGAACATTTATGCATTATTATGCACTATTCTACCTTGTTAAGAAAATCTTAAATTCTGAAACCTTACGAAGTTTTGAAAGTAGAAAGTTCACAGTTAATCATAATTATGCCAGAATTCTAAACTATTTTCTAAAAGTAACCCGATATTTTTATTACCGAAATAATTCTCATAATGCTCGTTTAAGCCAAATTATGTCGTATTCTTCCATGTTAAGAAAATTCTAAATTTCGAATAACTTACGAAGTTATTAAATCAGACTGTTGAAAATAAATAATATTCGTGCCAGTATCATAAATGAAAGTTAAAGCTGGTTCTATCAGTTTACAATCAGTCACTCTTGAGATATTGTCTGCAAAATCTTAAAAAAAAAAAAAAAAAAAAAAAAAAAAAAAAATATATATCACACAATCCCACTAACTAAAGAACTAGTAAACTGACTAACCCATTGACGAACACTTCATCGATTTTAAATGACTCTCCGATTCTTTACATATCAAAATGTATCAAAAAGTCAAACAACGAAGGTAATACGTTTCAGTAATACCTAAGTTTCCCTTGCGTTTATCGTGTTGGGAAACTAAAATAAAAATAATGTTTTTTCAAGAAATTTTTATTATTTCTTAAATTAATAACATTAATAACAACAAAATTAATAACAACAACATTAATATTAATATTATTTCCTTTTATTATAGCTTTATAATTGTTTAATTATTTAAAATACCTTTTAAACACTTAACAGCCCGGGCGTGTATATTTATCTTTCCAAAGTACGATTCTCTGCATTGTACTGCTAACAGTGAAACTAACTGACACGATCTGGCAATAAAATAAAATAACCTTGGAAGTTGTGGTCTAGGTAAAATTGCTTTTTAATCCCATCCTGACTTTAAAGAGGGGTTGAGAGGGTGTGTTTAAAGAGGGGTGAATTTGAAGCCTTTGTTTGTTTTTATACTTGTAGTCATTTCATTTTAATTTTTTTTTTCTGGGGAGTCATTTCAGGCAGTGCAAGAGAAATGCTTTTGATTCATAAAAAAACTTTTATATTATTAAAAAAAATTTATTTTCAGAAATTTAAAACTCTGCAAATGAAATATTCTAAAACTATGTCAACATACAAAAATGAAAAATTGTCATATAAAATCAGTCTTCGAAATCATAACTACTCGTTTTATAGTTAAATCTATTCTGTTTTTTTTTTATTATTATTATTATTATTTAATTTTTTATGTTTTTTAAAATAGTAACATAAACTATAGTTCGTAATTAGAAGGATTCGGGTTAAATATTTTCTACTCATACAAATAAATATCTATATGTGCATGTGCGCGCACAATGCGCGAAGTTTAAACAGTGGAAGTAAAAATATACAAATCGAAAAACTCCACCTTTCTGTAAGATATCCGTAAGATAAAAAGCAACCTTTATATTTTCTTAACTATTGATCATACTAACAAATGTAATAGGCATTTTCATGGGAAATTTTACGTGGTTTAATTTTGTAATTGACATTTTTTTTTTCTAAATACGATAGTTTTCAATATACGTAATAAAAGCTGAAATGTGTCCCCTTTAAATGCCCCCCTTCCCCCCCGCTCACCCCCATGATTGGGGACTTTTAGTATGTTGTTCGGTACACTTAACTTTATAACCGTGCTCAATTTCAAAGCTACATGATTTTTTTTTTTTTTCCATGTTGATCTGTTTTGGGTTTTCGTTATCTGGATTTTTTCCTAAACCACCACTTGCGCCTACTAACCTTAAAATTATTTAAAATGTACAAAACATGCTGTATTTTCCTTACATATTCCCTATGTATATATTTGTTTTGTACATTAGAAAATATTTGACCAGAACCCATTTCATTACCCACTTTAGTTGATTTGCAAAAAAGAATTTTTCAAGAAAATGTGTTGTTTCGTTCCCTTATATCTTCTAAAATATTGATCATATAAACAAAATGTAATATACATTTTTGTAGGAAATTTTACGTAGATTAATTTTGTAATTGACATTTTTTCTCTAAATGCGATAGTGTTTAAGATACAAGGGGTGTTCAAATGAAAAGGTACGAAACGACACTGTGGGTATAAATGAAGACTTTATTCAAAGTATGCACCATAGGCCTGAGCACAACTATCCCATTGATTAACGAGCCGAAGGATTCCATGCTCCCAGAATTCCTGTGGCCGTGACGAGACCCAGTCCTTCACAGCGTCCTTGAGTTCGTCGTCCGAGTTGAAGCGCTGCCCTTTCATATGTTTCTTCAGGGGACCAAACGCATGGAAATCGCAGGGCGACATGTCCGGGCTGTAGGGTGGATGGTCAAGCTGCTTCCACTTAAACTTGGCCAGTTCCGCGTGTGTGACCCTGGACACGAGTGGACGCGCGTTATCATGGAGCAGAACCACACCCTCCGTGAGCAGCCCAGGTCTTTTGTTCTTGATGGACCTGCATAGGCTTCGGAGTGTCTCACAGTACACATCGGAGTTGATGGTTCTTCTGTGCTGAAAGAATTCAACAAGTAGTGGACCTTGGACATCGAAAAAGACGGTGAGCAATACCTTGCCTGCTGACGCCACAGCTTTGAACTTTTTAGGGGGAGGGGACGACGCATGCTTCCACTGCATGCTGTCCCGCTTTGTCTCTGGCTCGTAGTGATGGCACCAGCTCTCATCACCTGTGACGATCCGCTCCAAGAAAGCGGGGTCTTCATGATACCGAAACAGATTTTGAAGTGCTATCCCCATACGCAGTTCCTTTTGCTGGTCAGTGAGTTGCTTCGGAACCCAATGTGCGCACACCTTCCGATAACGCAACTTGTCGTGGACTATTGTCCACACTGTTCCAGCGCTGACATCCACCTTCACCGCCAACATTCGTAATGTGACACGGCGATCACTTATCACTAGGTCGTCCCCCTTGTCAATGAGATCGGCCGTGATGACTGTTTGCCTGGCCTGGTCTCGGGTCATCAACCAAACTCTCACGGCCTGCACGAAAACGGGCACTCCATTTTCGCACTGACTTGTAGGACACACAGTCTTGCCCGTATACGGTCACCATCCGGCGATGAATAGCGTCCGGTTTAACACCTTCCGCTGTCAGAAATCGGATAACGCCTCGCTGCTCCTCAATCGTCGAATTTTGCAACATGAACGCCATCCTGTCTTCTCACGCACTACCGCGTCAATTGGACGGCTCTCTTTATCAGAGCCTCTGCTCTCTCCTGCGCATGTGGGTGCCCGCGCATGCTCCGATCCACAACGGAGACTCCAATCACATCCTTACATGTCTGGCTACGTTTTTCTCATAGTGACATAGGCAAATATGCTAACGATTACGTTGTTTCGACGTTTCGTACCTTTTCATTTGAACACCCCTTGTATTTAATAAAAACTGAAAAGTGCCCCCCTTTAATGCCCCCCTGCCCCTTGCTCACCCAGCACGGTCGGGGTCTTTTTAGCATGCTGTTCAGGACCCTCTTGGCGATGAGTATGCAAAATTTCAAAACTGCACGATTTTTTTTTAAATTTTGATCGGTTTTGGGTCTTCGTTAGCTGGATTTTTACTCAAACCGCCACTTGCGCCTACTAGCCTTAAAACTACTTAAAACTTACAAAACATGCTGTATTATCCTTGAATATTCCCTATGTATATATTTGTTTTGTACATTAGAAAATATTTGACAAGAACCCTTTTAATTGCACAGTTTAGTTTATTTTACTAATGCAAAAAAGAATTTTTCAAGAAAATGTGTTATTTCATCCCCCTATATCTTCTAAACTATTGATCATACAAACAAAATGTAATATACATTTTTGTAGGAAATTTTACGTAGATTAATTTTGTAATTGACATGTTTTCTCCAATTGTGATAGGTTTTAAGATATTTAATAAAAACCGAAAAGTGCCTCCCTTAAATGCCCCCCCCCGCTGCCCCCCGCTCACCCACCACGGGCGGGGACTTTTAGTATATTGTTCAGGACCCTCTCGGCTATGATTATGCAAAATTTCAAAACTAAACGATTTTTTCTTCTATTTCTCCTATTTTGACTAGACTATATATCTTTACGTGCTACTTTCTATACGGTATTCCGGTAAAAAGGGATTTTTTTTTCCCACAAGGGTGGACGTTGACTCAGCGTCAAATTAGGCATTCAAATCGGGCGAAAAGTGGAAGTTAAGAATTACAAAAATTTGGAAACTCTAAGTTCAATAGTTGTCGAGTTCTAGAACTTTTTGTAGTGATTCATTAGTTTCTAGCTCAGATACTAATGAACCATTGCCTGGAATACAGAAATTAATGAAATATTACCCCGAAAATTCTGTGAACCACTGTGACAATACTCTCAATGATTTCAAATTTCATTCAAACTTCGAAATTTTCAGTTGTTCCTAAATCAGTAAAACATCGACTCTGTAGTGTAATTAACAGTGTTTATTTTATTTCTGTATAAAGAATGACTGTTTCATTGGATTGTTTCGAGAATGTTGTTGATTTTAATAGCACAGAAAAGTGTTTTATTCAACTGTTTCCTGACTATTCATTAAATAAAATACATTCATGGACTAGAACCTGCTTATGTATTTAAGAATTACTATCTATACTAAAAAATGTAAATAATTTTCTTAACAATTTCATTGCGGACTCTATCTACGACCTGCACATTGAATAAATAAAGTTCTTTCATCCACCAGAGTTTGCTTATGTCTTTAAGAATTACTTTCTACTCTCAAAAATGTCGACAACTTTCTTATCAATATCATTATGGGCTCTATCTACAGGCTGAATATTCATTAAGTAAAATCCATTCTTCGAATAGAACCTACTTTTATTTTCTACACGCAAAAATGTCGAAAAGGCAAGCTCCTTATGGGCGATATTTACGGGCTGAATATTCATTCAATGAAATCCATTGATCCACTGGAGCCTGGATATGTGTTTTAGAATTACTTTTTACCTGCAAAAATGATGAGAATGTTAATAACAATATCATTACGGGCTCTATCTATGAGCTGAATATAGTCATTAAACATAATGCATTCATAGACTAGAACATGTTTATCTACTTTTTACACGCAAAAATGTCGACAACTTTTATAACAATATTATTATGAGCTAAATATTCATTAAATAATGTACATTCGTCGACTAGAACCTGCTTATGTCTTGAAAAATTACTTTCTACATGCAAAAAATGCCGACATCTTTCATAACAGTACCATTACGGGCTCTATCTACAGGCTGAATATTCATTAAATAAAATGCATTCGTCGACTAGATACTGCTCATTTTTTTAAGAATAACTTAACTTCACGCTAAAACGTCGACAACTATCATAACGATATCATGACAGGCCCTATCATTAGTTTGTTATGAAATCTCTATGATGATATGTCATATATAATGGCCAAAAACTTTATATTTTTGGTCATTATAAATATGATTTTCGTAAATATCTCCAAAACGGAAAGTCGCGGTAATACCAAAAAATGAGGTGCACAACTGAATGTCATAAGATACCTATATTACCAATTTATAACTTTCTACGTTCAATTGTTTTTGAATTATGCGAGACACACACACACTCATATTTACATACAGACGTCACGAAAAATCGTGTTGAAACGTAGATATCTCTGAAACGGGAGCTTGTATTAAGACCAAGGTTGCAGATGTACAACTAGGCATCTTGACAGACACGAATACAAATTTACAACATTTTACGATTATTTCTTTTTGAGCTATGCGAGATATAAAGTCCATTTCACAAATCTGGATTACTATACTTCCTTATACTTTGTGTAAGGAAGTAAAAAACTAATTATCACACAATCACACTAACTAAAGAACTAACAAACTGACTAACCTATTGACGAACATTTCAACGATTTTAAACGAATCTCCGATTATTATAGCTTTATAATTGTTTAATTATTTAAAATATCTTTTAACCACTTAACGGCCCCGGGCGTGTGTATTCGTCTTTTCGAAGTACGATTCTCATTGTAGTGCTACCAGTGATACTACTGACACGATTTGGCAATGCAACCTTGGAAGTGATCGTTACAGTGTTTTTGAAAGATTTACTTATTTTAGAGTTTAGAGAGGACGGTGACATTGGGAAGCAAATTTCTCAAATTTTCGTCGGCAGGTAAGGGGTTAAAGTAAACTTAAAGTAAATTAAAGATATATATTTTTAAGGCTGGGTTTTTTACTTGAAGTTCGATAAATTGCAATGTTTTCAAGAATTTCCTTCTTTAACACAAATTTACTTTCTCTTTCATAAAAAACATGTTTCTAACGTACTACTGACATTGAAAAGGAAAAAAGAAATACTAATGATTATCCGACACAAGTTATCAGTACGTCACAGCTCTATCGAGTTTCTATTACTTTATATATAATAGATGAAAGTATTTCTATCCAAAGAAGTATAATAAAGATAAATGAAAATGTACACTCACAGTAATAACCAGTGGTACTAAAAAGAATGAATTTTTCTTTATTTTTTAAGAAATGAGATTTTTCCTTAAAAGACATAATTTTGCTTGGAAATTTCTTCTTAGCTAACCATATGTTAAACTTCCTTGAAACTTTTTACGACCACTATCAAATAAAAACAAGAATAAAACTAGTATGTTGTGGCCACCACAAGACTTTCTTCTATGTTTTCCTATACAAATTCACGCAGTAACAATATTAAAAAAAAAAAAAAAATTATATATATATATATATATATATACGATTTTTTTCAAAGATTTTTTTTTTCTTAAAAGTAAAAAAAATCGATAACTTTGTTTTAAATTACCACATATTTATAGTTCAACCATTCGTTTTAAAGGTATTGACGAGACCTTTCGAAAGATACCGACCTTGAAAATTTACACCCCCCACTGAGAGGGGGGTACTTCCCCCTAGGGGGGGAAGCGATGCCCCAAATTTTTTTCCTAATTAACTACTACTATTATCAATAATTCATATTAATTTCACAATCACAGGTTAAGAATAACTCTCATTATGTACATTTATACGAAATTTTTTCCTATACTGCCATGTTAAAAATTTAGAAAAAATACGATCACAGCGCCACCTGTTGAACGATTGATCCCCAAATCTAATCAGCCTCAGTTTATGTCAGGGGCCAACTAAATACCAAATCTGGTTAAATTTCGTAAAAAAAAAAAAAAAAAAAAAAAAAAAAACGATTTTTTTCTAAGTTTTTTTTTCGTTAAAAGTAAAAAAAATCGATAACTTTGTTTTAAATTATATTTTAAAGGTATTGACGAGACCTTTCGAAAGACACCCATCTTGAAAATTTACTCCCCTCGAGGGGGGACTTCCCCCCCAGGGGGTGTGGCGAGGCTCCTACGCATACAAAATTTTTTTCCCAGTTGACTATCTTTATTATAAATAATTCTTGTAAATTTCATAATGATTACTAAAAAATAATTCTCTTTATGCACATTTATACAAAATTTTGTCCTATATCACCATGTTAAAAATTTAGAAAAAGCGGGATGGCAACGCAACCTGTAAGACAATTTTTACCAAAAGTTGATAGGCACTAATTTATGTCAAGGTGAAACTACATACCAATTTGTATGAAATTCTGTGCAGTAGTTCTTGAGATACAGTTGCCACAAAATTTTGTCACACACACACACACACACAGACAGACAGACAGACAGACAGACAGACATTTTCTAAAAATGGTCAAATCGTGTTCTACAGCTCTCAAAACGTGTAAATCCATCAAAAACCCGAGGTCGAAAATTTTTACGAATCCAATACTTTCTCTATATTACATATAGAAGAAAGTAATAATTGTTTTGTTACTTTCAAGTGGCTGCAATTTTGAAATAAGCCAGCAGATTGGGGTGATTAATAAAATTAATTGAAATTTTGGTATTGGATTAGTATATTTTTTTAAGGAAATTAATTTATAAAAAAGTTTTTATATGAACAATTGTTTGAAATTGTTTGTAATTATATAAATTATATATTTTGAATATTTATTTATTTTAAATAGAAATAGAAAATAGAAAAAAATATGAAAATTATTTAGGGTACACCTTTTTCATTCAAGTATAAGATTTTGCGATATTGGTTGAAGACATGGTGACAGTCGTTGCAATGTCGATGAAATATCAAAAACTCTAATCATGTTCAAAAAAGCAGATTTCAGTTCAAATGAGAGTTCTCTTTATGTCTTTTAAATAATAGCTGTACAGTGCACATATAAACTGATATCAAATGTTAAAGAATAAAAATATATTAAGGAAAAATATTAAAATATGTTTCACTGAAAAAATATTTAGGAAAAAATGAATTAATGTTTTTCTTCTACAAATATGCTTATTTAGAGACTTTTATTGGGTGATTAATTGTAACTGGATCGAAACATTGAACAATATACTTTTAAACATTAACATAGTTAATCATCATAAGAAAAACAAATATTTTGATTAATGCATTTAATTGATTAATTTTTTAGGAAAAAAATATATTTCTGCATTAAACTTAGAAACATTAAATCATATATATATAAGAATCTTAAACTATCTATGTCTATCTATACAACATCCATTAATATCATTTGCTGCAAGATGTGCGTGTAGCGGTAAAGTTCTTAATTACAATTTAGTTTCTACTAAATTCATATTTTCTTGTTCAATAATCTCCTTATATTATTAATTTTATTAATAAAAGCGAAATGATTTTGCCTTTCCCTCTGTCAGCTGTCTATAGGAAAATCTACCGCACTTCCAGATAGAGGTCTGCAAGGGCCGAAATTTTCAATTTGCTCTAGGGCCGGGACGGGCTCGGGCTTAAAATTTTTTTGTAGGCTCGGGCCGGGACGGGCTCGGGCTTAAAATTTTTTTGTAGGCTCGGGCCGGGCCGGGCTCGGGCTCAATATTTTTTCTATGTACTCGGGCCGGGCCGGGCCTGGAGGAAATTTTAAGCCCGAGCCCGGCCCGGCCCGAATCTTTTTCTAATTTCCTCGTTAATCAACGAAAAAGGAAAATGATAAAATACTTTTTCAGTCATTTATTTTACATAATTTTACAGTCTGGTATGTCACATAAAATTTTATTTTGTTAAAAGGTGTGTGTAGCAAAAATTTAATTGTCTATCAGCTTGACTGTTCACGATCTGATTTTCCGCAAAATTTGTCTCAAAATTAATATATTTTATTTAAAGTAATATTAGATGGTTCCCATTTCAAAATAATATGCATGTTATTACCAGTTTGCGTACATGTAACAAACAAAATAAATTAGATACGTTACTGTATATAAGGCTTTGTTTTCTATGGTCTGTAGTGGTTAGGTGGTATGAAGGCTATAAAAATCCTTCTGCTGCAACTTTTCCTCTAAGGCGTCTTTTTCTTTTCTTCGGGGCACTGGATGAAAGTAGCATCAATTTTAGCATGTGCAAAAGCATCTTTTTTGTTGAATATGGTTGGATTAGCATTAAAGTTTTGTTTACCGGATCACATGAAAAATTTGGATACATTACGGTATATAACAGGAAGTGGTTGAAAGTGTATTTTAGTACTATTAACTATTTTAAATATCTTCCTATATTGTTTGAGGAATGCTAATATTTTCGATTTGTCTTTCTGTCTGTTGAAATGCCGTTTATATATAAATATCTTGTAAACGTTCAGCAGTTTTGTTAAAGAACATTCTATTGCTTAGCTATATAAAACCTCTGCAAAACACATACTAAAAATCTTTTTCGTAGAAAGGCACGTTTTTTTTTTTTTTAAATCGGGCCGGGCCGGGCCGTACTCTAGTACGTATGTACACTAGTACGCCGTACACGGGCCGGGCCTGGGCCGAATTGTTTGATTTCATACCGGGCCGGGCCGGGTAATCAAACCTTTCAAACGGGCCGGGCCCGGGCCTGAAAATCTCGGCCCGTGCAGACCTCTACTTCCAGACATGACATTTGGCAGACAGATAGTTTGTAACGTCTCCGTATGCACCTCGAAGTCGAATTTTCAAACTTTTAACTAGGAAGAAAGTTATTAATTAAAATGCAATAACGTAATTAACTCTATTAAATTTCTGGATATTTTTCTTTGCGTTGTAATTTTAACTTATCGCCAATAAAAATAATAGTAATAATAAAGCTTACAAAGTCTTATTTCATTTATTTTTATTTATTTATTTTTTAACATAAAAATAAACATTTCTTTATGCGTGCAAAATTATTAAAAAAAAAGGAAAGAAAGAAAGAAAATGGAAAATTAAACCTTTATCATAAAAAATATCTAACACATTATAATACTTTAACAAAATTATTTATTTATATTTAAAATATTAATTTTATTAAGTCTTATGTCTTTTTTTTTTCTCTATTTTATCCTTCACAAAGTAATGTGATTACAACTTTAGTACAGGAACTCCTTGGTGACTTTTAATATTTTTTGTCATTTTGGCGATAAATAAAAATAGCTATTACAATTGCATAAATAAAGACCTTGGCGAGAAACGTCCTAGCTGTTTTTGAAATTTCAAAATTTGCCAATGAGATCCTATAACATAGCTGTTCTCTAATTTGAATGCTTATTTCGTTTATTTTAATAACTTATTAATAAAACCGAAATAACGTTTGTCTTTCCTTCTGTCAGATGTCTCTAGAAAAATCTATCTCACTTATAGATCTGAAATTTGGCACACATGTCTGGTATATCTCCCTGTGCACCTCAAAACTGAATTCTCAAATTTTTAATCAGAAAACAATATATTAAATAAAACATGACTAACTATCGAGGTTTTCGCGATATCTTCCTTTTCACATTCCGAGGTGAAAAACCGAAGTTTCCACTGTTTCTTCATTATCATTTTACGAAGTTTTTCATGCTAGATGTTCTCTTTCACCCTCCGAGGGGAAAAACTGAAGATTCTGCAGTTTCTTCATTCAATAAGCTATAAAATACTCGGTAATTACGCATTAACGCCACCGCAGCTACAGATTTGCCGGTTTTTAAGTGCCGTAAATCTCACCTAAAATGCTTGCGACAAATCTATACATATAAAAGTGTACTTCTACTCACTCACTCACTGAATCATCAACGCGCAGGAAAAGCTACTGCTACTGGAGCCACTGACTCAAAACTGGGTCAGATTATAGAACATATAGTGTAAGCACCCACTAAGAAACGATTTTGCGAAATTCGCCCCCAAAGGGAAGTAGGGGACAAAATGTCATTTCACAAAAACCTTCATATCTCAAAGAAAAAAACAGATATTCGTAAAATTTTTACTTTAAAATATAGCTAACACAAATATCTAAAAAGCAATTTCTGGAATTTTAGAAATTTGGTCCCCAAGCGGGTAAAGGGGGGCAAAAAGTGATTTCACATGCACAAAACGTGGTTTCACATACTCCTATATATCTCAAACAAAAGAATAGATATACGTGAAATTTTTGCTCTAATATATAGTTAATACAAATACCTAAATACCAATCTCTGGAATTTAAAAAATTCGACACCCAAGAAGGGGGAGAGGGCGCAAAAGGACTTGAAATATTCCTTTATATCGCAAACAGAAAAAAAAAATATATAGGCGATATTTTTGCTCTAAAATATAGCTCCCACAAATAAATAAAAACTAATTTCTTTAATTTTAGAAATTCGTCCTAGATGGAGCGGGAAAGGATGGGGGGGGGGGGGGGGGCTATGGGGCAAAAAAAAAAAAATCGAAATACAGTTAAATCGTTCAAAATTGGTACAGATAGGTTTTAGAAGCCTGCACGTCGAATGAGGATATTTTCGAAAGTGTAAAGTTATTAGGAGGGTCAGAAAGTGAGGGGTGGGGCGTAGGGGCAAAAAATAAAAACAAAGTTAGGTTGATTAAAATTGGTGCATAGAGGTTTTTGATATTTACAAATCGATTGCGGGTATTTTCGAATTTGTTAAATAATTAGGAGGGATGGGAAGGGTAATTAGTGTTGTTAGGTTTTGAGGCCCGATAAATCGATTGCGGATATTTTGGAAAGTACAGAATTATTATGAGGATCGGGAAGGAGGGCGGAAGCAGGGGTAAAAAAGAAATAAATTCTTATAGAATGTTGGAAATTAGTATTATTAGGTTTAAAAGCCCGAGAGAACGATTGCGAGTATTTTTTAAAGTCTAAAATAGTTAGGAGGGGCGGGAATGGTAGGTGAAGGAACATGCGTGCCTGTATACTCTGCCGCAGGCAGTGGAGGCACGGACCGATTATTCCACCGATGGGAGAAGATTTTTTCCCCTGTATTTTATATTTATGTTTTTCCTTTATGTTAATATAGAGATTCATGAAGGGTGTCGGACATAAATGCGCGCGCCGAGCGCACAATGGCCTGCGCTGCCGAAGGCAGTGGGGACCGGGTGCGACATTTTTTCGAATAAGAATTTTTTTCTCCCTCTTTTTTTTTTTTTTTTACATGATAAAAATTAATGCAATTTTGAGAATTCATTCATTTAAAAATAGTGACCAGCGAAGTGGGCGTAGCCTGCTGGTCATAAAATAAATCACTTTCAAAATTCAAAACACTTTATTTAAAAACAAAGTAGTCAATCGGATTTCGGTGGAAAATGGGACGACATAGATACAAAACAGTCTCTATTTTCTTTCACCTGATGCTGTCGCCATATGAACTCTGATAAATAAGATTCCAAATGATGCCTCGCTGTTCCCCTATGTCTCTTGTGTGCGAACAACAAGATTGCTCTTTATTGGCGCATTAGCGCAACTTCTGCTGCGGTGGCGTTAATATGTAAGTAACTTCTGCTGTGGCGGCGTTAATACGTAAATACCAAATACACTTTTTACTTTCTTTTACACATAAGGTAGATAAAGTATTATTTTAGGGTCAAATTTTCAAACGGGAATTTTTGTTATATTTACACGTTTTGAGGTCCCCTGAATCCGAAAATCATGTTTTTAGCTAAAGGTATGTGTGTCTGTGTGTCTCTCTGTGTGTGTGTTATCAGCATAGCTCAAGAACAAATGTAGCAGAAAGTCCAAACTTGGTATTTAAATGTGTATGCTACACTAAGCTTTTCTTTGAGATGAAGTTAATAGTTCGTGTACAGGGACGACCAAGAAAATTAATATACATTACATCCATGGGGGAAAGTGCTGGTAAGTAGAGTTTAACATCTATAGACAGCACTAAACCAAATGAAACGAATACATATTTTTTATATGCGTAAAAATTTGCCTCATGTAGAATACGGTAGGGAAATCATTCACTGTTCGTTTGCAGAGCTACAGAAAAGAACTAGATAAAAGTGCGACAATAGCTCAAAATTGATGGAAGTGTATTTCAGACTGGGCCATGTATTATTACTATAGGATTATATTTTGGTGCGCCATGTGGTCTGTATATAATCTGCAAAAGATGTACAGGGCTGCAAATATTTAAGCGGTAACATTCTTTTTTGTTGTTAAAGCTGTTCGGGAATTGAAATGAATTCCTCATAGATATATGGTAAATAATGTATGTTTTTAAGCTAAATATTCATCGCTTGTTTTTCTCTATATTTACAGGTTTTGAGGCTTTCCTGATTACCGAAGTCAGTTTTTAACATTTGGACTTTGTCTGTGTCTCTTAGAGTCACTTAAAAACGCATAATTTTAGGAGATCCCAGTTGTATTTTGAAATTAATATAAGTTTGTTGCTGGAAAAGTTTGATCAAGATTTATAAGTTTGAAGGAATGTTGCGTGTGAAAATTGTCTGAATAATTTTAAGTGAACTTTTTATTTTAATAACAGATTTAAATTCTATATAAATGTAGGTGCAGTAATGAAACGGGGGGGGGGGGGTGAGGGGAGCTACCGCCTCCCTCACATAGAACTAGTCATCCTATACAACTCATTCAAAGCCTAATTTGAATTGTTTTAAGTGAACTTTTAAATTTAATAACAGTTTTAAATTCTATACAAATGCAGGTGCATTAATCAAACGGGGGGGGGGGGGGTTAAGGGGAGCGTTAACTCCCCTCACACAAAACTAATTATCATATAAACTCTTCCGAAGCCTAATTAGAATTGTTTAGCATAGGTTAACATATCAGTACTCGTTATCTTACCTCTTAATCTCCAAACTGTATTTATAGTATTAAATTTCAGGGTAAGAGAAAGTTTCGTGAGTGACACACCGCGGAAAAAAAAGTTAAAAACGCATTTTTTGTTGTCAATTTCGATTCCAAGAGTTCATGGTTTTAGGCATATAAATGAAAGCACGAGATGGGAGAGCTATCAATTTATTTATAAACATTAAAATAACTTCTATTTGCAGATAATATTTAAATGATAATACACAATTTAAGAATTTTAAGTTATCAAGGATTAGAATCAGGTTGTTTCTCCAAACATGGAGCTAAGACATATTTTACATGTAATTTTTCGTCCAGGTGAATAAAGGCACTTCATGATTCAAGAGAAACAAGAAAACTAAACTAAAAAAGAAAAAAATCTGGAGTGACTCCATTCGACTTTCCGAACATTGAGTAATTAACAGTTTTGCAGATAAAGTAAAGAAAGAGGAGCTGTTAAACAAACAAAAGAGAGAAAACCATAATAGAGTGTTTGAGTATTTTTCTCCATATAATACACGATGGTTTATTTAACGCTACTGAACTTAAATAAAACAGAAGAGCTAGATAGTGCTACTGAAGTGCTTGATTCACAGAAATCAATAGGGTTCGTACTATGGTGACTTACAACATACGTACCAACTTTCAGCTTATTCGAAAAAGCGTTTAGACGCTAGCGTGTTCACTCACAGACATACAGACATACATACACACATGCATACATCATCGTAAAGATAGTGAAAACGGACTCAGGGGACCTCGAAACGTATAGAAACATCAAAATCTCAAATTCGGATTTTTGACATGATTACAATACTTTCCTCACTATAGTTTCGGAAAGTAAAAATCAGAGAGATCACCACTGCTCTTGGCAAAGAGCCAACTTTTCCCGTCAGGGAGGGGGGGGGATAGCATGAGTAATTCGACATCCAAACACACCAGATTATTTAAGTTCCAATAGTACGTTTGCAAATTAGTCGATTTTTTTTCACTCATTTTGACATCAAATTAAACTTCATAATATATTGAATTGATATATTTGGAGCGTAATTGCTGTTATTTTATGGTCGACTCAGTAAATTAAATAAAATATAAGAAATTACTTGATAGTAAATATTATGTATAGTCTCTATGTGTACAGTGTTATTTAATGTAATCGCGATTTAAATATATGAAAAAGATTCTTCGATTTTTTTCCTTGTTGTCCTTTTTCGAAACAATCTCCGATGAACATCCAATTAAAATTCAAGGGTAAGGCATTGGTTGTTACAGGCAATAAGAACACGAAACTTAGATATTGTGGGTGAAGAAGGCGCTGCAGAAGGCATCGGGGGCAAAAGCGAGATTTTGAGCGATATCAATGGATTATTATTTTTTAAATTTTTTATTTGTAAAGTGAAAATATGGATTCTTTTTTATTATTATTCATTTTAATGTAGTGACCAGCGAAGGATATTTCATAATACATTAAAACTACCGTTTATTTGAGGATAAAAAAATAGATTTATCAAATCTTATTTAATTGTAAATTATATTTATCTGTGATTTATGGTATTTTAGAGTATTTGTGCTGCTTCCACGGGTGCTTGTGGATCTTCTTACCTTCATAACTGCGGAAGAGTTCATCTCATGATTTAGAATGTTTGGTAATCTCCATGCGGCTTATAGTATTTTAGGGTATTATTATTGTTCATTGGCTTTGTATTTTATGTTTTATTATTGATTCTATCCACTCCTTTAATCGTTTAACCTGCAAGATAGGACTGACATCTAGTAATTTTGCTTTAATTGTAGCTAGATTATGGAATCTTCCATTTCAAGTTACTCACAGTGGAATGGGAGTTATCTGAGGGTTTATCACCACAGTTTGAGTTTAATTCCAATATTTTAGTTTTCAATATTTTTTAGTGATCCTTTTTTATTTAATGGTCTGGAAGTACGCTTTAAATATTTATTTGCAGTTTAACTCTCTATTTAATGGTGTAATCTTAAGTAATCAATCAGGACAATTATCTGGAAATACTGTTTTGGTAAGTATAGAGGATATTTTCATAGTTTTATTAAACCTATTACTCATTAAATCTTTTCATATCTTTTTTAAAGATTTTAAAAGTTATTTTTTTTAGTTATAAATTCATTTATTTTGGATGTTGAGGATCTCGTTGGGATTTTATCATCTGTTTTGCTAAATTCTTTTACTTTATTACAACGTTGTATATGCATATATATATATGTGTGTGTTTGTGTGTGCGTATAGTGTGTATAAAATGTATATATAATGTGTATGTATATCTATATGTGTATGTATGTATAATGTGTATAATATGTATAATGTGTATGTATGTATATAATGTGTATGTATCTACTCAATATGTATGAATGATATGTATGTGCATTAAACATGTAATTTCGAGATGCTCCAGATTAGTGACGTTAAGGATGAAAAACTGGAGTTTGGATGAAGTTTTAGGAATGGGTAACGAACAGCAAGTGCTACATTTCTTTTCTTTTCTTTTTCCTTTTTTTAAAAATATAATTCAGATTTCAAATACTTTTGACAATGTATATGGTTTTATGTATTGAGAAACACGCTTTAAAAATATATGTCTATACTATTTCAATAACACCTGGATGAAAATTAATATAGTACAACTTCTTTATGCTAATTAAGTAATAATTCAGAATGTAAATTGAAAACTTAATCTTCTTGCGACTATTTATATTCACAAAAATAAATTCATGTTATTAAACACACTTCAGACTATTATTGGAAACTATTAACTCGCACAAATATGATAGTTTGTTTCTCACGAAGTGATTTAGTGCCATTGCATTGCAATACTTTCTGTCTTGGATGAAATTTCAGAGCCTGCTATGTTTAACTTTTCCGAGATCAATCTATTTTAAGAATTCGTAGAAACAAGCTGAAGGGTTTATAAATCTGTTTTGGGAATTGATTTCAGTAATCGGGAGTAACTGTTTGACACATGATTAATAATTTCCAAATTTGGCAACTTGAGATTAATTGTTATTTAAATAGACCAAACACTTCAACGTTATCTTATTACAAGTTTTTAGAAACAATTTAAATTAATAAATAGTATAAGAATAACTATTAATAGGATATAATGGAAAATAAATAGGATATTCAAATGTGTTTAAGATTGTAATAACGATACTCTAGTCTTTTCTTCGGAAAACATGTTTCTAATACTGGTGTTGATTAAGTAGAATAAAACAAATATGTCATAAACTGCAATACACATGCAACAACCACTGTTTTTAACTTTTAAGGACTACTTTAATCCACATTCTACACATCTTAATCTAAATATTTTATAAACAAAACTATTCTGAACTCATGGTTAAAGATTAAAAGGGTGATAGAACATTTTGAAACTTGCAATATTCATTGTATGTTGTATAATTCTACGTAAGTTGTAAACAACACAAGTATCACAAAGGATGTACGAAAAAAATTCTACTGACAGTAAGCGGAATATATAAAGACACAATTACAGCGACTGCTCAAATATGCAAACTCGGGCGGTAATGCAGGCCTCGCACTTGTATTACCACTGAGCGGCGCATTTCGCCAAACACTCCAAACGTCTTCAAAACTTCTCTGATAGCAGCAGCTTTCCTCACTACAAAGTATTGTTATTAGTCGATGGGGCTGTTGCAGATCAGGATTTTCAAATTACCACATAAAAAGAAATCCTAGCTAGAGAGATTGGCCGGTCTAGGCAACTAAAGTATTGGGACACATCAACGAGTTTTTCGGTTTTTGTAAAGAGAATTAAAGCGTTTCATACATCCACGGAGAAATTAGGTGTTGTTCCATCGCAATGAATCCCTTTATGTGCAAAATGTCGGTTTGCAAAGGTTCGAATAACTCCTAAAAAATTTCGCGGGTATTATTCGCCGTCGAGTCGGGCTGTCTGTAGAAATAGCTGAGCTTGAATAATTGCAGCCAACACATTTACGCTTGAAATAAAGTTGAAATTAATGCATATGTATGGCGCGTTGATTACTGAATGTCCGCAGATGGTTTTTGTGCTCATTTCACCCCTAACTCACTTATCCATAGTTCATCCTGAGGATGTCCCTGGGAGGAACTTTCATCCATAGGATATCCTGAGGATGTCTTGTGCATGAGATGTGCTGTTAGAGACATGCTATACAGGTAAAAGTTCACTCGATTGTGAATAATATATGTATACTGAAATAAGGCTGTACTGGCATTTGTTACTGTAACCATCAATCGAATAGAACACGTTGCAGGTAATTTGCTGATGTCAATGCTAGTTGTCTATAATATAGATGCAAACGTTACTTGCGTAGTACTCGCCCCAGTCTTTTTAAGATTTATTATTATTATTTTTTTTTACATAGGTATGTTTTTTTTTAGATATTAAGTCATTTATTGATGAAAAAACGAAGCTTTAATAATAATAAAAAATAATAATAACTTCTAAATTTTCAAAAATTTTCATTTTGTGCTATTTTATTTCCAGTAATACATTAAGAGGGGAAAAAAAAGAAAACATAAATAGTAACAGATTTGTTTTACAGTAAACTAATTCAAAAACGTTTCCAAAGGAAAAATAAAAAATCTTTTTTTTTGGAGGATTTTAAAAGAGTTTTAGACTCAAGAAAAATACGAACTATTTTCTTTTGTTTGAAGATTTTATTGAAATTTATAAGTAAAGTAGCTATGTTTCATTACTTTTGAAATAACCGTAAGTAAATATATACTATGAAGATATTTTATATATATTTCATGTTGCTTATTTAAAGAAAAAAAAAATTACATTCCATTATGAGATTTAGTCTTACTTTTAATCGGAAATTCCCTCTTACAGCTTAAATAGACATAGATAAGACTGGGATTTTGAAATGTGATACAAAGTAATAAAATGTATATCTCTTTATTTTCCTATATTCTTACTGCTATAAATCTACTTTTGAGAAAATTCTGTAAAATAGTTTTCTTGATTGCTCTTCAAAATGTTTTAAAATTTTCTTTAAGATATATATATATATAAATGTATAGATATTATTGATCAACATTACGTAACATAAAAAACAAAATGGTATATTAGATAATTTTACAAATCCTGAGAAATTTTACCGCAGTTAAATATTGTTACAAAGATTTTGTAATTGAAATGTTTGTTAAATAACACTAATCCAATTACTTTTAAAGATGTTAATGATGAGTAGAATAAATGTTATATTTAAAGGAATCATTTGTATTCTTCACCTGATACTTTTCCCTCTATTTTAAAATACGGAAAGCATAGCTGCCAACCGTTTCGAGTTTTGTATACCTTCATAATTTTTTAAATAGGATTTTCTGTAAGCTTTTCTAGAAGTTTTTTGTGATTAAGGGCCCGCTTCACTCACCGCCGCCGGAAGCCGAAGCTAATGTTATTCTATGGGAAATTTTTCTTTACAAATAACTTATTCACTAATACATATTTTTAAATTCTGTTTTCACATTCTGAAAATTCCCAGCTGTTAAACTGACGGACCTTTTTTAAAAAATTCTTCTTCTTATTTTTTATATTTTATTTTGAAGCTGTAAAATACGAATTTTCAATATGTGAAAATTTTCATTTTGCAATATCAAAATAAAATATTAAAAATTAAAAAAATACATTTTTAAAAAATGTCCGTCAATTTAACAGTTGGGAATTTTCTGAATGTGAAAACAGAATTTAAAAATATGTATTAGTTAATAAATTATTTGTAAAGAAAATTTCCCCATAGAATAACATTGGCTCGGACTTCCGGCGACGGTAAGTGAAGAGGGCCGTTAAGGGATGTGTTAGTTCTTTATGAAACTAAAAATTCTTCATTATTATTATTATTATTATAAATTTATTATATATATATTAATAGGCAAGCATAAAATTTGTTGTCCCTTTTTAACATATTAATTATGGGAGTAGAGGGTTGAAATGGTATCATTCGAAAGGTATGGTTAGCCGGAAGGTGCGAATACAAATATTCTTTTCTTACGATGTCAAGAAGGTATTTAAAAATACGTTTATTTTTTATGCATTTTCCCCCATTTTTCCCTTTTATACACGTATTCCTTTACATTAAAAAATACCTAAAAGTAGAAAGTTGTTAAATCTGGCAATTTCATAAAGCTGAAATAAAACCATAGACACAGTAATTTGTATAATGTAGCATCACTATACGCAAGCGAAGTGATGACGTCACTGTCTGTCCATGGAGCCAAGAAAAAGATTTTCTATGTTAATGGAGTTATTTTTTCTGTAAAATTGATAAAATTTTAATTGAAAATCACAAAACTCCAGAAAAAAAATGGCAAACTTCCAGTTTCGAATGTAAACATAAACATTTCATTTCAAAGAGTGATATTTAAACAATAAATATTCAACTAATATACTAAATAAAAGGAAAATGGATTTGTTACTAACTGCAGCATGTATAAGTAGACGATACGGAAAAAATTCCGATTTCCGTTTTTTGCTGAATTTACATGTTTTGAGCTTTCTTTACGTTTCAATTAACTGAAATTGGCTACTTATTTTTTAAAAAAGTGTCTTTATTGCTAGCTTTTGTGGGTAGAAGAAGCAAGTAGAAGATACATAAAAACTTTTGATTTCCGGTTTTCGATGAATTTACACGTTTTGAGATTCCCTTGCATTTTAATTAAGTGAAATTGACTACTTATTTTTATTTAAAAAAAAATGGATTTATTATTCTTTCCTCTGCATATATAAGTAGAAAATATAAGATTCAGAAAAGTTTTAGATTTTCGGTTTTCGATAAAGTTACACGTTTTGAAATTTCCCAAACTCAATTCGACCATTTTTGAAAAATATCTTTTTTTTTTTTTTTTTTTTTTAAACACTACATTATGAACCAATCGAATTAATTTAACAAAATTTGATACTTGGTTGGGCCTTGGTTTGACATGGTACCTATTAGCTTCTGGGCTGTATCACACAACAAGGGGCGTTTTCACGTTGCAATTTTCTCTCATTTCAGGAAAGGCTAACATCTACAGAGAGAAATAGTTATATTAAGTAAAACTCTGCTGATTCAGTTAGAGTGAATATCGGCAAACAATTGCCGTAGCTGTGTTGCAATTGCATTCGGTTTAGGACAAGGCAAAAACTTTGCTTTGCCTCGCTTTGCAAAAAAAATGGTCGAGTTTCGACCACTGGGCGATACTAGTTAAAATAAATGCTCATTTTAAAATGAAATTACTTGTGCAACATAGTAGTACGTTTGAAAAGCCAAAACCTTATGTCGAAATTGATTAAATGTATTTTTTTTTTTAAATAGCAAAAATTATCGATAAATATAATTAAAAAAAAAAAAAAAAAAAAATTCCCCACAAGAGAACCTTGTAAAATATATACAGTAGAATCTTATATTTTTGTATAAAATTAAAGCTAAAAATTTATTTTACTCTGTAAACCTCACGTTTTAAATTTATCTGTTAATTCAATATTAAAATAAAGGAATATCAAGCAATTTTGAAAATATTTAAAATTTTTTCATTGATACTATTATAAAATAAAATATTCTGGCCACATTATCTAAACTGGAGATCAGACAACAAAAATTCCTACATATAGTATACATGTCAAATTTGATAATCGCCGTTCATACCATAAATAAACACTTTAACAAATGTAAAAAGTTAATCTAGTATTCATATAAGGTAGGGCGGTGCAGGAGTGCGTACTTTTGCTATTTTCTTTTATAGGGACGAATAAAGAGATGTTATGGAGGATATTACAATTTATTTGTTCTCTTTGAATACCTGCTTCCAAAAGAATACATTTAAATGAACTTATAAGTAAATATTTAGAATATATTACAAATAAAGTAAGTTGCCGGAATGCGCACTCTTGTACTATCAATGCGGGCAAGAGTGCGCAGCCAGATGTAGAAGGATTCACAGTATGGACGAGTGTGCGCATCATTTTCAGATGCCCCATTTTTAGTGACCATGACCTGTGTAGGTTGTACAGTACACTTTCGTGCCACCAGTCACCAGTCATATCAAGAGCTTCTTCTATTATACTTGGAACCGCATTTTTTCCTCTCTGTTATTATATTTTTTATAAAATTCTGCAACAATATATTTTTATAATTATAAATATAAATATAAATATAAGAAAAGTA
The DNA here is from genome assembly GCA_963930645.1 of Salticus scenicus. Taxonomy (NCBI): domain Eukaryota; kingdom Metazoa; phylum Arthropoda; class Arachnida; order Araneae; family Salticidae; genus Salticus; species Salticus scenicus. Next base: position 111,354,351 of record OZ005649.1, read on the forward strand.
AACAAGTTAGATAAGGTAAACAAAAGGTTTTTGCAAGCCAATATATTGGACAAGAATTCGCGTGCATTCTTGCATTTCACCGACAACTTTGAAACGTCACCATTGCTATCTGTTGAGAGCAATATCCAAATTACTCAAACAACAGAAAATTTGATAAACCTAACCAAAATAAACCGAAAAAAAGCAGCTCATCTTCCTAATGTTTAATATAATTCTCTTTATAAAAAATCTTGGTATTGAATCACAATGGTCCAAATCACATTTCCTTATTTTAATCTTTGGAAATTAAAATAAAACACCAGACTTTTTTTTGCCAATGCGCTTAACATGACAGCTGAGCATCACAACTGGAGATAGCGGAAGAACCATTTTCTGTGATTGGATAATGGCATTGCATACTCTTGTACACCGCGCACTGTTGTCCATCTGTGCCCTACATGTAAACTATAAATGTAAAAAAAAAAAAAAAAAAAGCTTTCTACTATAATATAATAGCATTTTCAATTACAACCTATTAAAACAGTCTCTACAATACAATATATGTTTAAGTCCATGTTGTTGTTAAATTCTATTTCCCAGAAGGCAAAAGACAGGACTCAACTGATAGGAAATGTAGCTTGTTTTAAAGGTTGGAATCCACATAGCATAAAAAACTTGCATTGTGAGCAGCACACAAGTGAATCAAAAGTTTCCCAACAAGGGAATGCTGCAAAAGATGCGAGTTTTTTTATTCAATATGGATTCCAATCTTTAAAACAACCTACATTTCCTACAAGTGGAATTCTGTGTTTTATCTTCTCACACTAGAAATTAACTTCAACCACATCATGGACTTTAATGTGTATAAATATTCTAGACTGCTCTAATCACTTGCACCTGAACATGCTATTATATCATAGCAAAAAGCTTTGTTTTTAATTTTAACCATGTATATTGTGAATGTATGTAGAGATCAAATTAAAATTTTATGTGTGATAAAGTGTTTTTTTAATGTATCTTATCAACAGATGTTGTTTTTAAACTTTTCTTTTATCTGTACTAGAAAAGGAAAGAACGTAAACTCCATTCATAACATGCTTTCCAAAATCTTGTGGTGAAAACATAAAAATTACAGGGTAAAACTGAAAAACTCGAAAGTTTTTTTTTAATATTTATAATTTTAAAAGCAAGCCTAGTTTATCTTTTACATTTTTAGATTTAATGGGTTCGTTTTTCATGCAATTTGTTTTTCGTGTAATTTGTGTCTGTTTTGATGTAAGTCCCCTCAGAGAGGAAATTTAATTTTTTTTTTTTTTTTTTTTTTTAGAACCTTTGAGTGCATCCTTTGAAATGTCTGTATGAAATTTTTCGACTCAATCTGCATTGTTGCACATACAGAGTGCTCTGAATAGGCCAAGTTTAATTATTGTCACACTGTATAAGTTTTTAAATATTTCGTTCAATCAAAAATTTTCAATTGCATAGCTCCTATTACTTTCTATCTTTTTAATACATTTTAGAAACTTTTCTTTTAAAATGCGTTATTTAACCTTTTTAAAATAGAAAAATTACTACATTAGACTTTCGTAAAAAAAAAAAAAAAAAAAAAAATTAATGCTAGTACAAAGTATATAATAGAATACATGGCAGTTATGACCTGGTATCAAACTAAGCAAATATGTACATAAAAAATTTTGTAGTTAATCAAAATTATAAGACTCTTGTTTGACAAGTAATACTACACATTTACAAATAAATATTTACAAGGATTTACTCACTCCCTGCCACACCTGGGAAGGAACAAAATAAACATGTAAAAAAAAGAAAAAGTGTTTGCGACGAAATGTAACTACCAGCCATATTAGTATAACGGGTAATTACCGAATTTCGAGATGCTAACAGTAAGCAGAATTTTTCTGTCAAAAAGTTATCAAATGACCTGTTCTATGCCAGTCAAAATTTTAAAAAATTTCAGATTACTGTAATTTCTGTTTCTCTTGCATTGTCGCAACGGGAAAAAAACCCCATCCATACGAGTTTGGAATGGCCAGAAAATACTTTAAAACCACCTTTAAAGGAACAAAATCTTTTATATAGAAAATATCTACAAAAATAAAACGTTCTAAAAAAGAAACATGCAATTTTGTGAAGCACAGCAACGTTTACGTATTTAAAAAAAGGAGGTGTACACGCAGAAAAATGAATTTCAGGCAGATAAGTGATGCTGCGCGTTGTCTTTCCCTTAGATGATATTTCCCTCAGACAACTGGTCTAAGAGGATAACATCCTAGAGAATACATCAATTCTACCATGGATTGTAAAACGTACAAGTAACTTGCGATATAAAAATCACACAGCAGCCTATGTTGAAATCTATCCACAGGGCCAAATAAAACCTGGAAGGACCAGTGGCACAGTGATATGTTAAAACTTTATACATGAACCAGATGGCTTTAAATTCTACTGGCATGACATGAAGAAAGGTAAGGAAATCTTTTTCGAAAGACAGCAAGGGGAAGGCTAATTAATAATGTGGAGAGGCTTTGGTTACAGTGCTAAATTTAACTTGGCATTTACCGTATGTCGCATGAAGGCAACCGATTGCTAAAACATGCTGGAAATTCCCACACTGCACAGAATGTTTCAGTTATGTTGCAAAAAGCTTACAATCTTTCATTATCGTAACACGTTTCATTATGCTATTTGATACCTTCCTGAAGCATTCGTCTTTTTTGTTTTTCTAACTGTTAAGTGAATTAAACGTTTCTATTACGTATACGTTTTTTTTTGTTATGATCAAGGACATTTCTACTTTTTTAAAACTAATTTGAATGAAAACTGAATGGTTCGAGAAGTTTCTGAAATATTTACAATGTTTAGGCATTATATGATTCTTATGTTTCTGGAATGTTTTGTGCTTTTAGGGTCCATGAAATTTACGAAAAGTATTAATGACCCAAGTTGGATTTTACAGCAGGTTAACTCCACCATTCCTACTGCAAACTTTTCTAGGGTTGTTTTTTATAATGGGGCGTGTGTCATCAAATATCCTGCATTTTCCCTCGATCATTATTCCCAGGAATGTGTGTGGTGTATCCTGAGTAGAGCTGCATATAAGCTATGGACAAGCAGTTTCAATGTCTGGCAGACTTCAAAGCGATTACCATTGAAGTCTACAGTAATATTGATGCTATTGTCTTCAAAAATTGGTAAATGATATCCCTCAACGTGTTTTTCAAATCTAAGCATGGTGGATATATCGGCTCTTAACAATAGTGACTCTTTTTCATTGGACTAATTTTCTCCTCTCTCTATTTACATATTCATAAGATTTTTCTGGAAGTGGGAAAGGGTGTGTATTGCGTCCTGTAAATATGTATTTATATATAGCACTTCTTAACATATTTGTTTTGTTCTCAATGGTTTGTTTCGTCTTCCGTTATGGTATACAATCACAGTGGCTTTGTTTTTGTAGAAAACATTGTATATAAGATAGTATTATTTGTATGCACACAGACACGCACAAACACATACACACACACATACATACATACATATATATATATATGTATATATTGAAATACTCATAACCATTAGATCTAAAGACTAAAGTCAAATAGCATACAACACAAATAAAATTGTAAGCAAACTTAACACACTTTGTACTTAACACAATCTGAAACAAAATTTAAGAAAAGGAAGCAGGCGGCAAGATTGACTTGCCAATGACGTTGAACTAGTTTTATGCCCGATTAAACAATCTGTTTCCCTATATTAATTCAATTAATCATCACATGATTTTATGATAGATAATTTACTGTTTTAATTTCAGTTATATAACTAAAAAAATTATATTTATTTTTGCTATACTATACTTGTTTGAAATGAGGAAACATCTTATTTTACTATTATCTTATAAGTTAAGTGATATTAATATAACTGTAACATGTCACTTTCATTCAGATTTATAACTAAACATAATATGTTGCAACTATCATGCTTCATATATTAAAGTATCTCATCGAATCTCGTAATTGAAACATACATCACACATCCAAATAATATATCTATTATGTCATTCAATTTCATTGATATGAATAACTCATCTTTGGAAGCGTCAGGTGTGTTTTACTAAATAGATTAATATTCCATAAATCCTCAGCTTTCTCACATTAAGTTATGAACATGTTTTTTCAGCAAATTCTAAAAAAAAAAAAAAAAAAAAAAAAAAAACCATAAATAAACTTTTACGGATTTTAAACAAGAAAAGCCATAATTTAAATAGTAAAATATTTACTTAGCATTAAAAATATAGTAAATGCTTTAAAATTTTTGGGGATATTTTTATCAGTATATACTATGATTTCAATCGTGAGCATTATAAATACATTTTATTAGTGTTTTTGCATTAAAAGTAATACTTATATATATATAAAGATATTTTTATATAAACATCCTTTTTCAGGGCATACATGTTTCATGTAAGACAAATTAAATAAACATTTAAAAAAGTTATAATAAATATTTTTTTTACAAAATACAGTTTGTTCAGGTTAAAGTGGTTCTGTATTCACACATTTCTTGCTTTAAATAACAGATTCTTTGCTTTAAATAACAGATTTCGATGATATATACATTAAATATATTACTGGAAAAATATTTTTACAATAAAAATAGATAACATTTTGACCACCAGCGGAAAATATAGCTCTTGTTTTTTTTCACTGTAATCATAAGTATTTCTCACAGAGTTTTTGGAGCTCACTATTGTCTCTTTGGAATAGCGATGAGCTTGTACTTAGAGGATTGCGTATTCGATATGCGAGACAGCTAAAAACTATACTGTACAGTAGTGTCAATTCGTACACGTAAAATCCATCGTGTGCAATGTCCTTCATGTTCTGTAAATCAATTCCTCCGATGCACGTGCACATTTAAGATGCACGGGAGCCATCACCTCCGAAGAACAAGTACATTTTGATGTCATGTCTCCAGACCACCCCTAGTGGTTAAATACGAGCCGTTTTCAGTTCCAGTGTTTATCTCTAGTTTGACCTGAAACCCAATCAACCTAAACCTCATCCCATTGATTTTACAATATGCAAATCAAAATATATCCAAATCCGATATCTAAAATAGCCTCTAAAAGAATCTGAACAGACTGACATTTAATGTAATCATTATTTTTTAATTAATTTGTGTTTTTATTTCATTATTTTTTAATTTAAATGTTAATCGTTATTTTTATTGAAACCTTATTTTAAATGACATTCTTGAAATATTGAAAATTTTTTATTCATTGGTTGAATAATGACTCTTTCCTTTTGTTGATAAGACCAGAAATGTTTATAAATTAATCACCACATTCCCAGAATTCGTATTCGATTTGACATGAATTATTTTAAATATTTACGTTGGTGACATGCGTGCTAGAATTGTAGTAGATTATTAATTCAAAATAATTTTACTGCATCGTTGTAACGCATATAAACCAGCACAGTAGGTCACTGGGATACATGCTATGTGTGGTATATCAGTTCTTTTAAAAATGAGACTCATTTGAAAACCTTGCATGCTATAAGCAAAACAGGCAGAAAATATTTCTTCGATTTTGTTTCATAAGTCCTTATACAATGTCGGCAAATAAATAAATAAAATTAAAATAAAAATAAAAAAATATAATAAAAATTGTACATTTGAGCGGCCAAAAAACGTTTACATGTCAATTGCCGTTCCAACCACAAAAACGTGTCGAACAGCACTGTTGTCAAGAGTCGTTAGTCGGTCACAGACAACCTTTCCCTATCCTATCAACACTCAGTTTGCGTCGTGGACTTTTAGAGTAAAGCTGTATGCTCTTTGCTTCCGCCGGCCACTATTTCGTTTATTTGTCAAAAGATGAGAACCTACATCGGTATTCTCACTCCACACAATGGGTCAAAAAAAGCTGAAAAGGGAAGAGAAATCTCATGTCTTGACTCTGGTAGAGAAGGGAATCTCTGTGATTGATTTAGTTAGAGATCTGGCAGATCATTCTAGATGTTGCTATATGTAAAAAATCTTTACAAAGTCATTAAAATGCAAACATTTAAGACAAAATTTTAACATTCTAGTCGTTTATTGTAAATATCACATTTCAGTCACAGTGTTTTGTCATCTCATCTTTATGTTTTATTGCCAATTGAAGCCGTTTAGACAAGAACCTCTGGCTACATTTGCCAGATGGCTACAACTGGATACATCTAGAACGGTCTGCCAAAACTCTGGCTACATCGATCACAGAGATTCCTTTCTATAGCAGAGTCGAGGCATTAGATTTCTCTTATATTTTAAGCTTAATTCAACCCATTGTGTGGAGTGGGAATACCGATGTAGGTTCTAAAACTTTTAACAAATAGATGAAACGCTGGCTGGTGGGAACAAAGAGCATACAGCCTCACTCTAAAAGTCCACGAGGCGAACTGAGTGTTGATAGGATAGGGAAAGGTCGTATGCGATCGACTGACCCCACGTGTCATCACTGGGGTTCGACACATTTTTATGGCGGGAACGGCCATTGACATGTAAAGTTTTCTTTTGCCACTCAAGTGTAAAGATTCTTTTTTGATGGTACTGTATATACAGGAATATGCGTGCTATTTTCATACCAATGAATATAGATAATAATAAATAGTATCATAATCATATGCTACACTTTTTATACATTTAAAGAATTATTTCATACTGATTGATACTTAACATCTTTTTTTTTTCTTTTAAATTATTAAGGGTTACCTTTTTTCTTTCTGCTTAAATCTTTTGTTGAAATGTATAAAATATATGATGTTCTTTAGAACACTGGAGTTTCAGGATAATTCGTCATTTTTATTTCTTTGAATATTTGATAAATCCTCCAAAATCGAAAGTATCAGTATGTGTTTCTGCGAGGAAATGTAATTTATACCCAAATCAAATTTGTATGAAAAATCTATCACGTCTTCATTTTTCTCTGGTTTACAATAATTAAACTTTTGATTTAACATTCTAACAAAATTTCAGTTCAAATCTTAAGAGATTACTTTTCTACAATCTCTATTTTTAAGAAGGTATATGAAAACAAAACTATAAACTCTGTAAATCCCTTTAAACAAATTTTTATGTGATATTAACACTACAAAATCCTAAACTGCAAAGCATATGTTTCAATTTATTGCACTATTTATCACAACATACTTTAACGATTTTAATAAAAAAGTAGATTTTTAGAGCCTACTGAATAATTCAGTTGTTTTTAAAGGTGAACCCTTTAAAATTACAAGCGATCAGCTATTCATGAATTTTGAAGAAGAGATTTAGTCTTTAAAGATTAAAGAGTTTGGAAAACTCTTCATTTTCAATGAATTTTTACATGTTTTCCGTAATCTTAGATGGATTTCCTTTTCAACAAAGAATGAAAAATAATTTGAAGCTCTGAAATTGAACTTTTACAACTATGTTGTAGCAGTTTACTTGTTTTCCTTCATTAATTTACTTGTTTTTTTTTCATTATCAGTAGAACTTACGTGATTACTTTACAATATAAATTTTTTAGTTGCTCTGTTTATATTCTAACCGCTGCTATTGGATATATACATGCACTGAAATGTTCTTTTCAGTATACTTTTAAAATTTAAATGTACATAATTACAATTTGTAGCTTACTTTGAAATGTGATTGACATAAACACAGGGTGGTTATAATTAAACTTCCCCTCTATACATAATCCTACAGCGCAAACGAGTGAACGGAATGCAACGAAATTTGGTATATAGACTATACACGAGATGCGCTCACGGAATTTCGAAAACAAAAAAAGTTTTAAAATGCCCACCAGAGGGCGCCTTTTCCGGAAAAACATTAAATTTAACACAATAACCCAGACAGCAAGCACATTTGCAGCAAATTTGGTTTTTCTTGACATTATCTTGCCAGGAAAAATTTGATGCGACAAATTTGCTGTGAAATTCCCACAAGTAGACGGAACATAAATCCATCTTTCGTTTAATTTTTTTTTCCTTTTACACTGTTTATGCTTCAAAATAAAATTGCTATGTAAGTATTTGAAATTCAACGCTAGCATTTGAAGACTGATGTTGAAGCGGTTTAGCAACGTTATCTTGCTCGCGTTGTTTATTGGAGTAAGACGCGTGATGTTGTTCATGGGGCTTCCAAGATATCCGAAATGTTGTACTAACAAGACTTCTGTGAATTATGTGCTATGATTGCGTATTTGTCGATTGTGTGACGTGACAAGAATCTGAGTTTGCAATGCTCTTTTTTCTCCTATGTTGCAACGAATTTGAAGCAAATATGATACAGTAAGAGTGCAACTTGCAAGATAAGTTTTCTGCAAATTTGGCGTACGGTGACTTCGAAGTTTGCGTTATCTTGCTTCAGTCTTGTTATGAACTTACAAGCTTGTCACGCTAAACTTGCTGCAAATTTGTTGGCTTACAAAGAAAGACTGCTGCAGTTTTGCTGCAAATTAAAATTGCTATGTGGGAAACGACCAAAACGGAATACAGAAACAATATTAACATTTATTGACTAGTTTTTGATCATCTTGTCATCGAACCACATTACGTAATACCTGTTTTGCATAAAGCTTCCACTTCTTCGCAAGCATGCAAATCTCGACATTTTTCTCCTAGAACTGACATCTTCTCCCGGTTTTACATTTTATTACTCATAGTTCTTGTTCTGGATTGTTAATATTATTTCTGTATTCTATTTTGCTCGTTTATTGTGTTAAATTTAATATTTTTCCGGAAAAGGTGCCCTCTGGTAGACATTTTGGAACTAATTTTTTTTCGAAGTTCCTTGAGCGCGTATCGTCTATGGTCTATATACCAAATTTCGTTGCATTCCATTCATCCGCTTGCGCTGTAGGATGCTGTTTATAGGAAAGTTTAATTATAACGACCCTGTACTTGCCTTAGGTTTATCTTTAAATGTATAGTTATATTTTTCATATGTATTTGAAAATGCTATATGTAAAATCTGTAGAGTTGAAAGCCATAAAATTATGTCGATTTTAAGGCGGTTAGATAGTGTAAAAAAAAGTTACTCTTTTCGCCGGAAAAGGAGTGCGAATTTTGGTAAATTTTGCTTCAAGAAATATTTTAATAATTTTGGAGCTAATTTTACTCTATTTCAGTAGCACTATTTTACTAACAAGCACTACTAAAACGTTAAAACTTAACAAGAAATTTCTAAAACATATTGGCTGAAGGTAAACTAACATGAATTGGCTATGTTGTTTAAGGAAACAATCAAAATTACTTTTAACATTTTGCCTATGTTTCATGCCATCTATTATTTTCTACCTATACCAAAAATTTATTAATAAAATAACATGTTATGTTGCTGGAAGCTAGCTTAGCTTGGCCATAGATACAGTAATATATATAGATCTATCATCCCCATGTTATCGAGCAAAACTTTTTGATGCCGAAAAAATGTTCTAAAATCAGCCATTAGAGAGTATTGAAAAAAAAAGAAAGAAAAATGAATTTGAAACTGTATCTGGAGTTTTTTGTTCACCTTTAGTAAATAAATTATTCATAAATTTAATTTACTAAATTATCCGTGTGTATTCCTGTGTGTAATTTACTCGGGGAAAGACAGCCATTAGAGTGACTTTTCCCGAGAAAAAAGGTATCACTTTTTCCCTCTCGCTGATCAATCTATGTCTTAATACTATATCTATGAGTTTGGTACAGCACGTACCCACATAACAATTTTAGTTTGCAGCAAAACTGCAGCAGTCTTGGTTTGTAAGTCAACAAACTTGCAGCAAATTCATCGCGACAAACTGTAAGTTCATAACAAGAATGAAGCAAGATAATGCGAACTCCAAAGTCACCATACGCAAAATTTGCAGCAAACTTGTCGTGCAAGTTGTACCCTTACTGTATCAAATTTGCAGTAAATTCATTGCAAACTAGTGGAAAAGTTAGCATTGTCGTATCAAGATTAGTGCAAATTCCCTGTAACAAACAAGCTTGTCTTGTCCCACCAACTGCTGAGGCATTGCAAACTGAGATTCTTCTCACGTAACACTATCTGCAAATGCGCATAGAAATATGCAAACATAGTACATATCTCACGGAAGCCTTGTCAATACAGAACTTCGAATATTGTGAATGACCCACGCTTCTTCCTCCAATAAACAACACGAGGAAGACAACGTTTCGGAATCGCTTCGATATCAATCGTCAGACAGTATTGCTGAATTTCAAATATTTACATAGCAATCTTAGTTTATAGCATGAACGGTGTTAAAGGAAAAAACAAAACAAATATTTATTAAAACGAAAGATAGCTTTATGTTCATCTACTTTGCGGCAATTTCACAGCAAATTTGGTGCGTCAAATTTGTCATGGCAAGATAATATCAAGATAAATTAAACTTGCTGCAAATGTTCTTGCTATCTGGGTAAAATAAACAAAATATTTAATATATTTTTACTTTCCGAACACTATAGTGAGGAAAGTATTGTAATCATGTCAAAAATCCGAATTCGAGATTTTGATGTTTCTATACGTTTTGAGGTCCCCTGAGTCCGTTTTCACTATTTTTACGATGATGTATGTATGTGTGTGTGTATGTGTGTATGTGTGTATGTGTGTATGTGTGTATGTTTGTGAACACGCTAGCGTCTAAAGGCTTTGTTCGATTAACCTGAAAGTTGGTACGTATATTGTAAGTCACCATAGTACGAACCCTATAGATTTTGGTGAATCTAGCACTTATAGTTTTTTTACAGGGACACAAAGAAAAATTCTTTATCATTATGGCCTATGGGACCAAAATCTTAAAAGTGCGATAGCATCTAAACGCCTTATTCAATTCAGCAAAAATTGTATACCCATATTATAGGTCACAGATACTCAATCTGTATAGATTTTGGAGAATCTAGCACTTAAAGTTTTTTTACAGGGACACAAAGAAAAATTCTTTATCATTAAGGCCAATGGGGCCAAATTTTTAAAAGTGTGATAGCGTCTAAACGCCTTATTAATCTGAGTAAAAAAAATTGTACACATGTTATAGGTCGCATTTGCACCAACTGTATAGATTTTGGTGAATCTAGCACTACAGTTTTTTTACAGGGACACAAAGAAAAATTCTTTATCATTATGGCCTATGAGACCAAATTTTTAAAAGTGCGATAGCATCTAAACGCCTTATTCAATTGAGCTGAAAATTTGTATGAATATTATAAATCACTGTTGCACTAACTATAAGCATTTTGGTGAATCTAGCATCTATAGATTTTTACAGGGACAAAACGAAAAATTCTTTATCATTATGATCTAAGGGCTCAAAGTTCAGTAGCGTTAAATAAAACCTCGTGTGATATATGGAGAAAAAAACACTCTATTATGGTTTTCTCTCTTTTGTTTGTTTAGCAATTCCTCTTTCTTTATTTTATCTACAAAACTGTTAGTTACTCAATGTTCGGAAAGTCGAGTGGAGTCACTCCAGATTTTTTTTTCCATAAAAACAATTTTAAATAAAAACGAATAGGAAGAATAGGACACAATAATTTCCCAACAACTATAGCACATGAAAAAATATAATGAAGACAAAAACACAATATTTACAGAGTACAAGGATCGCACTTTATATAAAAGAATAAACAGCGCTGTCAAAGTGGCGTTTCATTTTGTAATTCAGAACATTTCAGTTAATAAACACGCAGAAGAAATTATGCTATCCTTTTTGAAAGAGAGAGTGTTCATGTGGTTTTTGATGATGAACCCTTCTACGTAAACATTTCGTCCTTTGCCTTCGCTGGAAAAAACAACTTCACAGGGTGATCTGAGCTAGGAGATGCAGTTCTGGGTATTACTACATCCCCCCCCCTCTGTTTCTGAGATACGTTCCGTACCAGAAACAGCAGTACTTTTCTTAGGATTTCCTCTATTTCTTAGAGGAGCAACTGGAGAGGTCTAAACTTCGATGAAGGGTTTTAAGGGCCCTTTTCACTCACTGCCGCTGGAAGCCGAAGCTAATGTTATTCCATGGGAAATTTTTCTTTACAAATAACTTATTAACTAATACATATTTTTGAATTCTGTTTTCACATTCTGAAAATTCCCAGCTGTTAAATTGACGGACATTTAAAAAAAAAAAAATATTTTTTTTTAATTTTTTATATTTCATTAGCTGCAGAATACGAATTTTCAATATGTCAATTTTTTTCATTTTGCAATTTCAAAATAAAATATTAAAAATTTAAAAAATACATTTCTGAAAAAAGTCCGTCAATTTAACAGTTGAGAATTTTCTGAATGTGAAAACAGAATTTAAAAATATGTATTAGTTAATAAGTTATTTGTAAAGAAATTTTCCCCATACAATAACATTGGCTCGGTCTTACGGCGACGGTAAGTGAAGAGGGCCGTTAGGATATGTGTTGTACTCGATATAAAAAACTCGATATCGACTCTTTAAACCGAATACAATACTTCCATTACCTACGGTAGTCGGATACTGGAAGTAAAAACAATTAAAATTTGTTGTGCTCAGAAATATTTTTCAGTTAATACAAGATACTTTTTTAGAAAATTAGAGGATTTTAACCCACAGTCTTCGTACGAAATGAAAAGAAAGGTTGTCGGTGACATATGAAAACGATTTTGTATGTATCGCTCTCGTTATCATTTTGCGATCAGATTAAGTTTTGTCAGTAATGATCATCTCTGAATTTTCGTTTGCATTAAAATGTAGACTAAAAGATTTATTTTGAAAATGGTCCTCAGAATAACTAAAGTACGATACAGTATCTAGTATAAACTGTATTACAGAAAGGCTTCGAGTTTTACGTACATGCTTTTTCTTAAAAAAAAAGTAATTCGTATCAGCAAAATGGAAAATAGCAGTCAAGATTTTAGAACTCCAGAATGAAATATTTCCAATGTATTAAATTTCGAAGGAAAGAACATTTGAATAAAATTAATAATTAAGGGAGGTTTGCCCTCGTCTTGTATTTTTCTCAAAACGTAATAGGAAAAAAAAGAAAGAAATTAAAAGTACTTTATATATTTTTATATATGATTATAACTAGGAATTTATGACAACATTCGAAATGACATGGAGTTATTTATATGAGTACATTAGTAAATTGTTCTCTATTCTTCATATTGGTGTTGTCAATGTACGCAAAAGTTCTTAAAAGGATTAATAAGGGTTTCTGAATTATGAGCAATCAACGGTAAGATAAATAATAATAATAAATGTAACTATAATCTATAATCAACAGAATCTTTCAGAGTACATTTAAAAAAAAAATCTTAGCCTTAAATGGCAATGACAAAATTCCCGGTCTCACGTTTCAGTAAACTACCACTTAACTAAAAAAAAAAAAAAAAAAAAAAAGACGCAGGAATAAAATTTAGTTTGTATTAATAAAATATCTGTAAAATTTTGAAAATTCTATGGATTTTTCTTATTTTTGATTTGTTAAAATGAGCCTGTGTTATTAAAACTTCATTCAAGAAAGCTAAAGTGATTTTTGAAACCGGCCTAATAGCAGTAGAACATAATTTATATGACAATGCTAACATAAAGTTCACTCTCATGGAAAATTCCTGATAAAGCTAGAATCAAGGATAAAAAATATCAGTTAGCAACAAATCTCTTTGAGAAAAACAGTCCTTTATATATAAAAATTAATTTTAAAACACCGTTTACTTAAAATACGAATGATTTTCTGTATGTATGAAGAAAATTATTTCATAGAACTATTTTTATTATTAAAAATAATATTCCTAACCTCAGATTTTCCATATTAAAATTTTTTTGATGAGAGAAAAGGAAATATCAATATATATTATATAAAATACTTCCTGTATTTTGAATTCTTTATTTCGCGCACCGATGAAAAAGAATAAAATGTGCTAACGTGAGCATTTAAGGTGTAAAATCATTAGTAAAGACGTATACAGCAGAACGTTTCTTACAAAGTCAGATGCAGTGCATTATACATTGTCTACTCCCTTTTATATTATTTTCTTTTGCACAGATTCCTCTAATTTTTACCGTTTCTTACCTATATACTACATGGTAAAGACAATACTGTTTTCGGGTCAAATTTTCAAAGTTAAGTTTTTATATTATTTTCGTGTTTTAAGGTTCCCTGAATCAGAAAATCATGTTTTTAGCGGTTGGTCTGTGTGTGTCTGTCTGTTATCATCATATCTCAAGAGCAAATAGTAACAGGAAGTTCGAACTCGTTACTCTAAATCTGTATCATACAGAAATGTTATATGAAAATTTTCGTTGAGATCATGCAAGTAATTCGTGTACAGGGTCTTTCAAGAGAATTTTTAATGCATTACGTCTATGGACGAAATTTTTGGTAGGAACAGTTTAATATCTATAGTCTACACTAAATAACAACAACAACAATATATATATACATATAATTTTTATATGCAAAAAACGTGTTTCGTGTTGAATTTGATAATAAAATCATTCAACATTCATTTTCAGGGTTACCCAAAAGAACTAGAATATAGTTGAATAATACTTGGAAATTCATGGAAGTGCCTTTCAGACTGTGCTGTGTGTTATTAGAATAGGAATATTTATGTACACAATGTACTGGGTACATAACATATAAGCTACCAATAATTATTGGAAGTAATTCTTTTTTATTAAATGTAATTGGTGGAAGTTCTTTACAAAATTTTATCATCTCGAGGAAAACTGCTCAGGAATGAAAGTTCATTCTTCATTCCCATGCGGTAAATAAAGTAATTTTTAGGTTACATTTTCAGCTCTTATTATTATTATTATTATTATTATTATTATTTTGTATAATTAATCATTTTGACGTTCCCTGAATAATACAAGGAAGTTTTTTATGGTTGATTTTATCTATGTCTGTTATCAGTGTAACTTAAAAACAAATAATTGGAGAAAATTCAATTGTTGTACTCTAAAGTTTATACGAAATTATGCTATTTTAAAATGTTGATCAAGACTGATAATTTCATGCAGTGGTGTGTGCGAAATTTGTCTGAATATTTAGAAATAAATTTTTAAGTGTAATAATAGCCTTGAATGCTGCGTAAATGTAGGTATTACGATTACCCATTACCCTTTCAAAAAGTTTTTTGTTAATTAAACTTTTCCTAAACCTAGTTTGAAATATTTTTATCCTAGATTTTTAGACAGTGTTTGTTTTCTTGCTCTTACATTCGAAATTTATGTTTACAGTATTGAAATTCAAGGTATTAGAAAGTCATGTGAGTGCCATACAAGATTATTTGAAACATTTCTCTTTCCTATGACTTGTAAAACTATGTATTCATATTACAAATGACTATTATTCTGACAGAATTTAGGCTAAGCACAAGTTAAAACCATAAATTCATAGCTATTTTTTCATTGCAAAATAATATATTATTAATATACAAATTTGGGCGTAAATTCAATCTCGATTAAAAATAACTTACATATTTTTTAATACTTAACCAATTTCTTACAATATTCTTAATATTATAAAGCCCAAGATTACCGCAGATAATGGTAGAAACTAATGTCATGAACACAAAAATGCAAATAAAGATTATATTTTTATCAGTTGTAAATATAGAAATTATATTTTTATATATCACCATATCAATTTAAATATTATTATTATTTTGAAACATTTAGCTAAACTAGAGGAAAACTTAAAATGAAATTAAAGTAATTATAAAAATTAATAAAAAAAAAGTATTTTATTAATATTTAATATAATATAATTTATAATAAATTCAAACCGAAAAAGTATTATAATTCTTTTTGTTATCATTATCGGATTCATGTAGGATTAAAAAATAAATAAATATAAAAGGAGCACATTTCAGGTATTTAGGTATTATTCATTCGACAGATAAACTAGCTACGGTATTGTTAAATTTGCGCTGAATTTAATTTCCATAAATAATCAAATTTAAACTACATTTCATGACTGGAATTTTATTATTTTGTTAAAATTAACAGCTGATTTTTAATTTTTCTTAATTTTTCTTATTATTGGTTATTTCATTCGACATTTAACCACTGTTTTTACTTGGGGATTATAGTAGAGTGACAATATTTTTTTCATTGAATTTGGGGACAAAGATGGCGGCGTTCTCGAATTTCGAGGACGAAAAAAAATAAAAAAAATAATTAAATCACCTTAAATTGTAAAATTTTAGAAATTTTTATGTATAAAGCACCTAAAAGAACTTATTTCTGCTTATTCATTATACATATAATAAATTACTGTAATAAAACATTAATAACTTTATAACCGGCGTCCCCAAATGTGTTATAATTTTTTGGGACGAAGGCAGTTTTGTCCTCGAGATTCGAGGACTGTTCTCGAGATTCGAGGACATATGGTCAGCCTATATTACAGCTAATTTAAGATAGTTTCATTTGGAAATATCGACGGCCAAGCAGGCGAAGACCGTCTATAATAGTATGTATTTACATTGGTAGACATAAAATTTTATGCCTGAACACAAGTTGCTCTCGTTGGTCTAACTATTTGGAGTTTCCTATAGTTTCCCCCGAAATTTTCGAAAATATAGGCTAAGACACCTTAGAAAGAATCTTTATCAAGGGTACTCCACTCAGGTCTAAATTCTTAGTACAACATATATTTCATGCAGAATGCAGGCAATGCATATGGCTTTACAAAATTAATCAAATATGTTTCAGACTACTATAAGCATTAAGTGGAAACCAAGAGATCGTACTTTCCGCCCTTTTTTCATTACACTCTCAGGCAGTGTTGCCAGATTTGGTGGAATTTTTATTCAATAATCACAAATTATTATTAATTGCAACGTTTGCATAATCACTTCGAAGATAATCGTCTATTATGTATGCCAAATATTACTTTTTAAAATTATTGGTGACTATTGAATAAAAAATCCGCCAGATCTGGCAACACTGCTCTCAAGGATGAGAAATTTTCAAATATATTGGCTACCACTATTTTTATACACTAATCTCTATTCTGTATAATCATGACTGATTACTATATATACCAAAAGCATTTCTGCAGGAAATTAGTGGTTGAAATGAAGACGGAAATTTCTTACTTCTGAAAGTGTCCTGAAACAAAAAGGGCGGAAAATACGACCCCTGGTTGAAACACTTAAGTAAATTATGCCATGTCAAAAAAAAAAAAAAAAAAAAAAAAAAAAAAACTATTAAAAGAATAGGCTGTACATGCTCAGTGAAGTTTTAAAAAAATGTAGATCTATTAACAATTAACAATCATACGATATAAATTTAATTGTGATGTAGATTTCCTTTCCTTTATTTTATTTTTTATTTATTTTTTAATTATTATTTTCATTTTAGTGAGAAGAAATACGTAAGAGAGTTTGCTGCTATAATACATCATTTATGACAGAATCCCCTTCGCAAGTTGAATGTTTTACAAAATATCACATTTGCAAGAAACACTGGACATGCAAATAGATAACTTAGTAACACTTTACTAAAAATAGTGTTGATTTCATAAATATGCACCTTCCATACACGCATATTCTATTAAATCTCCTAAAAAACCGTCGGAAAGTATTAATAAAAGTTTTTTCTATTAAATGCAGTATGAGCAAAACTAGAGAAAATGACATACATGTTTATTTCTCTATAAATATAATTAATTATATACAAAAAATTGTTACTTCGTATTAGTTCTGAAGAACACAATTTAAGGAATTTTAACTAAGCAATAAAATGTAAATTTAGTTTGTAAATGCTTTTCTTTTTTTTCGAACTAGTGAAAGAGACGAAGTTTCATTTAGTTCGTAAATTAAATTTTGTATCAAACAGTTTTGTTTGATAATGTTATGAAAGTAGTTTAATTTATTAATTAAAACGAATATTAATTTTAACTGCCTTTCATACGAAGTACTCTCCGGACGTCATAAAACATCTTTTGAAAAACGCTAAAAAAGAACTTCGATAAAACTTTTTAATTTGAAAAGTTTTAAAAACGCCATGTATCAAGTAATTATCAAAATGCGGATACGAAAGGTTAATTCTTTGCTGACAACTTTTTTGGAAGATTTATTAGTAATATTTTCCTAAAAAATAAGTTTATAGCATCAAAATGCGGAAATAATTTTAGAGATATATTTAAAATTTGACAAACATTAATTACTTCTGAAAATTAATATTTACTTTTTAGAGCAATGAAATTAATTTGTAAAGATTATAAAATCATGATAAGTTATTAGACTAGCATGTTTGCCTACAAAAATAGTTTGAAATAAAAGCTCTCAATTAAAGTAATGAATGCATGTGCTAAACTAACAATATTTAAAATAAAATGAATATATAGATGTTTCGGCTTTTTTACATTTTTAAATGATACAATCTATTTTAATTAAAACAGATTTTATCATATAATTTTGAATACAATATTGTACCTAAATGTATAGTAATAAAATAAAACGCTATTTTCTATACACAAACAAGTATTTGCAATGCAAATGGTTAATATTTTAAATTTTTCCATCGCAAATCGAAGTATTCTTAATTTTACAAAATTTGATTATTCTTCTGGTATATATATTTAAACATATATATATATATATATATATATACAAGCATATGTATGTATGTACATTACATTTCCATAAACAACCGGGCACTTTCGATTTCAGAAGATTTTTGAAATATCTCAAACAGTACTAGTCAAATCAACTTTAAACTTCAGGAGTGAAAAGGACATGTTATAATTCATGTATTTCTGTGAAAGCTGTGCCCTGAAAGTGAAAGAGGGACCAATAAAAAAAATTAAAGAATTGTGAAAATATTTGGCATCGCATTGTAAAATGTAATGTTTGAAATGCGATCAGGCTATTATTATAGGGCTCTTTATTATTATCTAAATAAATTGTTATGTCTCTATCGCATGTAATCAGGGAGATATAAAAGTTTATTTTAAAAAATGTCAAAAAAAATTATCACTGTTTTAGCTATAAGACCCAAAGTATTAAATCCAGTGCAAAGTCATTTTCAGGCATACAATATTAGACACAGCATACTGCAATCAGGATGAAAATAATATTAAATATCTAATGAAATAGTATCGTTTTTACTAAATAATTTTCAACCGCGCATGCGTAAGATTCAGGGAAATTTTATTTTCATAATTTAATTAGCCGGATGTATTTAGCTACTTAGGTATAAACCCCAAACATGTATCGTGTAAACTAAAAATGTTGTACGCGATAGAGTGAACTGCCATTCAGTTTCTCTCTCTCTCGAAAAAAAAAAGCTAAACTATAAGGTGTTTTACTTACATTATTTTGATTCAGTGAATGGTAATACAGTTTTCGGTGATTAGAAATAATTATATATATATATATATATATATTTAAAAAATAAATAAATAAAAACTTATCATTTTCTTATTTTTGAGTACAGCTGAAATTTAGTTCATTCTGTCGCGTACAACTTTTCAAGTTTGCACGATACTTATTTGGGGGTTTTATATAAGTAGCTCAATGCATTCGGCTATTAAACTATGCAGATAAAATTTTGCGAATGCGCAGTTAAAAATAACTTAGTAAAAAGGCTCATATTTCATTAGATATTTAATTTTTTTTTTCATTCTTATTGCAGCACGCTGTGTCTAATATTGTTTATCCACTTTCCTGAAAATGGTTTTACAATTGGTTTAATACTTTGCTTATTATAGCTAAAAAAGTAACAATTTTTTTGTTTCAGTTTTTTAAAGAAACCGTTATATCTTCCTGAATACATGCGGGAGAGGAATGAAAATTTATGCAGATAATCGAAAGAGCCCGTAATCAAATGCTACAACAGCCGAATCCCACTTCAAGCATTACTTTTTACAGGGTGATGCCAAACACCTTCCTTATTCTTTAATTTTTTACTGATCCACCTTTCCCTTTCAGGGCAAAATTTCCACTGAAATATGCGAGGTATAATATGTTTTTCACACTTCTGAAGTTTCAAGATGGTTTGTTCAGTACTTTTTGAGATATTTAAAAAAAACGACTGAAATCAAAAGTGTCCGGTTATTTGTGGAAAGGTAGTGTGTATATATATATATAATCAATAATCTGGTGTGTCACTCACACGACTTTCTCTTACCCTCAAATTTAATACTATAAATACAGGATGGAGATTAAGAGGTAAGATAACGATGTTATATAAATCTATGTTAAACAATTCAAATTAGGCTTCAGAGGAGTTTTATATGATAATTAATTCTGTCAACCCCCCGTTCCATTAATGCACCTAGATTTATATAAAATTTAATTCGGTTATTAAAAAATAATTCTGTTTTTAAAAAATAATTTATTAAAATTATTATTAAAAAAAAAATATATTTTATAATAATGAAGACGATTTCCATATTAGAGAAGTAGTATAACACTAAATATCCAACAAAATTCCATTTTATTCTCAATATATAAAAAATAATTTGGTGTGTCACTCACACGACTTTCTCTTACCCTGAAATTTAATACTATAAATACAGGTTGCAGATTAAGAGGTAAGATAACGAGAACTGTCATGTAAATCTATGCTAAACAATTCAAATTAGACTTCAGAAGAGTTTTATACGATAATTAGTTCTTTGTGAGGGGGGCGGTAGCCCCCCTCAACCCCCCGTTTCATTAATGCACCTACATTTATATAGAATTTAATTCGGTTATTAAAAAATAATTCTGCTTTTAAAAAATAATTTATTAAAATTATTGTTTAAAAAAATTATTTTTTATGATAATGCAGACGATTTCCATATTAGAGAGGTAGTGTAACACTAAATATCCAAAAAAAGTCCATTTTACTCTCAATATTTAAAAAAAATACGATTTTTTTTCTAAGTTTTTTTTCGTTAAAATTAAAAAAAATCTATAACTTTGTTTTAAATTATCACAGATTTATAGTTCAACCATTCGTTTTAAAGGTATTCGCAAGCTCTTTTGAATGATACCCATCATGAAAATTTACTCCCCTCGAGGGGGGACTTCCCCCCCCCAGGGGGGGAGGCGAGGCTCCTACATACACAAAAAATTTTTCTCAGTTAACTAACTCTATTACAAAAAATATATGTTCGTTTCATTTGGTTTAGTGCAGTCTATAGACGTTAAACTCTACTTACCTGCAATTTCCCCCATAGACGTAATGTATTAGAATTCTCTGGATTGTCCCTGTACACGAACCATTTGCTTGATCTTAACGAAAAGCTTACTGTAGCATCCCTATATGATACACATTTAGAATACCAAGTTTGAACTTTCTGCCGTAATTTGTTTTTGAGATATGCTGATAACAGACAGACACACACACAGACACACAGACACACAGACACACAAACCATTTGCTAAAAATATGATTTTCGTATTCAGGGGACCTCAAAACGTGTAAATATAACAAAATCTCGCGTTCGAAAATTTGATCCAAAAATAATACTTTCTCTACCTTATGGGTAAGAGAAAGTAAAAAAATACGATTTTTTTTTTCGTTAAAAGTGAAAAAAATCGATAACTTTGTCTTAAATTATTGCAGATCAATGGTTCAACCATTCGTTTTAAAGGTATTGGCGAGCTCTTTTAAAAGATACCCATCATGAAAATTTACTCCCCTCGAGGGGGGACTTCCCCCCCAGGGGGGGAGGGAGGCTCCTGCATACACAAAATTTTTTTCCCAGTTGACTATCTCTATTACAATATATATATATATTCGTTTCATTCGGTTTAGTGCAGTCTATAGACGTTAAACTCTACTTACCTGCAATTTCCCCCATAGACGTAATCTATTAGAATTCTCTTGATTGTCCCTGTATACGAACCATTTGCTTGATCTTAACGAAAAGCTTACTGTAGCATCTATATATGATACACATTTAGAATATCAAGTTTGGAATGTCTGCTACTATTTGTTCTTGAGATATGCTGATAAGAGACAGACACACAGACCATTTGCTAAAAACATGATTTTCGTATTCAAGGGACCTTAAAACGTGTAAATATAACAAAATCTCGCGTTCGAAAATTTGACCCAAAAACAATACTTTCTCTACCTTATGGGTAAGAGAAAGTAAAAAATAGTTTAATATTCGTGTTTTTTTTTTTGTTTTTTTTTTTTTTTTTACAGGATATTTTAATTTAGTTTTATTTTTTTTTAAAGTCTTGAGTATCGCTAATATTTGTTAATATAGATTACGACGAAAAATATTTTTGATGTCTTATATATACATAATTTTAGGTAATTTGATTTGCATAAAAAGAATCAAATAATGAAGAAGCTTTTTTTTTTAATCTTCCCTTCATAATTACATAAATATTTTTTTTTTTCTTTATGTCAAGTTCTTTTTATGTATTAAAAAATGAATTTGAACACACTACTTCTGTGTTTTTGAATATTTTAATTATACATTCTTTACTAGTCTTTTATATGCAATTTATAATTTTCAATCTTTCTCATTGATTCTCTTATGTATCTATTTTTAAAATATTTGTTTCCAATAATGTAAAATTTCAAACGACATTTCGAAAATGTATTCTGAATTGTACATTCATACGATTTTGAATAGTAACAGTCTTGTAGAAACTTCCCGAAAAGTTTTGATTTGCAATTTAGAAGTATGAATATTGAAGCACTTTAAATCATAACATTCAATGACCATTTGAGAAAAAGTCTTTTCAAAGAGAGTCTAACAGAAATTGCAAACATCATGAAATATATGATGCAAGAGAGTTATCGAAATGAGTGAAGCGAGATTTTAATGACATAGAGGAACAATTACAATCATTTATATTTAAGTAATGTTTTATTTGTTTTTAATGAACAATATGAACTTTTGATTCTTGAATTGCAATATAAAAAATTGTGGAAAAAGTAATTTTTATTTATTTTCATTATACATTTAAACTTCAAAATATCATGATCTGGCAATTTTTTTTCTCTTTTTCGTTGCTGATAAACTGTATTTAACAATATTTAGCACAGTAGCGCCACCTGTCGACTGATATACATCCAAATTAAATCAACAGTGTGTTTAATGACAGTTTTCTTACATATCAAGTTTTGTTCTCTTATTTGCCTTCGTACCTGCGATATAGCCTTCCCTTAAATGGGATAAAATGCAGTATACACTCGTTACTTGTTGAGAGATAGGCAGCAATTTTAATGACACTAATTTATGTCAAGGTGCATCTACGTATAAAGTTACATACGATTCTGTGCAATAGTTCCTGAGATACAGTTGCCACAAAAATTTTATCTTACACAGCCAGGTCAAAATGGTAAAATCGTATTCTGAACCTCTCAATATGTGTTACATTTATCGAAAACCGGAAGTTGAAAATTTTTGCAAATCCAGTACTTCCCTTTACAGACTATAGAAGAAAGTAATATATATATATATATATATATATCACTACCATAAATTTATACACAAAGATAAAAATAATTGACCATGTTTTATGAACATGTTTGTTGTAAATTGTGTAGATTATACATTGCATATAAGTATATAAATATTGTAATTACGTAGTATATTATAACTATGTTTATTTTAATTATTTTAAATGTATGGTATATATACGATGTATTTGTATGTGCACTTACATAGAATGATTGATTGGTAATTTGTTCAAATGATGAATGGTTTAATTAACTGATAAGTGTTTTCATCGATTCATTTATGAACTGTTTGAGTGCTGTTCTACTGATGGTCTGACTTCTGGGTCAAATAAACCAGGGATGAATAAAGTTCTGCTTTTTCTGCAACCATTATTTTTACACAGGAATCTTTATTTTATTTTTACAATTATTTTTGTGATTTTTTTACTTTAGAAACTTTTGTAAGAAAGTATTTGTGGCAAAGAAAAACAACAACAAAAAAAAAAGTTGAACTCTTTCATTCCTGATAAACAGACTGAATATTTATTTTTCTGATTTGAAAGATTTTTTAACGCACTTTTTATTGACACATGTATTTATAAAATTGAAAATAAAACAGAGTTAGTTGTACCAGATCGTCGTATTTTGTAGTAGCAAATAAATAAATAAATAAATAAATAAACAAACAAATTTGTTTGAACTTAAACTTTTAACAACATAATGAAAACATACATATTAAATATTCATTACACGTAAAGGTTATACCTCTAAGTAGTACTGTATATATTTTTCTTAAAAAAATTATTAAAATTTTTATTTAATTAAAACAGTCTTAATAATTCAAGAAACATTTCAATCTTTTATAGATGCCTTTTATACAAATTTTCTTGAGATAATCTTAACAAAAGTACCGACACATAGTTTATCTGTTCTAATACTTGCTGCAAGAAATAAAAGAATTTATTCTATGTTTAATAAATGTTAAAAGTATTTGTAAATTGTGTATATTTTAATTGTACTCGTAGGGGGCACATAAAAAAATAAATTCCGGACTTTTCTGTATGTGCGTTGTGTGTGTCTGAGTATATATGTGCGCTTTCTGTTTTTTTCTTTTTTTCTTTTTTTCATTTCTTTTTTTCTTCTTTCTTCCTTTTTTTAATTCAGATTTGAGAGTATTATTAAATCACGGCCTCCCTTTCCCTACACACACATTGTGGGCGAATTTTTCAAAGTTGCTCCTTAGTGTGTGCCTACGTTACGGAACAAATATTTTCACCAAATTTTAGGCTTTTGGGTGCAGAGGTTTGTGTTAGGTGACGATGATTTAGTCAGTTAATCACTCTGTCTTAACACACGATTATGTATATATATATATATATATATACATACAGAGAGAGAGAGAGATTGCAAAATTAATAATTAACTCAACAAATGAATTATGCGTGTTTATTTTAGTCATATTAAATCCGTTTAAAAAAAATAAAGAAAGAAGCTGATCGAAATAAACGCATGCAAATTGGACGGAATTTTGCTTACATCATTCAAAGCTGCACAAATAATGTTAAGAAGACAAGTCTGCATTGTTTCAGCTAAATAAATATCTTTATAAATCTGAGTGTAGCCCTCCAATGGCCAGAAGGTTCTACTCTCGAAATTAGTAAAAGGAGATGCTGGGTTTGGAATCATGTCGTACTTCTCGGCCTGCCGTTCGGAATTTTCTGTTATTTTCTCTGAAACTTGCGTGCTTGTGGGCTAATTATCTTTACATATATCCCGACATAGGACATTCCCTCCAGGCCTAGGTCCCTAGCGTTTATAATCGGCTTTAATATCTACACCAATCGAAACAGCACCTAGAACTAATGACATGAAATTTTTGTATTTTCGAGCACTAAATGTAAATTTGTAACACTAGTCAAAAACGCAAGAAAAAATTTAGAACAACATAGAACGCTTATTCAAAAATTTTAAATTCAAAAGTGTATGTTACTGGTATAATGCTACATTGTACCTCTATTGCCTAAAATCATCAAAATAACAGGAGTATTAATAAGAAAGCACCACAGATCTGGTGTTTTAAAGTAATAAATACAATTTTGCATTTTATGGAGTTTATTCAAAGTTTTGTACTTATTACTGATAACAGGGAGTATTGTATTATATAATTTTTGTTTTGTACTCTATAGAATCTGATACCTTGCCTTATCTTAATTGAGGAGAGGTCGAGATTCAACACAGCAGTTCTAATTGCATGGTGATATATCCCATAATCTAATCAGCATCAATTTAGAACAAGATCTAACCTAGTATAATGTTTTGTTAAATTTCGTCGATTCACTCGTCAGGTACATCGTCCATAATATTTTGATAAGAAATAGACAGACATTTTCAAAAAAATGTCAAATCGTATTAAGGACATCTATAAACATTTAAAACCAGCGAGAACCGTAGATTGATAATTTTCACG
This sequence comes from Salticus scenicus, assembly GCA_963930645.1. Taxonomy (NCBI): domain Eukaryota; kingdom Metazoa; phylum Arthropoda; class Arachnida; order Araneae; family Salticidae; genus Salticus; species Salticus scenicus. The sequence goes on from OZ005649.1 coordinate 111,380,213, forward strand.
AATCTAGCACTCTCTTGTCATTTAGAAGTAAGTAATAAGTAAATAAATAATAAATATAAAAAGAAAAAACCATATTCTAAAGAAAACTATTTGAAGATTAAAAGAGATAAATAAAAACATAATGGATTATTTTCTTATGATAATATATGAAATGTTTGAAATATTTGAGGCTTTTCCTTTTATTTTATTTAGAAGAAGACAAATGTGTCAGATTTAAAGCGACTTAGATTAGAATTGTTTCCTCCGATTTATCCAGTTTAGAAATAAAGATTCCGGCAGGATTTTGAACAAAACTTTTTTCCCCGATAAAAGTTTCGGAAAAAAATCTGAATGTCGTGAATTGTTTTGTTTTCTTCTCAGAGGCTGTAATCTTTTCTTTAAGTGAAGTTTTTTTTTTTTTTTTTTTTTCCAGAAACAGATTTATCCTTGCTTAACAAATTAGGTAGTCAATATAAAAAAACTTTTCTCATTTTGTGCATTTTATACCGTCTGTTATCAGTTAGTTAGAATCAAAACTAAATGAAAAAAAAAAAAAAAAAAAGAGAGAGAGAGAGAGAGAGACGAAGAAGTTAAAAGGAGAAAGAATAATCTTGTTCAATGTTGTTCAGATGAAGTTTTGGCACAAAACTATTACCACTATTTAATTAAAAATATATATTTCTTTGTCCTTGCCACTTGGAAGAAAAAAAAAAAAAAAAGAGAGAGAGAAAGAAAAAAAAAGTGTAAGTTTACTGAAACATCTATCCAGAGAGTCTTTACCAAACAGTAGTTTTCAAGTAAAAATAAATAATCGAGATTACAAATCTTTATTGGTACGGCAGGACAATAGCTTTAAGTAAGACGTTTCACGTCCTTATCATTTTCTGTGTTTCAATTTGAATAAATCAGTATTTTTTCTCTATTGGCAACAATTAAAAAAATATATTAAATGAAAATTGAGATAAAACATGGAAAAGAATTTTTAAGTAAAGAATATATTAAACGTTGCTAAAAGAACGACAACATCATATTTTAAGGTAAAAATCAAGTTATTTATATTATAGGATTTACGTTTCTTTTTCTTTTTTTTTTTTTTTTTTTTGTTTGTTTGTTTGTTTACACCTTTTGTATATTTATATCAAAATAAAAATATTTTTCCTTTTTCTCTTCTCGTATCAAGTTAAACAATCATTTAAAATAAAATTGAGAAAAGCCGTTTAAAAGAAATGGTACGGCTTTAGTATAGGACTCACTAGTCAAAATTTGAAAATTGACACCGAAATAACTCGGTCGTTTCCAAGGTGAAACACAACAAATGATGACGATGTTGAACTTCTGATTGAATGCAGTAGTCCTGATGTAATAAGAAGACAAATTACTGTTTTTTCTGTGTTTGCTTTATAATACTTCATCGCTTGAAACAAGACCTATATTCATTTGACATCGATTTTTGAAACATTCAATCAATTAAATTGACGTCGTAATTCATTATTAAAATATTTCACTTATGTACTTAAATACATAATGTACATACCGAAGAATTACAGTTTAAACCATTGAATGAAATTCAAATTAATATCGAGTATTCAATACAGCGCCTTTATAGTTCAGAAATGCATTTTAAAAATATTATAATTTAATATTGTTTTTTCCTCTGGTGATATAAAGTGTAGATTACTTTACAAAACGAGTGGATTATGAAAATAAGGACGTTGGCTACCACAAATGAATATTATGCCACCTTAAAATTAAGCCTATCCATTTTGGAGTGTCTTAAAGAGGAGGTCTGGGAGGAATATTGAATAATATTATTAATTAAAAAAATTAAGGTATGTTTATTTTAAGGCAAGGTGTCTCCAAGAATATGTCTCGTATATCGAAAAAAGTATGTTATTGGGAAAACAGATAAATAAATAACAAATAAACAAATTTATTTTCTTTATTCCTATTGTAGATTTATTTTTTCTTTTAAAAATAATATTGTAAAGCTAACAAAACTAAATTGTTTCGACTGACCAAAGAAATTTGTTTGAAAGAATCACTGTTATTGGGTAGTCCTATATAGTACGTAATCGATCTCTCTACAAACGACCAATGAGCAAGCGATGTGCTCATTTCGATTCTGTTTACAAGATTTTTGTTGAGACTATATCGACAAAAAATTTTGAATGAATTGTCAAAATTTTTCTCGCTTTAACAAAACTTTTTTTGGGTGTATAGCTCTTTATTCTTTTTTTTTCCGTTGCTGCAAAAAAGTAATGTACAGGAAACTACACTCTGTATTTGTGATATCGAAAATCACATATTTTAAATTATATATTAGAGTTCAAAATTTAATTCTTTAATTCATTTTCTTTCTTTATAAAAAGCGAGCTAGTTTCTGCGGTTACTCTTCGTGCAAAAGATATGTCATTCTCTTTCTATTGCTTAAAAAAAAAAAGAAAAAAAAGTAAGAGATGTGTTTTGCTCGCATAATGCTGCGGAAGGGCAAATCTTTTCATCTCAGTTAAATAAAATAGAATAAAATATTTCCTAATGGTGTCACTTTTGAACTTAAAACAGATCATTTACATTCGCTCTATAAATAGAAATTTATGTACTTTATATCGGCTAAAGGCTGAGAATAAGGATTTAACCATAAATTTCTGTGGTTGAGTTTCAGCATACTTTTGCCAGTCTTCTCACGAATTGATAACGGTTTTTTGGCTAAGAAAAGAATCGCCAATATATTTTTAAAAGATATACTGATTTATCCGCAACTGAAAAAAGTGTGTGTTGTTCTTGGCGACATAGCTTGTGGTTTTGTTGTGGAGTTATGCAGCCAAAATTTACTTACTTCTGCCTCTGCCCATGGACTAGAAAGATTGTGACTTTTTTTCTCTACTACTCCCCGTGTCCATTCCGTTCCATTCGTCCATGCATGCATCCATTTATTCATTAAATGAATACTTTTTATCTTGATGTTTTCAAAAGGATTTTCTGTTGTAACTATATAATGTTGAAATATTTAATCACGAACATTGTTGTCAAGAATTTAAAGATAAATACAGCATTTTAATGTCAGCACCTGAGTCTGGGTGAATTGTGTTCACAGTGCAACTTCTACGGCCAGCAGTTTTAATTAGCTTGATCATTCTTCACCATTTTTCAATACAGCGCTTCATGAAAATATTAGAAATTTTAACTTCGTCAGAAAGTGCATATATGTCAAAGCCTTTCAGCAAAATAAGTGCAACAAACTTCATAACAGTATTTTACTGTATAAGAAAGAAACAATGTAAAAAACTGAATTTTTATAAGAAATATCATATTTCTGTTACATTAAACAATTATGTTAAAAATGCATTTTGAAATAGTTTTCTTGCTATTTCTTTCATAAAAATTGACATAAAATGTAACGATAATAGTTAATAAGTTTAATAAATACATGAAGAATTAACAATATATGAAATTTTCTTAACTGTATTATTATTGTTCGCCAGTGAAATGTATCGATATAAATAAAATTTCTTCGTATTTTAATAGAGATGTTTAAAAAATTTCTATTCTATTAATTTATTCAATTCTTTAATGATTAATTTATTCAATTCTTTTTACAAAAGAACGCCAAATGTTTAAATATCTTTACAAAAGACAGTTCAAATATATCTTGCCTGAAAAAATACTGTCACACAAGATAAGAATAAATGTACTTGAGCGTTAAACAGCTGACAACTTCTTTCAGTTTTAATCCAGATGAATAGAAAAATTTAATTAAATTTCTTTCTATTACATCCCTCTTTTTTAAAATGCGTATATTTGACACTAATAGAGATTTTTAGGAAACTAGTATCAAAAATGAAGCAACTTCATTTAATTTTGAAAAGAACTGATTATGAATGGTTTGAATTGAAATATATTTGAATTTTTCTGAAGATAAATTAACAATTTATTTAAAGTTACATACTTTTTTTTAAGATGTGTGACAGATATTAGCACTTTTCTATTAGTATTTCTCACTTTGTGTTGCTTTTAAAAATGTTATTTTATATTCGAAAAATTATTAATATTATTACTTCATTTACCGAGCTGGATTCCTTGGACATTTTCTTTTTTGTATCCGACGATTTATTACAAACACAATTATAACTTTTAAATTACATTTAAATTGTGTTGTGCTTCTTCATCTGTGTAGAAGCATATACAGAGTGTCAAAAAATTCAGCGACAAGCTTTAAGAGGAGATAGGGCGCATCGTAAGGACTCAGAATTGCACAGGAACCCATGTTCACAACTGCCATTTCAATCCATTAAGAACCATGTATTTGGGGGTATCTTTTAACAGATGTGGGATTTCGAAACGTCGAGCTACATTCTTTAAATGGATGTAGATAACAGCTGAAAGAATGAGGAATATGTAGCAACCCATAAGCACAAATATCATACCAACCTTTTAAGAACCAGGTATTTGGGGGTTTCTTTTAAAAGATGTGGGATTTAGAAACGTCGAGCTACACTCTTTAAATGGGTGTAGATAACAGCTGAAAGAATGAGGAATATATAGCAGCCCATAACCACAAATATCATACCAACCCTTTAAGAACCAGGTATTTGGGGGTACTTTTTAACCGATCTGGGATTTAGAAACGTCGAGATATATTCTTTAAATGGATGTAGGTAACAGCCGAAAGAATGAGGAATATATAGCAACGCATAACCACAAATAACATATCAACCCTTTAAGGAGCGGATACATTCTGGTGTTTTTTAATACTTACCTCCACGTACGAGTATTATCAACTTCTAATGTGCAGTCTAATTTTATAGTTTTTGGTAACTTCGCCTACCTTGTAAAATTAAAAAACTTGTACGATCCATCATGTCCCAAAATCATACCGAATTTTTACATTAATGCAATCAGTGCTTTAATTACATTGATCAGAAGTACCATTATTGCTATATGTATTTTTTTATGTAATCATTTGCACGACAAAAAATGTTTGTTAAAAATTTAAAACTTAAAATCTACTTCCACATCTGTTAAAAATACTCCAAAACACCTGATTCTTAAAAGGTGTAGATGACGTCAGAGGGCATGATTCCTATGCAATATTGGTTTCTTATGACGTGCCCCAGTTCTGCTTAAAGTTTGTCGATGTAATATTAGGGCAGCCTGTTTATATATATATTATACTAGCTATAATATTTATATACCTATAAATGAGAATTGCGTTTTATGAATTGTTTAAGGAAAAGAAATAGATAAATAATGTCAATAATAATTGTAACCCTACAAACTATAGTCGTTGGCCTTTATGCTGATATTTTAGTTCAAGTGGTTGACACTTAGTTTAAATACGTCCATTGTCCCAACGGCACATATTTTTTTGTCGACTTCGTCGGTATTTTATTTGTTGGGTAGACATGCTATGGTTGGTCCATCATAAAATTCAGAAGTCAAACAAAAGTTAAGGCGTTAAATTTGCGTATCATGCATAGCTGCTAATCATTCCAATTTTTAGATATCGTTATATTTTTATAGAAATTTCTGTCGTATATAATCACAGAAACTACTACAAAAGCTTATAAATAATTTCTGTAAAAATAATTGCCAGTATCGAAAAATTGAAACGGTTTGCAGTTATGGTAACATGCGTTACGAAAGTCTTCAGACAAATTCAAAGAATTGTGGGTTGTACAGAAAAAAAAGAAAGATAACTGAATATTGGTTGGAAAAATCTTTAGTTTATTCTATTATTGCTAGAAAATTATATTTCAATAACCTTTAACGGTTCATTATTTTTTATTTTTCTGAGATTTTTCTTATTGTTCTTCATCACGGGCTCGATGACGCACATGTCAATTTCTTTCAAATTTCGAGTAACTTTATTCACTAATTGCCCCTTAGATTTTGCTTTCCATCCATTTCCATATATGAACTGGGTGAGAACAGCCGAAATAAAAAAATTCTGTCTAATTGTAATCTAGACGTGCTGTAGCACATTTGGCCAGTTTTTGGCAAGAAATGTATTTGACCCGAAAGAAGCCATTCCAACGTTGTTTTTCAATAAGGGTGACTGACGAGGTCTGTCCAGAGCCTTAATTTTTCATTTTTGTGGTAGGTATCAACAAATTGTTTCAGATTCGGTAAATATCGAATAATGTGTATGTCAGAATTTGTCGCTGCCAATTGGTTGAATAAATGACGCCGACACACCCTTCTATTAAATGGCATGTACAAGTAGTTTTTACTCAAATTTCACATAGCCAGCATATCTGATATTTTATGGTATCTTTGAGATATTGCCGTGTAGAAATGTCGTTTCCCGCCAATTCGTAGTTTGCGAAATTTCGTTATCTAGTACGATCGATGGGCCATTTGTAACATTTTTCCAGTGAGACCAAAAATAGTCTTACGCAACTCGACTTTGTATGACTTTGTTAAAGCAAATATTTGTTAAAGCAAATTTTCCAAATTAAGTTGAATTGTTCTTGCACCTACTATAACATTTCAATGAGAGCCATCTACTTCCTAGTACCAAAAGCGCACAATTAAAATTTGTCACAAGACTTTCTTGACATCCTTTAATGGTTTATTTCTAACATTTACCTAACTTCAAAGAGCATACAGTCAAACCTCGTTAACGTGAACACGTTTAACGTGAGATATTTTTAACATGAACTGTTTCCAAAATTACCGTCAAAATGAAGATTAGTTAAGTTATATGAAGATTAGTTACTGATAGAATGAACTACTAATAACATGAAACAAAAAATTTCCCCCTTGAGGTTCACGGTAACAAAGTTCGAATGTATATGCTTTTATTACACGGAATTAAATGACGTCGAGGAAGTAATTCTTTCCCGTCAAAGTATAAAAATAGAAAATAATAAATACCAGACTATAATTCAAAACGTAATGCGCTACTTATGGGCCAACGTTTGGGTCATCATCCAGCCAAAGTTAATTTAATTACAGTATTTGTGCAAAAAAAAAAAATAAATAAATAAAAAATAAAAGAGTTAATAATTCTTTTAATCTGGATATGGTGGATTTGGACATTTGGCTTTCTGTTTTCTTTCATTCTGCTATATTTGTCTCAATTTATATATACACTCTATAACAAAAAAAAAAAAAACCCGATGCACCAAGAATGAGTTATCCGAATGGATAAAAAATGGTAGATGTATGTGATGTACATGTGGAGAAAAACAATTGATTATAGTTTCAGAAAATTGGAATGATTTAATCAAGAGAAACGGCCTCGCAAAGTAAGTAAGTCGATAATGCATTGCTCCACTTCTGGTCCTTATATACGCAGTTATTCGGCTTGGTATTAGTTGATAGAGTTGGCAGATGTGCTACTGTGAAATATCGTGCCAAATTCTGTCCAATTGGTGCGTTAGGTTGGCAAAATTCCGAGCTGGTTTTAGGACTCTTCTTAAGATGTTCCAAACGTCCTCAGTGGAAGAGAAATTCGGGGAATGCGCTGAACCCCATTTCATCCGCCTATTGAGGTTGTTTGAAGTCACTGAAGTACCAGATGCACGTAAGATCGACGATAATGATGAAATGGAGCTTTGAGTACCGCTTTGCGATTGACTGGTTCTCACTTTCTGTCCTCTCTTTAGGCCGACCACTGACTCCTTGACACTGTGTTCGGGCATGGTTTACCCATTCCTGTCTATATCATATAATAGTTGTACCGCTACGATCCAATTGTCAAAAAATACGCAGATTAGACCAACCGATTTCTTTGAGCCCAAATACACACCACACTCAAATGCTGACATCTGCGTATGTTGTTTGTGCACCTGTAGGCGAGGCATAGCTACGGTCTTTCTGAGTAGACAGAATAAAATTCTTGAAGAATTTATGACCTGGAATCAAATTTTCTCATTTTTAATATTCTGCCAATTACGCAGTTAAGATGCGCTGCAGCGTCGCATGCTCATTAGATGGCGGCCAAACTTTAAAATTTTGCATTTTCCATCGAAACCTGTATGTATGTTAATTTGTGTTCCGTTTGCAATATTCCTTCTTAGTGCGTCGATTTTTTTGTTATAGAGTATATATATAACTTTTATATATTTTTTTGACAAATATTCATTGTTATAATTTAACACTATGTGCAATTTTCTCTTTAAAATTAAAATATTTCATTTTAAACCAAATGCAGGACATGCAGATGAATCTTTCAAAAATTATATTTTTATAATATAATGTTATTTCATTCGTTTTATTGCAAACAGAAACTGTTTAATTTTGTATTAATATAAATTTTATATTAACGGTTTTTCTTAGCACATACTTTAGTGTTGCTTTTAATAAAGTTATATTATCTGGAGCATAAAATGGCTGACAAACTCCATTTAGTTTACCTTTATGTAAAGTTTAATTACTTCTAATTCTATTATATACTTCCCTATTACTTTAATGTGTGAAAGAGTTTAGCTGTAACGAGATTTTTTAAAGACACAAGAACGAAAAAAAAAAAAAAAAAAATGGAATTTTTTGCATATTGTAAAATATTTTTATTATTATAAAGAAAATAATAAATAAAAAAATTTCTTTAAGCACGAAAAATTTAGGTAGGTATAGAATATGAGGTTTTAATATTTTTTATTCCATTCAAGATCCCTGTTCAAGGGAAAAAACACCCAGGAAAACAAAAAAGGTGAATAGTTTCACCCGAGCGTAAAACAGACATACAAAAAAGATATTTTTAATATAAGTTCAGTAGAACATAAAATTGAATTAACTCTTTTTGTGTTGCATTACATTTTTGAAAAATAATGTGAATTCTCAGCACCAAGTCCTTTTTTTCTAGTCGATATTCAAAAATAAAACAGCTTTAAGCAAAAATTAAAAAAAAAAATAATAATAAATATTTCTAAAGTGAAAAAAGTGAATTTTTTTAAACTCTTTTGAATGCCAACTAACTACCTAATAGATTCAAATAGACATTTAAAATTTTAGTATTTGACGCTTTAATTTGACAGGAAATTCGGCTACAGTTTATTGTATAAGTTTCACTTTTACATTATGCTGCAATACAGTAATACACTACTACATTAGAATTTTGTACATATATAAAATAATGCAACATAGCTAACAAATTCAAATTGAAATTACATTCTGATACATTTAATTTGAGTAAATTTTATGCAGTGTTGCCAGATAGAAATTTCAAAATTTCCCCAGAACGCAGTTAAGTTTTCCCCCAAAAGTTAATAATAAAAAAAAAAAAAAAAAAAAAAAAAAAAATCCAAAATGCAATTTTCCTTTTTTTTTTTTTTTTATATATTTATCAATATATACGGTACTTTTGGGTTAGCGCTAAATACAATACCGAAACTGATAATATGTTTAATACAATATTTGCACTTTATATATATATATATATATATAATAAAAAACTATAGGATTTGTGACATTTTTCGACTTTTACTTTTCAGTTAAGATGTTTTGAAATGTTCTGAATGCAATTTAACCAATTTTAGAAAATGCGTCTTTGTGTATGTGTGTGTGTTAACAAAACTCTGTAGATGCTGTATCGCAAGAATCATCGCACTGATTTGACTTAAAAAAACTTGACATTCCTTAAACTTTGATTTAAATTTATGTTAAATAGCTTTTAATATATATCAACAAAAAATAGTCACTGCTATGCTGCAATTACCCGCATTTAATGGAAAGCTATATCTAAGCTTCTGCTGTGCATAAATACACTAAACTTTGATTGTGAGATAGATATTATTCATTCAGGTTAGGTGTATATTGGCCAACAGGTGTCACTGCTGTGCTAATATTTAATCCCATTTATGGGAAAGCAATTCTACGCTTCTATGATGTATAAATATACAATTCAGTAACATATACCAAACTTTGTCCGCTTGATAAACATTACAGAAAACTGTGCTGATTCAGTTTGGGTGTATATTGGTAGACAGGTGGCGCTGCTATGCTGCAATATTTCTCGTTAACGAAAAAGCCGTATCACAGCTTGTAACAATAATTAATATAAAAAATCTGGAGTGACTCCACTCGACTTTCCGAACATTGAGTAACTAACAGTTTTGTAGATAAAATAAAGAAAGAGGAGTTGCTAAACAAACAAGAAAGAGAAAACCTTAACAGAGTGTTTGAGTATTTTTCTTCATATATCACACGAGGTTTTATTTAACGCTACTGAACTTTGAGCCCTTAGATCATAAGGATAAAGAATTTTTCGTTGTGTCCCTGTAAAAATCTATAAATGCTAGATTCACCAAAATACTTATAGTTAGTGCAACAGTGATTTATAATATTCATACAAATTTTCAGCTCAATTGAATAAGGCGTTTAGATGCTATCGCTGGTCTCATAGGCCATAAAGATAAAGAATTTTTCTTTGTGTCCCTGTAAAAAACTGTAAGTGCTAGATTCACCAAAATCTATACAGTTGGTTCTAATGTGACCTATAACATGTGTACAAATTCTTCGCTGAGATTAATAAGGCGTTTAGACGCTATCACACTTTTAAAAATTTGGCAAAGAATTTTTCTTTGTGTCCCTGTAAAAAAACTATAAGTGCTAGATTCTCCAAAATGTATACAGATTGAGTATCTGTGACCTATAATATGTGTATAAAGTTTTTGCTCAATTGAATAAGGCATTTAGATGCTATCGCACTTTTAAGATTTTGGTCCCTTGGCCATAATAATAAAGAATTTTTCTTTGTGTCCCTGTAAAAAAACTATAAGTGCTAGATTCACCAAAATCTATAGGGTTCTTACTATGGTGACTTACAATATACGTACCAACTTTCAGCTTATTCGAACAAAGCGTTTAGACGCTAGCGTGTTCACTCACAGACATACACACATACATACACACATACATACACACATACATACACACACACATACATACATCATCGTAAAAATAGTGAAAACGGACTCGTTGGACCTCGAAACGTATAGAAACATCAAAATCTCGAATTTGGATTTTTGACATGATTACAATACTTTCCTCACTATAGTGTTCGGAAAGTAAAAAGCATATCCACTCACTGACTGAAGAAGGCCGTCAAGATTCTATGGGACATGGGATCAAAAGTTTTCAAGTGAACCTTCGCTAAAATTTAATTTTTTTTTTAGAACTTTTAGATTACTAAGTGATACTGAATTGCGAGAATTCGTTTAACTACAGTGACCAGCGGAGCGGGCAAACCTTGCTAGTGTTATATAAAAGTACCAAACTCGGTACATGATATGTAATTGTTTATTGATTAATTTAAGTCATTATTCTTTGTGATTTTCCAGATGGCTATATCTCAGCATCTATTCAGGAAAACTGCCGAATATTACACGCATAAAATGTCAGTTTTCAGAAGCTAAGGTCAATCTTTTACCAACCGGCACCACTTCGTTTACCAACGTCCGGAACAAAACCTTTCGGTTACTTATGGGGCTTAATTTATTAAATTATATTTCAACCAAAATATATGATTAAGTTTTAAATTATATTAAGTATCATGTATTTCACTTAGATATTTCTAGAAGCAAATATTTGTAATCTAACTACGATGGCTGTGAAAGATTAAAAATAAAAACTGGTGCACTGGAAAAAAATGAAGATGGTTTCTCAAATGTATTTCAAACGTCGTAGTCAAAAGTAATGAAAGAAATCTTAAAGAAACTATATCTATTACATAAATGGTACATTTCAGAACTGAGAAACTGACTGGATGATCGATTTTTACTTAATTTATAAACTCAATTTTTTGAAGGGGGGGGGGAATGTAAATTCTTCTGAATTTTGTCCATAGCATTTCTCCAAGATTCCCCCACAAGCAAGATTTTCTCCCAAAATCGCGAAACATTTCCCCAATCTGACAACCCTGATTTTATTATACTAGAGATTCTATTAATCATATTACTTTAATATGAAACGCAGACGATAGTTTAAAAACATATATTTTTTTAAGAATAAAAAAAAAATGACTTTTAAGTCAAGTTAAAATTTCTCACATGCTTTTAATATGGTAATACTTATTTGCACTACAGTATTTATCGTGTATTACACTGAATTCTCTCTAAGTTGGAAAAAAAGAAAGTCATTATTACGTAAATGTTAGTCCTATAAACTGGAAACGTATTTAAGAAATATATGTCCAACATTTAAATTGAACAACAGAACAAAATTTTCGATAAAACTATAGAGAGTTAATTTAATTGATATAACAGATATAACGATTAAGTAAATATGCAAGAAACTATTTTTTTTTACTAGTATTGGAACAGGTCGACACTTTATTCAAATTATAAAATATTTCATAATCTAAAATATTTCAGAATCAGTAGTCATTCACTAAATCTGTAGGCACTATAAAGTTTAATTATCTGAAAAAAATATTTATACATATATATTACTGAGTTATGGTTGGTATGGCGATGTATATTGCTCCGTGTAAATAAATAACAATAGTATATTTTATATAAAAGGTAACAAACCACTTTAAAACACGTAGATAAAATATTTTTATTAGAAAAACGACACAAAGCTTTTCGCCATTATAACAATAGCATCATCAGGTGTAATTGCGTTACATAGAACCAGCAATATATAAACAAGAGAAGTTCAAACGGTTTAAAGTTACGGTTACAATAAAAAATTTTTCATTTCAATATTATTTTTTTTCCTATGAGCACAACGCGTGCCAAATTTTATGTAGCAGCATCCTTGGAGTTAATAACTTTATTGTACTTGATAATATTCACTGATTCTGTCATTAGCAGGTCTTGAAAGTCGCGAGGGGCGGAAATAACTTCGATATTATCAAGTACAATAAAGTTATTAACTCCAAGGATGCTGCATCACTACATAAAAATTGGCACGCATTGTGCTCATAGAGAAAAAAAATGATATTGAAATGAAAATTTTTTTTATTGTAACCGTAACTTTAAACCGTTTGAACTTCTCTTGTTTATATATTGCTGGTTCTACGTAACGCAATTAAACCTGATGATGCTATTGTTATAATGGCGAAAAGCTTTGTGTCGTTTTTCTAATAAAAACATTTTATCTACGTGTTTTAAAGTGGTTTGTTACTTTTTATATATTATATATACACGTGAAATGTTGTCTAATTTTAAACTTTTAATAGTTTTTAATCTTAATAATAGTATATTTGTTGAACATAAATTAATATAAGATGCATATTTTCAATCTTATTTAGTTAATCTTACAGACGTCGAGAATTATTACAGTTGTAATTATGTATAATGCATATTACATAAGCTGTTTTACATAATTAGGAATATGTAGCACATTAAATAATTGTTCCATTTACTATATAAGTTTAAAATGAAATGTAGGTGACATATGAACCCGATATGTGACATGAAGGATGGAATCTGATTTAATAAACAGAACTAGATTAGTATATTATAATTATTAATGATTAAAATAAAATAATAATATTAGCCTGTTATACATATGTAATTTTTAAAACAGTATTCTGGTATTAGCTATATTTTCGCGATGTTATGTAGATATATACCTTTTTTTAAATATGTTTTTCAACCTATTATTAATACGTTGGAGCTTTTTTGATGACGAAGTTGAGCAAGAAAGAATCTTTAAAAAAATTAAATAAAAGTTTAAAATTTTATATAAAATTTTAAAAATTAAAAATTAAACATTTTTGATAAATTAAAAATTTGTTATATCTCATGAACTAATAGTTCAATTTACAAACTTTTTTCACTCTTATATACAGAAAAGATTTATCTTCAATTTGTCTTCGGGATTTTTAATTAGGAGCAAAACTTTTTTGGTAATCCAAAAGTTGTGCATGAAATAAGTACTTTTTCCAAATTAAAATTAATATTTAAAAAAATTATTATTATAATCAGAAATCCTGAAGACAAATTGAAGATAAATTCTTTCTGTATATAAAGGTGAAAAAAATTTGAAAATAAACCATTAGTTCATGAGATATAACAAACTTTAAAATCAACTTTATCGTCAAAAAAGCTTCGATTTCAGAAAAAAAAAAAAAAAATTACAGCAATTCATCAATAAATAATAAAAACAAAAATTTGGTGTCCCGGACCCCCTTAAGCACAGATATGATTTTTTTTAAATATTTCATTTTAATACATATATAAACCAATATATTAAAAAAAGGCTTTGCATATGGGCTATTCTTAAATTGTGGTATCAATAAATGTTAAGAGTTATTTCTGAAATTTTTAAACCTGCAGCTATTTTTTACTTTATAGTATATTATATAGGCCTAAAAAAATATACACAATCATTTAAAAATAGCAATTATTCAGGATACCTAATAATTAAAGCATATAATTAGTTGATCTCTAGGTTACAGATTTAGGAGTACAACCTTCTAAATAAAAATTGCACATATATATTAAGTACGATTTATTTGTGAAAAATACTTAATTTTTCAGAAATAAAACAACATAGTAAATAGATGCGTTTCAGGCAAAGACGAAAATTTGCCTCTGAATTCATATCACTATTTACAAAAACAAATTTTTTTTTGTTCAATTTAAGACATATTAAAAAGAAAATTTTTCTTCATAAATAGTGATATGAAATCTGCGCCAAATTTCTACACCTGGTTTTAGGACATCCTGTTATCTTGTCCTAATTTAAAACCTTTATTAAAAAATGTTTAAGTGGAATTATCACCTTTGGTTTGGCACCAAGAAGGTTTCATATAAAACCTTATAATAACATTTAATATTTGTAAATTAAATTGAACTGTATTACGTTTCTTCAATAAAATACATATTCAGATAACAACTTTTATGGTTTTTGATATATTTGTTTTAGAGATTTAATATACAGGTTGATCCAAAAGTAACAGAAAATATATATATATGTTATCCAAAAAGTATTAACCGTAGCAGGATGAGGTTTTCACTGAAATGCACGGAAAGACATGGAATTTTTTTAGGTAACAAAAGATTTATTAGCAAAATCATTTAACTTTTCTTAATCAAGTGTCGCATTAATTGTAAAATTATTTTTTTTTTTTGCAGCATTGCTGAACATTCAACAACTTAACTAGGACTATAAATGCTCAATGTCACGGTTATCATTCATTAAGATGACCTTCAGACGATGTGCATTGAAAATTCTCCCAAAAAAGGCTTCAGTATTCGAAATATGCCGTTATTCGATCCGTTAGATCTGTTTAAAATGTGAGAGGACACTGCAAAAACAGTGCGATATGTTGATGAAAAATGTAGCTAGTATTTTTACTTTCCGAACACTATAGTGAGGAAAGTATTGTAATCATGTCAAAAATCCGAATTTGAGATTTTGATGTTTCTATACGTTTCGAGGTCGCCTGAGTCTGTTTCCACTATTTTTACGATGATATATGTATGTGTGTGTGTATGTATGTCTGTATGTATGTGTGTATGTATGTGTTTGTGTATGTATGTGTGTATGTCTGTGAGTGAACAGGCTAGCGTCTAAACACTTTGTTCGAATAAGCTGAAAGTTGGTACGTATATTGTAAGTCACCATAGTATGAACCCTATAGATTTTGGTGAATCTACCACTTATAGTTTTTTTATGGGGACACCAGGAAAAATTCTTTATCATTATGGCCTATGGGGCCAAATTTTTAAAAGTGCGATAGCGTCCAAACGCCTTATTAATCTGAGCAAAAAAAATTGTACACATGTTATAGTCACAGTTGCACGAACTGTATAGATTTTGGTGAATTTAGTACTTACAGTTTTTTTACAGGGGCACAGAGAAAAATTTCTTTAACATTATGGCCTATGGGGCCAAATTTTTAAAAGTGTGATAGCGTCTAAACACCATATTAATCTGAGTAAAAAATTTTTACACATGTTATATGTCACAATTGCACCAACTGTATAGATTTTGGTGAATTTAGCACATGCAGTTTTTTTACAGGGGCACAAAGAAAAATTCTTTATCATTATGGCCTATGGGACCAAATTTTTAAAAGTGCGATAGCATCTAAACGCCTTATTCAATTGAGCTGAAAATTTATATGAATATTATAAATGACTGTTGCACTAACTATAAGCATTTTGGTGAATCTAGCATTTATAGGTTTTTACAGGGACACAACGAAAAATTCTTTATCATTATGATCTTATGGGCTCAAAGTTCAGTAGCGTTAAATAAAACATCGTGTAATGTATGGAGAGTTATGGTTTTCTCTCTTTTGTGTGTTTAACAACTGCTCTTTCTTTACTTTATCTACAAAACTGTTAATTACTCAATGTTCGGAAAGTCGAGTGGAGTCACTCCAGATTTTTTTTTATATACAATCATTTGCAAAAGTTTAAGACCAGTAGCCGTTTTTCAGTATTTTAACACATTGCACCATTTGCGTATATTATTGCGTCATATCATGTGCTGATTACATCAGATGCATTCTACTGCTATAAATGAAAGTACCCGGCATGTTTATTGCCCGTTTTTTATTGGATTTTTGTTGTAGACAGTGCTGTTGTGTAATTATTGTAATGGGTAAAAAATGTTCGCTTCCTTTTACAAAAAGGTCAGAAATATTAACCCTGCATAAAATTGGATTTTCTGGACGTCAAATAAGTTAGAGGGTAAATGTGAGCAAGATAGCTGTTTATCAAGCTATTAGTAAATTTAAAATTTCGGGAAAATTTGTGCACCTTAAGAGTCGTTTCTTTTTCATATTTGGAGTAAGTCGACGTTTCCTTGCAGGTTTATCGGATGATAAACCAAAATCTTTGTCTAAGCATTTTGAAATAGCACGCAAACTGACGTTGGTGCCTTTTGCAGCCAGAGAATGTCTAATCATATTGTCTAATCATCTTGGATCTCGGACGACCATCCTTTTTATCACGTGATCATCACGTGCACTCGTTTTTCTAGGGAGATCGCTTCTCTACAGTCCACAAAGTTTCCCGAAATTTTAAATTTACTACCAGTTTGGTGCGCATCTGTCTTGCTCACAATTATCCTCAAACTTATTTAATGTTCAGAAAATTCAATTTTATGCTGGGTCAATATTTCTGACCTTTTTGTAACAGTAAGTGAAGGTTTTATACCCACTGCAATAATTGAACAAGTATTGCACAAGCATTGTCTACGACAAAATGCAATAAGCAACTGGCGATAAACGTGGTAGGCACCTTTATTTATAGCAGTAGAATGCGTCTGATGCAATCAGCCCACGAGATGACGCAATAATCTGCGCAGATGATGCAATGTGTTAAAATACTGAATATCGGCTACTGGTCTTAAATTTTTGCAAATGACTGTATATATTTATATACCGGGTGATTCAAAATAGATGTTACAGCGATTATCTCGTAAACTAAGAAAGATAGAAACAAACTTCCAATTACACAATTAGAGCAAATTAAGAGTAGATTTCAGATATGGAATTTATTTTGTACAAGGGGCTGTATACATATTAAATACGAAATTTAATTTTTATACGGCCCCTCCTATCATGTAACTTATATTTAGAAAAATATTCTCCTCGCTCTAACAATCAAAAAAAAAAAAAAAATCATCTCTCTCAGTCAAAATCTCGCTGAGTTATTGCAATTTGAAAATGATGACTTACACCACTTTTTTTTCAATTTTGGCATCTATTTCTCAACGCCAACGAGCTCACTTTAGGGGGTTATCTATGAGATGAGAAAAAAATAAAAAAGATCCTTTATTTTAAAACAGCAACTAAAACCGTTCAAACGCGTGAAATCAACAGTTTTAAGAACTTAAAGCAAATTTACATTATTTCGTATTGTTAAAAAATCTAATACCTACATTTCTTAGGGGGGTCACCTGCAAGTTAAAACACGTTAAGAGAGGGAAAAAATTAAAAGACTAGCATAACCGTGTAAAATTTTCGTGCTTTATTTTTACCACTTTCCATCATGGTTGAAAAATTTAATGACTTCGGCTCTTTACAGATTGGAAAGTGTTAATGACTTCGATTTGTTTGTCTGTCCATCCGTCTTTCTGTGTGTCCGAGCTCTAACTCCCGTGAATATTCATAGAATTCCCTGAAACTAATATATGTTATTTGAGTTCACGATCGGATGTTCCTTATAGAAAATGGAGTGAATACCTCTGCTAGCTTGTGCACAGGGACACCCAAAAGTATTCCAAGGCATTGTGTTCTATGAGAGGTATTTTTATAAACCATATTTTAATACCTTTAATTTATGCATATATTAATAAAATTGAAATACGTTATTGTAGTTTTCTATCGGATATTTTCTATAGAAAATGGAGTAAACACCATCGCTGGTTTGTATACCGGGACACCCGAAAGTATTCCAAAGCATTGCGTTCTATGTGAAGATATTTCTATAAACCAAAATTTAATTACTTTGTATAAATCTTAATGAAGTTGAAATATGTTATTCATATGCACAAGGTGCTTTCAATACTGTACAGTACGATTAGCATTAGATTTACAGGGCACACAAAAATATTCAGTTACGTTAAGGGTTATTATTGAACATTTGCTGGAATTGCATTTTCGTTTACATTAAACATTTTCTAACAATTTTTAACTGTGTATAAGATTTCAATTTGCATTTTATTTTTGTCTCACTGTCGATCTGTCCGTCTGCCCGTCCCCAGCGTCTATAAATATTTTGAGAAATGACATATGTTATTCAGGTTTACTATATGATATTCCCTATTTAAAATGACATTAATTAATTCTCTACAATTGGTTTATGTGCAGGAACGCACAAAAAATGTCAATGTATTGCGTTTTGGGATAGATATTCTTATAAGTTACATTTAAATAATTTTATACTGTAAAAATCATAAGGAAATTTATATTTATTGTTAATATTCTAAAATAATGTTTTGCATAGAATATAATATGGTATAGATGTATAATTCTATGTCAGGGGGGGTTACCGCCCTTCTCAACCCCTGTTTAATTATAGTGCCTATACTTATCAAAACATAAATCAAGTCTGTTATCAATTTCCTTAAAACTTGCAAACCTTGATCAACTTTTCAAGTGACAACTAGATATGGAATCCAAAGTACCAAATTCGCATTTCCTGTAGTTATTACTTTCTCATACCCATAAGGTAGAGAAAATATTGTTTTTGGGCCAAATTTTCGAAAGTGTATTTTTGTTATATTTACACGTTTTGAGGTCCCCTGAATATGAAAATCGTGTTTTTAGCGGTTGGTTTGTGTGTGTGTGTCTGTCTGTTATCAGCATATCTCAAGAACAAATAGCAGCAGATATTCCAAACTTGGTATTTTAAATATGTATCATATAGGGATGCTACACTAAGCTTTTCATTGAGATGAAGCAAATGGTTCGTGTACAGGGACACTCACGAATATTCAAATACATTACGTCTATGGGGAAAATTGCAGGTAAGTAGAGTTTAACACCTATAGACTGCACTAAACCAAATGAAATGAATATATATTTTTTATATGCATAAAAACATGCCTCATGTAGAATATGGCAGGGAAATTATTCTCAGTTCATTTACAGGGCTACACAAAATAACTAGATTATAATGCGACAATAACTGAAAATTGATGGAAGTGCATTTTAGGTTGTGCCGTATATTATTACTATAGGTTTATATTTAGGTGCACTTTGTGGTTTGTACATACTCTTCAAAAGATATACAGGGTTGCAAATATTTAAGCTATAATATTCTTTTTCATTGCTAGTGAAAGTGCTTTACTACAATATTTCACCATGTCCAGGAAAGCTGCTCAGGAATGGAAATGAATTCTTGATAGACATATGATAAATAATGTATGTTTTTAAGATAAATATGCAACGCTTGTGTTTTGTGTATTTACACGCTTTGAGGCTTCCTTATTACCAAAGTCAAGTTTTTTAAAGTTCGATTATTGCCTGCGTCGAATAATTTCAGAAGATCCCCCCTCACACAGGACTAATTATCATATAAAACTCTTCCGAAGCCTAGTTTGAATTATTTTAACATAGGTTTACATAACAGTACTCTTTATGTTACCTCTTAATTTCCAACCTGTATTTAAAGTATTAAATTTCAGGGTAAGAGAAAGTCATGTGAGTGGCACACCAGATTATTTGTTGTTAAATTAGGCTGATAATTCATATATATACAGATCAACGAATAAAAATTTACCTTTCGTATTCAGGAGGCCTTAAAATGTGATATTATACAGAAAATAAAATCGCTCTCCAAAAGCTACTTTGTTTACAGTATGGGTATGTGAAATTAATTTTCCGTTCTGTGTCAGCAGTGTTCTTCGAAAAAAAAAAAAAAAAATGCAGCAAACGCTTGCACCAATTACATTTAATAATAATAAAAAAAAAATTACCTTAATTTTAGGTAGCCCTGTATATTGTCTACAAACTATATACACATGACTTTGTATACGTAAATTTAGTGTTATATGTAAAATGGGTAACCCAAAATGAAATACACTTCCAGCAATTCCCAAGTATAGCTCCAATATATCGAAATACTCTGGGTAACCCTGTAAATGAATGATGAATGGTTGCTATATCACAATCTACATAAAACATGCTTTTATGCGTATAAAAAATTTGTTCTTTTCATTTTGTTTAGGGCAGTCTATACATGTCACACTGTACATATGAGAAATTTCGCTCACAGACGTAATGTATTTGAATTCTTTTGGATGACCCTGTAAACAAACAATTGCCTGATCGTTACGTATACTTTAGTGTAGCACCGTAATATGATACGGATTTAGAATATCGAATTTAGATTTTCTGCTACTATTTGTTCTTGAGATATTCTAATAACACACACACACACACACACAGAGAGAGAGAGAGAGAGGGAGACAGAGAGAGAGAGAGACCAAACTCTAAAAACATGATTTTTGAATTCAGAGGATCTGAAAACGTGCTAATATAACAAAAACTAATTTTCGGAAATTTGACTCAAAAACAATTCTTTCTCTACACCTTGTATATAAGTAAGAGAATGTATATAGAAAAAGAAAGAAAAATGAATTTGAAAATTCCCTTTTAGTACATAAATTATTCATAAATTTTATTTGTTAAATTATCAGTGAGTATTCTCTTGTGTATTCACTAGGAGAAAGAGAGACATTACAGGTTAAAATAGCGTCTTTCCCTGAATGATTTCTTCCCCCCCCCCGCCCCGAAACGCTGATCAACGTGTGTCATATTACAAAAGCAATAGTAATTACAATTTCTCACTTTTGATGCAACCCCTTAAGACTTGGCGAAAAATGCTAGAATTTTCAAATTGCAATAACTCAGCGAGATTTTGACTTAGAGAGATGATTTTTTTTTATTTTGATTGTTAGAGCGAAGAGAATATTTTTCTAAATATAAGTCATATGATAGGAGGGGCGGTATAAAAATTAAATTTCGTATTTCATATGTATACAGCCCCTTGTACAAAAGAACGCCATACCTGAAATCTACTCTTAATTTGCAACAATTTTGTAATTGGAAGTTTGTTTCTATCTTTCTTAGTTTACGAGAAAATCGCTGTAACATCTATTTTGAATCACCCGGTATATATAAATCCCATGACTTTCTGTACATTTTAGCGAAAACTGCATATACCTACAGTTAGTACTTTTTGCATAATATATATATTTTTTTTCTGTGACTTTCAGATCACCCATTTAAACTGAATTTTCCAGTTTGCCATTGAATGAATTCCTTATCATGATCTTCAAAATGCTAAAACTTCTACAAATATTTAAGAAAACACAAAATATTTTTTTGAACGTTTAATAGAACATTTTAAAAATAATTAGAGATATCTAAAATATCTTTAAAAGAAATATTATTAAGAATAAAAATATATCAAAAATCATGTTTCTTTGCAAATGTTTACATAGACATTTAATTTTTTTAATTTTCTATATTTTTTTCCACAAAAACTAATCAATAAATTACAAAATCCATCCATAACTTTTTTATGTGTGTCATATTAAACATTTCACAAAATATTAAGTCTTTTATTAAGTATTTGCATAATTTTTAAAAATTTTTGAAGCTCAGGAACTAATGAATAATCTGGTGTGTCACTCACATGACTTTCTCTTACCCTGAAATTTAATGCTATAAATACAGGTTGCAGATTAATAGGTAAGAAAACGAGTACTGTTATGTAAACCTGTGTTAAACAATTGAAATTAGGCTTCGGAAGAGTTTTATATGATAATTAGTTCTGTGTGAGGGGGGCTACCACCCCCTCAACCCCCCGTTTCATTAATGCACCTACATTTATATAGAATTATATCGGCTATTAAAAAATAATTCTGTTTTTCAAAAATAATTTATTAAAATTATCATTTAAAACTAGTTAGCATAGGTGGACTCAGTTCCCCATCATATTTATGTTCTCATAAATTTCTAGTGCGAGACATATTATAATCATGTTAAAAGAAATGAATTTGACCAAAGCTTGATATTATGACAGAATGAAATCCCCGCCTAATAGACTATCCACCGTTCACTTCGATATATATATCTTATTTTAATCTATTAATTTATTTTATCAGGGTCAATTCCGTTGTTTTGTTTTCATGTTACTATTTGCAATGCAATAATCCTCAAAATTCATATTTATATGAAAAATTTACAATTTCGCTATGTTGATAAAATCGTAAATTAGGAATAATTTACAAAATTTTCCTATTAGAATATTTGTATTCAATCATGTTCAAACAAATATCATAAATGTAATTTTGAAGTTGTCTAATGTATTTATGATCCTCAAAATGGAAGTTTATGCTCAATTTTGCCTTATTCTGACATGTTAAGCAAATCGTAAATTCCAAATAACTTACGAATTTTTTAAATTGGAAAAATCATAGTCTATGATATTCATGCCAGTATCCAAAATAATATTTAAAAAGTGGTTTGACATCTGTACGATGAAAATATCCCTCGAGATTGACGTTTATGTGAAATTTTGCTCTATTCTGCCATGTTAAGAAATTCGTAATTTTCCAATAACTTACGTAATTTTTATATTGGAAAATTCATAGTCATTAATATTCATGCTAGTGTTTTAAATAATATTTCCAAAGTAGTCTGACATCTTTACGATGAAAATATCTCTAAAAATTGACGTTTATGTGAAATTTTGCCCTATACTTCCATGTTAAGAAATTCATAAATTTCCAATAACTTGCGAAATTTTCAAAGTAGCATATTTATAGTTACCGATGTTCATTCCGGCATCAAAACTGATATTTTAAAACTGGTCTGACATTTTTACAGTTTTCCATTTAATGCACGTTTAAGTGAAATTTTGTCCTATTCTCCCATGTTAAGAAAATCGTAAATTTCTCATAACTTACGAAGTTTTTTAATTCGAATGTTGCAAATGAATAGGGTTCTTACCAGTATCGAAAGTAATATTTTAAAACTGATCTAACTTATCTGCGATTATTTGTTCGTGAGATATCGTGTTAATAGACTAACAAACTGACGGACTAACATACTAACACGCTAACGGACTGACACCCTAACGGACTAACACACTAACAGACACCCTACAGACAGACACCATACAAATTTTGTCATTTTCGCATTCCTCACACCTAAAAACGTATAAAAAACCCAAAAATCCGAGGTCGAAATTTTTCACGATTACGTAAGTTCCCGATACCTATAGTATAATGGGGAACTAAAAATTATCTTTTATGATAATGCAGACGATTTCCATATTGGAGAAGTATAACACTAAATATCCAAAAACGTCCATTTTATTCTCCATAAAAAAAAAAAAAAAGTACGATTTTTTTGTTAAAAGTAAAAAAAAAAACGATAACTTTGTTTTAAATTATCGCAGACGGATGGTTCAACCATTCGTTTTAAAGGTATTGGCGAGCTCTTTTGAAAGATGCCCATCATGAAAAGTTACTCCCCTCGAGGGGGAGGCGTGGCTCCTACATGCACAATTTTTTCCCTGTTGACTATCTCTATTACAAAAAATATATATTCGTTTCATTTGGTTTAGTGCAGTCTATAGACGATAAACTCTACTTACCTGCAATTTCCCCCATAGACGTAATGTATTAGAATTCTCTTGATTGTCCCTGTACACGAAACATTTGCTTGATCTTAACGAAAAGCTTACTGTAGCATCCTTATATGATACACATTTAGAATACCAAGTTTGAACTTTCTGCCATAATTTGTTTTTGACATATGCTGATAACAGACAGACACACACACAGACACATAGACACACAGACATACACACAGACACACAGACATACACACAGACATACACACAGAACATTTGCTAAAAACATGATTTTCGTATTCAGGGGACCTCAGAACATGTAAATATAACAAAAACTCGCGATCGAAAATTTGACCCAAAAACAATACTTTCTCTACCATATGGGTAAGAGAAAGTAAAAAATGCAATATGAGAAAACGCAGCTTACAGGTTTTAAATGTGTAAAAAATATAGTAAGCCACTAGCTGGAACCCGTCGAATTCGACGATCACTTTATTGACCGTAATGTTTCAAAAACCGTCGCATCATTATTTAAATGTATTTCATGTTAAAACATCTAATATAATTTACGACATTTCACTTAAAAAAAGAAAGTCGGAAAAATGCTTATAAATCGAAATACTATGTATGACATCACTTTCTACAACGTACTCTCAATGTGACGTCAAACTGACTTCAAATAAACAGATGCTATCTTTTATTTTCTATTTCGTTTAATAATAAGACTATATGTTAGCTGACCCGTCCGGCGTTGCCCGGGCCCATGATACCTTAAATGAACCTTAAATTTGTTAGATTTTATATCTTTAACTCGAATTTGTTTGAAATTCTATTTTTAAATAAAAGCATTGCGAAAAAAAATAATCAGCTGTAACAAAAAATAATTACCTCGAACCGAACGAAACTCTGCCTTGTGACCCCGGTGCCTGCGGCAGTGCATACGCGGGCCGCTAACAACATAAAAAAATTCCCAAAAATTAACCTGGAACCGAACGAACCCGCCCGGCAATGCCCGGGCCCTTGATAATAACCTTAAATGAACCTTAAATTTGTATGGTTTTATATCTTTAACTCGATTTTGTTTGAATTTCTATTTTTAAATGAAAACATCACAAATTAAATAATCATCTGTAACAAAAAAAATTACCTCAAACAGAACAGAACTCGGGTTCGTGACCCAGTGCTTGCGGCATGTATATGCAGGCCGCTAATAACATGGAAAAATTCTCAAAAATTAACCTTGAACCGAACGAACTTCTGACTCGTGTTACCGCTGCCTATGGCAGCAGCACCGTATAGCAGGCATGCTACGCACGCGCTTCAAAATCCACTTTTCTCCACTAGGGAGCTCAGTATGTTGTACACGAACATCACCAATCGCCTTGAATTTCCAATACCTTTCAAATAAGGTGTCACATGGTGGTGTCAACTGCAAAATCCTTTAGTTACACTTTCCACCACCAGGGGGCGCAGCGTATTCTATACATAAACACAAACGGTCAGGAAATACCAAGACCTTTAAAATAAGATGTAACATGATAGGGTCTACTTCAAAATCACCTAGTTCAATTTTTCACCACCAGGGGGCGCACTATGTTGTATATAAAAAACATCCCCAATCAACATGAAATTTCAAGACCTCTATCACCAATCACCTTGGATTTCCAAGACCTTTTAAATAAGGTGTCACATGGTTTTGTAAAGTGCCAAATCCTTTAGTTGCACTTTCCACCGCCAGGGGGCGCACTGTGTTCTGTACGAACATCACCAAGGGTGAGGAAATACCAAGACCTTTAAAATAAGATATAACATGATAGGGTCTACTGCAAAATCACCTAGTTCCATTTTTAACCACCAGGGGGCGCACTATATTGTATACAAACATCCCCAATCAACATGAAATTTCAAGACCTCTATCAACAATCGCTTTGAATTTCCAGGACCTTTCAAATAAAGTGTCACATGGTGGTGCCAACTGCAAAATCCTTTAGTTGCACTTTCCACCACCAGGGGGCACAGTGTGTTCTGTACGAAGATCACCAACCGTCAGGAAATACCAAGACCTTTAAAATAAGGTGCAGCATGATATGGTCTACAGCAAAATCACTTAGTTCCATTTTTCACCACCAGGGGTCGCACTATGCTGTATACAAACATCCCCAATCGACATGAAATTTCAAGACCTTTAAAATGAGGTGCTACATGTGTGGGTCTAGAACGGATTTCCCTCTCAAACTAATTTCCCCCCTTTCCCCTCCCCTCCAAATCTACTTTCCCCCCTTTAAAATCGAAAATTCCAAATTCGCAGATATTGATTTTTTAGTATTCGACTCTATTCCCCATATGTACAATTTCTTCACCGTGAAGTAATTTGAAGCTTAGTTAAGCTCGTAAACGTGTTTTTAACCCAAACGGGTGGGAAACGGTTTCCCACCCGTTTCCGCCGGGGGAGAAACGGTTTGGGAAAACCGTTCGACTTTTTTTTATTTTTCTCTTCTCATAGCACATCTACAGACCAAGACCTTTCTTTAGACACCTCAACCAAATTTTTACACCGAGTAGTTCTCTCAATATAGTGGAGACAGACAAAAACATGTTTCAAATTAATATATAGATAAAATATTTTGTCTGGATATATATTTTATGAAACTATCTAATAAAGTTCAATTTGTATATATTAAATGGAAATATAAGTCTCATAAATATTTATCTGTTATGAAAACGATTGGATACTTTTTTGGAAAATATTGGACTATTTCCGTTGAAAAATATGCTAATTATATCACAGAGATTTTTTATTTTTTTAATTTATTTTTATTTTTATTTTTATTTTTAACGGAGAAACAATCAATATATCATTATAATATTTTCTATTTCCTGTATCTCTGTTTTTTCTCATTCTATTATATACATGTTAATTGTTTCATAAAGACATCAAATATTGAAACATAATATTGAAATACCATATTTGACTACGACAATTTATATCAAAACACTAATTTACTTACGAGTTTTTTTTTTTTTTTTTTTTGGCAACAGAAAACTATTTGTTGTCATTTTTTTTTTTTCTGCTTACAGTGGTTAAAGAAAATCTATAGTGTTTAGAAAAAATTACATACGTTTTTCACAAGCAGGAAATCGGCAGGTTACTGACCGAAAAACTTTTTTGCTCTATTTAAATATATATATATATATATATCGAATTAGAGATATAGAATGAAGTATATATATATATATTTTTTAACGCAATGGAACCTATAACGGTGCCAAGTGAAAGGGAACAAGTATCATACTTGCCAATACTTTAATATGTTCCGAAGTATTTTTATCCCCACTTTTATTTCCCACCACTTTATTTTTATAGTAGTTTTCTCCAACTTCAATAAAATAAGAAAAAATTACTCTTAGAATAAAAGGGATAAGAAATAAAGACGGGGATAAAAATTTTCCATAATAAGCTAAATTTTGGCAAATCTGCAAGTACTCTAAAAAGAAATTTTAGAAAAGTACATACAAATAAATATTTAAAAATAACTTTAAAGACAGATATAAATGTATAACTAATATACTAAATATTTTTGCACTAACATAACAACTTGGTTTCGACAATTACTTTTGGACATATCAAAACAGAAAATACTTCTTTTTATATGAAAGTCTTTCTGTCTTCAAAATCACTAAACAAGACGTACTTTCTGTTAAGGAATTTATCAAACAATCATCCTTTTACAATATTCATACGTTATTTTCTATTAAAAACACCTCAAATTCAGTTAAAACGTTTTTTTCTTGAGGCACATTGTATTAGTTAAAATTTTGAATGGTCAAGATTTTCTTTTCTTAGCACAAAATAATAAATTTTCAGATGTTTATACAAAGATTTAATAATAGATTATATAAATTCTTGTTTTTAAACAGAATAAAAACTCCATTAAAAACTTAAAGTCAATGAAAATAAATTTTTTTATCCCTAAGGCTTTAAAATATGATGTTTGTTCAGTACCTACTTTTTAAGAACAGATATGAAAAATTTAATATATATATATTTCTCTTCTAAAGGAACTTTTTTCCACTGTACTTTCTTTTATTTATTTTTTAATTGCAAAATATTATTTTGTTACATTTGTTTTTCATTTGTGTTTTTGGACTTCAATTTTCATAAAAATAGATGTTGCCAAAAGTATTAAACACTTTTTTGAACAATATTCGGCTACTTCGTTTGAAAATATGCTAATAACATCACACCTATATATTTGTTTAACCGCGAAACAATCAATGTATCTTTATAATATTTCCTATTTCCTATATCTCTATTTTTGCTCATTATATTGCATACAATTGTTTCAAAGTTACATCAAATATTGAAATATAATATTCAAATACAATATTTATTTACGGCAATTTATATCAAAATACTGAGTTATTTATGAGTTATGTTGCAACAAAAAAACTTTTTATTGTAATTATTTTTTTCTGTTAACAGTGGTTTTTTTTAAAAAAAAAAAAAAAGCTGTAGTTTTTAGACAATTTTATACAAGTTTTTATTTGACCTATTACTCAATCAGAAAACCTGCGGGTTACTACATGAAGAATTTTTCTCATCTATTTAATGACACGTATTGAACTATAGAGGTAGAAATTAAAATATAAGATGGAGACTTTTTTTAATTCAATGTTTTATGACAGATTAACAGAATTAAAAAAGCAACATAAGAAAATGCCAAATATTTCCTTTTCATAAAACTGTTTCTGCCTTCAAAAAACATTAAAGCAGTTCTATATCCCGTTAAGGAAATTATAAAGCAATCATCTTTTTCCAATATTCACTTATTAATTTTCGTTAAAAACACCTCTGACAAGTTATAAATCCTTTCCCCTCCACCTTTTAATACTTTTCAACAAAGTTGAAAAGTGTGTATGACTTTGGTTTGTCTGTTTGTCCATGTTCTCTGTTGAAAATGGGGTAAATACCACCATTGGTTTGCCTACAGGGACAACATAAAAAAGCACTGAAAGCATTACGTTCTACGAGAAATATTTTTATAAATTGCATTTTAATACTTTTATTTTGCACAAATCATTTTGAAATAAGATATTGATAATGTATATATGTTACCGCTAAAGTGCAGATATCAGTTAATCTGCAGATTAGCTAGGTAATTTGCACATTAACTAGAATGATTCGTTAAAGTGAGAAAAATTGTTTCATTTCTCAAATTACTTAGGTAATCTGCAAATTACCTAGATAATCTGCACACTACCTACTAGGCACTCGTTAAAGTGAAAATAAGATCTCTGGTGTTGTAATTTTACTTTCATTCGAAAAAAAAAAGTTTTCTTTTCTTTTCTTTTTTTTCTTTACTTATTTTAATCTGTATGTGTTTTAATTTTTATGTCTTTTAAAGTTATATTTGTTTTAATTTTTTTATTTATTTCATCTTTTTTATTCTGTCAATATAAGTCTGAAGATGTTATGCATTTTTAATATGAAATATAATAACTTTAATAGCTTCCAATAAATTCTATTTTATAAATGAATGTTAGAATTGTAATATAGTAACGATTTCTTTTCAAAATAAAAATATTTAACCATTTAAATGTAAAAAAAAAAAAAGTGTTTTATTAACAACTTATATTACTATTACTATTTTTTAAAAAAAGTTATGCACCAATTTTTAATTCGCTAAAGAAATATTAAATTAGACAATTAAGAAGCATTATTTAAGAAGTACTTCAAATAATTAAAACTGCTTTAATAATATTTAGAACGCATGAAAATTTAAATGACAGTTTTCCAATGCTTTATTAAAGTATATTTTGCAGCATACATATATCTGTACAAGTTTAGCAAAAATATTAATGTTACGAAAAAAAAAAACTTTATTAACACACTTTATGTGATAAACTACAACGAAATTATCTGAAAACGCTAACAAAATTAAAAATATATATATATATATATATATATATATAATATAATCATGATATATAAAATATATAAAGGAAACATGAAATTGAAAGAAACAAGAAAAAAAAAAAAAAAAAAAGCAATGAAATGCTAAAAAATGCATAAAAATGTCTTATTAAGTGTGTATTAAATAATGCCATAATATTGAATGCCAAATTTTTCAGAGTTAAAAATTAATACATCATTTTTTTTTTTCAGTAAGTAATAGTAATTTAAATCAATTTTAAAATAAATTAGTTTTAAAAAGTTATGGTTTAATAGTTTTTTTTTTCGGGAGGAAATAATTACTGTGTTGTAAATTTAATATTCATAATTCAAAATGAAGTTTCACGAGAGAGATCTTTTAATTAAGATTAGATTTCATTAATAAAATGCAGACCCTTGTCAAACTTATATTGACAGAATAAAAAAAGATAAGAAATAAAATTAAAATTAAAACAATTATAAGTTACTTGTTACTTTAAATTTTGTGTTGGTCATAATAAGATACCTTTAATCATGGCTTCGATGCTTCATGTTTTGCTTTTACCGTTTATCATCTCAGATCATAGCGGAGCGGAAGGGATGAAAGCTTTAGTTTGTGTTTGAAGGTCATTCGCGTATCTGTATCACATGACTGTTTGACGTCATAGTGTGAATGCAAAAAAACTAAGGCTCGAAACAAACAATTGAACTTTAACGATACAGAAGCCGCTAATGTGCAGGTTACCTAGTTAAAATGCGGAAAACTCTTTATTCCGCACTTTAACGAGTCATTTTAGTTAATCTGCAGATTAACTAGGTAATCTGCACATTAACGGATTTCGAGCTTTAACGGTAACATATGCACAAGAAAATGCTTCCTGTAGAATATAGTAAATTCAGTATTAATATAAACAGGGCCACGCAAAAATATCCAGTTACATTAATGGTTATAAAGGGAAATTATTGGAATTGCATCAATGTAAAAAAAATGTGTAACATTACTTCATAAAACTGGCGGCAACATTGCTGCCTCCAATTTTATGGAACACTTCCTAATCATGTTAAAAATTGATTATGTTTTAATATATCTGTCTGTTTTTCTATCCACGCTGTAACTCTTGTAAATATTCCCGGAATTTCTTGAAACTGATATATATTATTCAAATCACTATGGGGTATTCCTTATTGAAAATGGGTAAATAGCAATACTGGATTATTTACATGGTTACCCTAAATATTTCCAAGCATTGCATTCTATGATAAGTTATTTCTATAAATAACATTTAATACTTTTATTTTATTTTATTTTATACAAATCATAATGAAATTGAAATTTATTGTTCATATGTATAAGAAAATATTCATTTCTATTGAATAAGGTTATGATCATCAATAAGATTTACAGAATCACACAAAAATATTTAGTGTCAGTAAATGCTACAGTTAAAAATTGCTCTAATTGCTATCACGTAAGCATTAAGCATTTTTAGACGTTCGAAAAATGATTGTGAATTCCGTTAGTCTGTCTAACTGTATGCCTGTCCATTGTATGAACACATAAGCAAAATACATTAAAAGTTAAACGATGCAACGAGTACGTACAGTTGGAAAGTGTTAATAATATATGCGAATCTCATGATTTTTCTTTCTTGCTTTTTCTTGTGATACACTCAATCAGTTAAAGTTTTCAATATCCAGAATTGACCTTTTAAGAAATCCAAAAGTGACATTTTATAAAGTATTTAAATGTATATATATAGAGAGAGAAAATTTTAAATCCACTTTATGTGAAGCAATAGTCAGACATAATTATTTTGTATTATTAACTCAGTGTAACCAATAAAAAATAAAATATCTAAATTTTATAAATTTTATAGCGAATGTTCATTAATTTCGAAAATTAATTTAAGACTTTTTTCTATTTCTTCATGAATGTAATTCGCCTTTATGTTTCAATATGCGAATTTGTGTGGTCACTCATTTTTATGTAACTACTTGACCATGAATAAATTAAGATGTTGTAGTTTTTTGCTTCGTTTTCAAAAAAAAAAAAAAAAAAAAAAAAAAAAAAAGAAAGAAAGAAAAATTTTGATCAACTCAGAAAAGGGAGCTGTTTATTCGACAAAAGTTTGGTTATCACAATGAAATTTTCTATTTAAATGTGAAATAAACTGATGCATGTGCAAACACATGTAAAACAGAGTTTATTACTGACTTACTTATCAGGATGGCTGTCAGGTTTTCTTTAATAACCAAGTACTACATGCGAAATATATCTAAAAAAGGGTTTATATAGTAATTTTTAAGAAAATCGTTTGAGCCGTTTTGAGATTTCGACTTTAAGTCCCATTTCTGATTTTCACTAAAACTTGGCAAACTCATCTGTTCATCCGAAATCATTACATACTGAAGGATATCTAAAAATTAACATGACGGGACTAAAAAAAAAAAAAAAAAAAAAAAGTTGTTTTTAAAGGGACGCATTTGCGTACGTGATTGATTGACGTACTCGTACTTTTTTTTTCCACACCGGTATCTTTTTAGAGTATTTTCCCTCTTATTTAATCGTAATTGCATTTGGTGAATATGAATCTAAAAAATTATAGGTGTGAGAAAAAGAGCGGGACTAACAAGACTACGGAATATTAATTAGGATGTTGGATGTTATTAATAAGTATGTAATTCTATTATTTTTTGTTCGACATTCTACTTTATTTATTTAACATTTTACTTTCAAACTGGTTATTTGATGTAGGTACACAGCGTCGGTTTAATTTTTTTAATCTAATATGTAAAAAGCTTCTTAAGAAATACTATGTATGCCATATAAAACCGTAATAAGGTTGTTGTAAAATTTCTCCGCGATCCCGAAATTTTTTAAATAGTAAAGCTGAAGGTATACCATAATCAGTATAAGTGTGATTCGGTGTAAGTAGTGTCGATTTAAGGAAGCAAACTCAAAATAAGGAAAAGCAACTTCAACTACATTTGATTGACTTTGATTTACTTTCAGGTGAAACATTCCAATGTGCGTTAGAATTAGTGTTGCCAACTCGTAGGGACTATTATATTCGATATTCATCACTTTTTTTGTATGCTTTTTTATTCAGCCGCGTTCTCTGTCATTCTGTCAGTCATCGAGCTACTTTTCTGCTATATTTTGACTAAGAGTCATCCCAATGAATATGAGTGACCATGGGTGACCAGTGATTGACCCATAAGCAACCCATGAGTTATCAGTGAGTGACGAGCGAGTGACCTGTGAGTAACCAGGGAGTGACCTCTGGGTGATCAGTGAGTGACACATAAGTAACTCAGAATATCAGAAAATTTTACAGCATTTGAAGGATTTACAAACCTTCGCGTACAGCTTCCTTTCGGTTTTAAATTTTGGTTTTTTAGTTTCAATTTAAAAAATATTATAAAAAAGATTTTTTAAAAGAATGCTCTTTTTAGCGGCGTCCTAAAAAGTAGTAAATAAGGCAGAATTTTCTGTACTCAGACCAAAGAAAAGGTCAAAAGCATTCATTGTTGACAAAGATCAAAAGCATTCATTGATGACAATTTATGTTATTATATAGTAAGGTGTAGTCATCAATACATGCTTTTGATTTTTTAATAGGTTTGAGTACAGAAAATTTTGCCTTATTTACAACTTTTTAGGACTCCGATAAAAAAGCTTTTTTTTATCCTTTTTTTTTATATTATTATTAATATTATTATTTTATTTGTCATTTTTGTCTAATTCTGTGTTTGTGTAATCGACTATCATACACGCTGTATTTTCCTGCATAAAATCCGCTGGTCTGCAAAATCAGTTTCACCCCGAAAAAATTAACAGACAAAAATTGTTTCAAACGATAATATGTCTCGATTTAATATATTCAAAAAAAGCTGATTACATAGTAAACGTTCACATTGCCACTGGATTTAGCTTGCAAGGTTATTTGAATAAAGGTAAAAAATACGACTGCAACAATCCTGTGAGTAAATGTGAGAAATACATTCAATAACAGACCTCATATCCCAAAGCAACTAGCTCCTCAAACGTAAATATGCTATGTTATCGTCTGCTAGCTTCTTATAGAATAGTAACTTTATTTTTAATTTCAATAGCATTTGAAATACGCATTTTTATTAAAATTATGCGGGTGAATAGTATGTATTTCTTGTCTTGAAATCTTTAACTTAAATTTTTTTATCATTAGTGATTTTTCACATTTCAAACAATACATTTTTTTATGTATTGTACTATTTTGTCATGCGTTACTTTTCAATTAAGCTTATTTATTTATCAGTCTTATACGAAATCTATTATATTATTTTTGAAAGGAACTAAAATTTTAAATTTATAAATCGCTAATGATAAAAAATTTGTTTATAAGATTTCAATACAAGAAATACATAACATTCATTCACATATTTTCAATAAAAATGTAAATTCAACGCAATTGACATTCAAAATAAAGTTACTACTTTACAGGGGAGGAAAATTAGTGCCGAATTCTTACCGCAATAAAGGAAACAAACATTTCCTCTTATTAAACCAGCGATTTTATAGGTAGAGAAATATTTCAAACGAATACTGTTATGAGTGCTGTGCCAATTTTCCAGCCCTGTATTTTAAAAGAAGCTTGCAGATGATAAGTTGGGCATTTGTATTTGGGTGTCGTTGATCCATATTACATAATTTCGCAATATCAACTCATAATTTTCTTATATATTTCACGCATAAATAACCCCTACAAATATCCATACCTGAACTGAATTAGTAGACGTTTACATAGCATATTTATGGTTCTGGAGCTAAGTTAGTTTGAAGCATGCACTCTATTATAGAATGCATTTCTCACACGTCCTTACAGAATCGCTGCAGTCATATTTTTTACCTTTATGCAAATAACGTTGCGAACTAAATTCGATGGAAATTTTAACGCCTGCATGTTATCAGATTTGAATATATCCTTGCCTGTAAATTAAATTTTCTGATGTGAAACCGATTTATCTGACTTGCGAATTATGAACAGTAAAATGCGTTACTAGGCATCATTCTTCAAGATTAACGGTGATTCCCGACAAAAAGGTGAGGTACCGGTTTCGATTCCAAGTCGCGCTTGTCGGCGTAGCCGTTCTGAGTTTTCCGTGGTTTCCTCCCAAACTTCCGTAAGTACGGACTAGAACCCCTTAGAAAGACCTCAACGAAGGCACTCCCCCTAAGGCCTAGGACAATAGTGCAATCAATCGGCTTTATTCCCAAACACCAAACTCTCGACAAACTCCCTAAAAATTGGCAGCAGTAATTGGAATCTCTCATAGCTTTACCAAGGTATTGAATGCGCGCCATTTAAGTAGCTCAGACTGCAGAATAACTTCGCAAACTTTATATTAAACCATCTTCACAACAATACTCGACATAGTACAACTAAGACGCCCGAACTTCGCAACTCCCACAGCTACTTTCAAATATTCGCCGAAACAATTGAACCTGCACGAACCTTCAGGAGATTTCACAACCTTTGACATCTCTGCGCGACTTTGAGCGTGTGAGGCCTCACACATTATTACAGTTTAGATCCCAGACATTTAACAAAAATCAAAAGTATATAAAATACGATATCCAAAACACAAAAACATAATAGGCGTTTCGTGCTGAGTAAACATACCACATCAACATCAATATCGAATAGGCGAGAAAACTCACATGTATTGTTTGAACGAACAGTAGATGCTGTTAAGCATAAAGATTTCGTGGATTTTATTTTATATTCCGTATGCTTTTATTTTGTAATAAAGTTTTCTATCTTAAATGTCTTTTAAAAATTTTAATTACTTTCTGAAATTTCTTTAGTGACAATTACACGTTTTAAAAGTTGATGACTTTTTTGACGCCAATTAAAGTAAGAAAACACCATTCTCGCTCTTGAAAATGTAACATTTCTCATTCTGTAGAAAGAGTGACGTGTAGTCACTCTGTCATAAGACTCCTATATGGTAAGAGCTGGCGCTGTGTCCGCCATTTTCTAGCCCGTCTGGGAAAGTGTTGGCGGTAGAAAAAGCTAGGTTACCTGATTAGCGTTGTTATCGCCTTTAAACTTCTAGACAGATCAAGTAAGCTAGAACTTCTTATCACGAAACAAACACGTTAGCAATTTTAAGAACATCGCCAACATTCTCAAAACTGCAAACCTTCACGCTAAAAGAATTGTAATATTAAAGTTAATTTTAAAAGAATTTAAAGTAATAACTTAAAAAAACAGTACATTCTTATTAAACTTGTTAAACAACTTTGAAAATAAAATGAAATAATTTGAAAATAAGGAAAATCTTACGCTACAAAGTTGTGCTCCTGCTCCGGGTATCCACGAGTAACATCTGCAATTTACAATCCACTTTTTTCTTCTTTCTGGATTAGAAGAAAATATAAACAGGCGGTGCCCTTTTCTGGAGTTATTCGTGCAATTTATTGCCGAAAAACCACCAATAACAAATCGTCAGCCGGTCTTGTGGTCTAGAAAATGGCGGATGCGTCAGCCTATCTATGTAGGAGTTCTACTCTGTTATAAAGAGTGGATCCATTATCTATTGCAAGTAAACTGTAGGATAAACCTTCTGTAGAGTGAGAAATTACTGGTACCATTTATTAACCATATTTCGAAGGAAATATGAAAAACAATTTCTGATCTGATGGGTGTATATGTTTAACAGAATTCACTGAAAATTTTTAATGAAAAAATTTTTTTTATGTTAAATATTAATTTTTTTTTCATACAACCGACAAATGTATATAAAATACAAAAGAAATGTTTATTTTTAGTTAAGAATCGGAACTCATAAGAAAAATATCTAAATTTGTAATTGCTTTTCATTTCGAAACGTATAAAGTATAAAATAAAGACCAATGCAAATATTTATTGCATAACACTTTAAAAGTTATAGGAACTTATATTTTTTATATACTAATTAAGACCTAACATTTGTGAAAATTTCAAAAAGTTGACTATAATATTTTACTAATAATTAAAATCCACAGTAAGATTTATACTCCTGTTTTTTGAAGAGACTCTTGAGCTTTGTATGCAAAGATCTAACTATTTTTATTTTAAACATGCACACTCGAATAACTTATTTTTTTTAAGCCACTTTAAAATAACTGTTTGTTTTAGGGAATATGGTTTCAAATATACTTTCTGATTTTAAAATAATTCAATTTTTCATAATTTAAAATAATTCTAATTTTAAAATTTTCGTTAGAATCCTATATTTTTGTATTGTAGATAATGGTAAAAATTGATACCACATGAGAATGATTTATTACTGTTAATTAAACTACTATTATGAGTGCTTAATAGTTCAGTGATAAGGTGCTTGCCTGCCATAGTGACGGCTCAGTTTTGATTCGCGACGGAACCAAACTGCAATATTTTCTGTCATTCAATTAGAGTCGTTGCGTAGAATACAAATATCGTCTAATCTTATATTTATTTATTTATTTTTGGGGAAAATAAATGGTCAAATTTGTGGAATAACTTGGAATAATATCACTCTTAATGAAAGCTGAAAAATCTCACTCTTTCGAAAAGAGAATTTTCACTCTTTAGAGGTTTGCTCCATGCTTGCTTGTTTTAAAACTGATATGCCACTCTTTAAGAGTAAGATATCACTCTTCATATTTTAGTGAGTAACCCTAACCAGACGTGATACTTTTCAACTATTTTAGGTTTGCATTGTTTTGCTTTTACTTTCTTCGGTTTCCGAATTTCAATCGACTCAAAACAAGATATCACAATCAATTAAATCGTTGTATAATTTGCAATAATCGTGCAATATTTTTATATTCCATTTTTTATTGATATTTTTAATTTTTCTTTAACTCTCTCAAAAATATATTTTTAAATAACAAAAAAAAAAATCATTAATAAGTGCTATTATCGTCATCTTCATATATGAATGCCCTTTTCTTCATATTATAAAACTGATTTCCATGATTAATTAATCATGATGAATTTCACTAATTAAAAAACAGCATTCTCGATAATAATTTAAAAGGCATTTCTTATCCCATTTAGTACTTCTTTTTTTTTTTTTTTCCAAAATACTGCATTCATTTTTTAATTAATTTATAAAATAAATAATAGAATCAAAATTACAAATCTTTCTTTTCCTTTTACTAGACAATGCAATTTATCAACAAAGAAAAAAAAAAGAAAAAGAAAAAAAAAAAAAAAAAGGAAAACGAATTGATCATTATTAATGGAACGGTTCACTAATCGTTTTTCTGTGTTCTACATATAAAAATCAATGTATATTATTGATTTTAATTTTCCGTTTTAGTAGGAAGAACTATTATTGCATTTGTTTTGATAATTGTTATCATAGATACAACTATCGAACGCGCGATATGTTTGTTTATTATTTGCATATGGAAACAAAATCTATAACGAACTAAATATATAAAAGAAGGGGGTCATTTATTATTATTTTTACTTTGCATGAACATACAGTTTTGCTTTGAAGAAACGCTAAATGGCTACATATATACATATAATCAAGAAATATAAGCAGCAAAAAACGAGAACTTTTTTTTTTCTTTTCTTTTCTTTTTTTTTTTTTTTATAATATTGTGTTTCAAAACAATTATCATCATTATCATCATCATTTTTCTTTCTAAATTAAGATAACACATAACAATTTTATAAATTTTCTAGTTATAAATTTTCTAGATATTCATAGAAAATTTTATTAACAGTTTTAAGTAGTGTGACGCAGGTCACATATTTTCATATTGCATTTAGTTAAAATATTTAGTTCTATCGAGTACTAGAAAAATCACGATTTGTTCTTAACTAAAATATTTAGTGTTTTCAACCTCATCAGAGTCAGTTGGTAAATCATAGTTTTTTGTTATTATTATTATTATTATTATTATTATTATTATTGTACTTTATTTTTTAAATCAGAGGCATCCGCTGGACTGATATGATAGGCTGCTTTAATACCATCTCTGTTGCATAATCACATCTCTAGAACAGCTGATAACCTTGGCAAGAAAAATATAAGACCTCCTGGGAAGAAAATGATTATTCTCCATCTCAATTGTTATTTATTTACATCTATAACTGATATTATTGCTCGAATTATTACTTATTTATAAGATTAAATACTAGTCATTTATTTAAATCAATCATATAAGTAAATATAAGTATCAGGAGAGGGTCAATACGGACAAACATGCAAATTTGTGTAGTTCTGTGATCAGCCATTTGCTTACAAAGCGGCTGTCATGCGTACATAAGCAGATAACTTCTTAGCCTTTATGTATAGATTTGGTCTATTAATAGAAAAAAACAGAATTTTTTAAAGAATCGACAAATAACTAAGTGCATATATATGGAGAAATCTCATAAGATTAAAAAAAAAAAATAATAATAATAATTAGAAATCTCATGTAAAAATTCTTGTTATTTGTCCCCAAATATATACATAGTAATAATATAGACACGTGCAAATATATTATTTGCACGTGTCTTTATTTAGCAGTATTCCTTTTTATCATGGTTTTCATAGATTAAGTTTTCCCACAGATTTCAAAGTTTTATTCTTGGAAATAAGGTAAAAGTGGGTAATAGACACACACAAACAAGGGAATTAATTTCTAATCGGAAAATACGAAAAAAAAAAAAAAAAAAAAATCCAAATAAGGAAAAGATAGTCATTGTATTTTATTGCAATGTTTAGTACTTCAAGTTTTTTTATTTTCTGTTACCCATATATATTTTAGAGAAAATATTGTTTTAGGGGGCAAATTTTCGAAACTGAATTTTTGTTATATTTACGCGTTTTGAGGTCCCCTGATTCTAAAAATCATGTTATATTATTTGGTATGTGTGTCTGTCTGTATGTGTGTATGTCTGTTATCAGCATACCTCTAGAACAAATAATATCAAAAAGAACGAACTTTGTGTTCTGAATGTGTATCATATAGGGATGCTGCAGAAAAAA
Source organism: Salticus scenicus (assembly GCA_963930645.1). Lineage (NCBI taxonomy): Eukaryota > Metazoa > Arthropoda > Arachnida > Araneae > Salticidae > Salticus > Salticus scenicus. The sequence continues at coordinate 111,420,128 of OZ005649.1, forward strand.
TTTGTTGAGATTATGCAAATGGTTCATGCACAGGGACATCCAAAAGCATTTAAATACATTATATATATGAGGAAATTCCTGGTAAGAATCGTATAACATATATAGGCTGACTTAAACGAAACGGAATGAACAAAATTTATTATATTTATAAAAGCATGTTTTGTGTAGATTGTGGTATGTAAATCATTCATCATTCGTTTACAGGGCTACCCAAAGTATTTGGATGTATTGGGCTATAAATTGCAGGAATCATAATTTTTTTGTGTTAGTTTTTTTCAAGTAAGACTAATTTTAAATACTAGACAGTACTGTTTATAGTGCATAATTATTATAGACAATATATAGGGCTACCCAGAATTAAGCAAAAAATTATTTTCTATTTAATTTAATTGATGGAAGTGCTTTGCACATTTTACTATATCGACGAATACTGCAAAATTGATTTTTTATACCCATACTGTAAACAAAATATTTTTTGAAGTTCTATTTCCAACTTTGTTTTCTTTTGTATAATATGATGTTTTGATGTGCTCTGATTACAAAAGTCCAATTTTTAGTAGTTGATTTGTATCTATATCTCTTATCAGCATAACTTAAAAACAAATAATTGCAGGAAAATCAAATTGGGCATTTTGAATTTTTTATGAGGTTGCTACTTACAAATTTGATCAAGACGGGCAAGTTCGAAAGCAAATTATAACAGCTTAGATTTTTTTCTTTTTTTTTAAAATAATGTTATGCACTGTAATTGAACGGGAGAATGAGGGGAGCGATAGCCTCTCTGACACAGAATTACATGTCAAATAAAATTGTTCCTAAATATATTTTAAATGATTTTAAAAGTACATTGAACTTTACTATTATACGCCATTTATTGATCTTAAGACTTAATATGGTTTTTTTGATCTTAAGACTTAATATGCAATCTATCATTATAATATTGAAAAGCAGGTAAGAGTGACATACCAGATTATTTATTTTATTTTATTTTTATTTTTATTTATTTATTTATTTTTTGCTTAAATGAATTTATGATTGCATACCATTGCTAATATGTATTTATTTTTTTATTATGATTCAGATTATGATAAAGAGACTGTTAACAAATGCACAACTGTTTACAAAACAAAAGAAAATAATTTTAAAGAAGGCAATTATTTAATTGTTAAGTATAAAGGTAACTTGTACCGTGGAAATAGTGAAAATGGTAACTGAGGAAGATCCAGATCCATCTTATATATTAAAACACAAGCGATTTTCTTTAAGACTAAAATCGCACGATCTGGGCGTGCGCGGAGACTGTTCCTGTCTTTAGACGAAACCGGTGACCAATCGCTGAGAGCCTCTTCGGATTTCTAGAGCGAGCGAATTCAGAAACCTGATTGGCTCATGCTTTCTCGAAACTCGAGAACGAGATGATGGTTTACACAGCGCTGATGCTAATTTTTAATATTGGACTTATATATTAAAACACAAGCGAATTTCTTTAAGACCAAAATCGCACGATCTGGGCGTGCGCGGAGGCTGTTCCTGTCTTTAGACGAAACCGGTGACCAATCGCTGAGAGCCTCTTCGGATTTCTAGAGCGAGCTAATTTAAAAACCTGATTGGCTCATGCTTTCTCGAAACTCGAGAACGAGATGATGGTTTACACAGCGATGCTAATTTTTAATATTGGATAAAAATTTTACAATTGTTTATATTTACAAACAGTGAGGTGTGTATGCATTGTTTTTTTTTTTTTTTAGTTATTAAATTATTTCTTTTACTTAAAGTTTATATTTGTCATCAATTCTAGAGTATTGTAATAGATATTTTGTTTAGTGTTTCTGTTAACATTTGTATACGCTTATATTAAAATGTTACTGTTAGCATTTTAACCTTTAACTACTTTGTATATATATTTATATGAAATATTACTGTTTGCATTTTTTAATGTTTTGTGTTCGTATTGTATGTTCAAAATGTTAGATTATTACAATTTTCGCGAAATTGCATCGATTTTTATCGATATTTTTGTATTGCACCAAAGATAAGTATTTTTATTATTAGTTACTCCCATTATGAATTTAGTTTATTTTTGAAATTCGATTGTAAATTGTATGTTTTAGTTGCAATATACAAACTGCTGAGGTTTTTTTTTTTTTTTTTTTCCTTTGCATATTTTAAAACGCTATGCTGAGTAAATAAATACCATCATTCTATATAGTTTGTTGATTATTTTCGGTGCCATAAGCATATATAATTACCATAATACACATAAGCATATATAATTTTTTGAATATACTTAATAAGATATACATATGTAGCAGAGAGAAAAAATGTAAATGGTAACATTTTAAATAAACGTATAAAAAACAGAAAAATAAAATTAAAAGTAGTTTCCAATGCTAAAAAATATAAACAATACTCTAGAACTCATACAAACGCATGAACTTTACACATACAGAAAAAATAAGACAATGCATATGCACTTTATTGTTAACAAAAAAAAAAAAAAAAAAAAAAAAAAAGGTGGGATATTTCAAATTTAAGTGAGAAATTTTTTGATTTTGAGCACTCAAAGAGTGCAATAACAGGCGTAATATAAATTATTTAACATTTAATTATTGCAATTTTTAGCCTTCACACTTTGTAGTTGTTTGTTGATATAATAAACACTTCATATATCCTCTTAACAAATATTTATAATTAAAAAGTATTCTGAAATAATTACATAATATTTCCTTTTTTTTTTTTTTTTTTTTTTTTTTTTTTAATCAAGAATTTTTATAAAAGTTAAGTAAATAAAGGACACTACAGGCTTCGAACTAATCAATATATTACCCAACTGAACAAAAAAATTTATGAAATACTCAGAACAATGTGAAAATATTAAGGGGCAATCCCCCTTATGATATATTTTTGAACGAGAAATTATTTTTTATGTTATCTTCCTATATGTTCAATTAGAAATATTGTTTTTCTGAACAATATGTAGAAACTACAATCTAACAAGTTTTGGTTTATCAGTACTAGACATTAAGCAGTGCAAACAACAGTTCCTTATTTAAGTGTGTGCATGTGGCGGCATGATGCTTCCATCCATAAGTTATGTAAAGTGTTGAGCCATTGTCGCACTAAGCCTAGCATGCTTGAACGATAAATTTGCCGCTAGCTGTATAGACATCTCTCAATTTTAGTTTTCCTGTCGCCTGCTTATGGGAGCACTGATCTTTTTCTTGGGCGAAAGTTTCGCAAAATTTTTCTAATTAGAGATTATGAATTATTGTTTTTTTCTTTTTTTTCATACTTTTAAGAGAGAAAATTCGTGAAGCTGTGTGCTGAATTTATTTACAAAATGTGATTCTTTAAATACAATTCACATGTGGGGAAAGATGTGTGTGTGTGTGGGGTGGGGATTTTTGTTTATCATATCTTAAAAAGTAAAAACAATATACCTTTATAATGAAGATAAGTTAGGTGCACAGATGTGTTTACCAAATTTTGGTAAAAAATTGGAAAGTTGTAAATCAAGTCACAATTTATTTTTATTTGTATCTCAAATATCTATTTTAACAATTTTCTATTAATTCACCATATATACCATCTTGCAGATGCTTTTTATTGGTTACTTGCATAAAAATTGTTAAGTTCTGATTTCGTAGTCCAATTTTAACTCTGCATTCAATTTCAAAAAAAAAAAAAAAAATGGTTCTACTGGTTTGTTTGCAAAATCACCATTTTATCTACCCTTTAAATATCCTTTCATATGTATTACCGTAATTTCTGGTAGATACCCCGCAGGTTATATAATCCAGTTTTGCACCAGAAATTTAATTGATAAATAAATTTATATTTGTACGAGCTCTTCCTTCGAAAAAGTATAGATTTCTCTATTAAATAAAATTTCTGGTGAAGAAATGACACATCTTACCTGCGGGGTATCTACCAGAAATTACAGTAGTTGATTTCCAGTCTACAGATCTGTTTGTAAAGTTTTGATAAAATTGGATGTAGTATGGAATACCAACATCGGTATCTAAAAGAGGTTGATTTTCATTAATTTTGCTACAAACCTCTGTCTAAATATCTTTTTGTCTGAATTAATTGGTTAGCAAAATTTTTTTTATATGTTTCTGATATGAAAGTTCTGGGTGAAAATATTAAGCGAAAATGACTACCAAATTCCCAGGCCTCGCAGCGCTCCTATATTTCCTGCACTTCCTATATATTTATGAAACCTCCTATTTTTCCTATATTTTTTAATTGCCGCTCAATATTTCCTATATTTTAGTTTTGACTACTTCCGAATGTCTGATTGAATGCGCTGTATCTACATATTAATATGAAACGTGTTTTGTCTGTATCCACTAAATTGAGAGAACGGCTACGTGTAAAAATTTGGTTGAGGTGTCAAAAAAAGGTCTTGGTCTGTAGATATATCATCAAAAGAGAGAAAAAAAAAGTTGAACGGATTCCCCCCCCCCCCCTCTGGCGGGCAGAGGTTAAGAGCATGTTTGCGAGCTTAACTCAGCTCCAAATTACTTCACGGTGAAAAAGTTGTACATGAGGGGACTAGGCTCAAATACTAAAAAATCAATTTCTGCGATTTTGGAATTTTCGATTTTAAAGAGGGAAAGTAGATTTGGGGGAGGAAAGGGGGAAATTAGTTTGAGAGGGAAGTCCGTACTAAACCCACACATGTAGCACATCATTTTAAAGGTCTTGAAATTTCATGAAGATTGGGGATATTTGTATACAATATAGTGCACCCCCTGGTGGTGAAAAATGGAACTAGGTGATTTTGTAGTAGACCCTATCAAGTTACACCTTATTTTAAAGGTCTTAGTATTTCCTGACCGTTGGTGATGTTCGTACAGAACACCTGTGCCTCCTGGCGGTGGAAAGTGCAACTAAAGGATTTTGCAGTTGACACCACCATGGGACACTTTATTTAAAAAGTCTTGGAAATTCAAGGCAATTGGTGATGTTTGTATACAACATACTGCGCCCCCTGATGGAGAAAAATAACATGCCTCCTATACGGTGCCACAGCCACAGGCAGCAGAAACACGAGTGAAAGTTTCGTTCATTTCAAGGTTAATTTTTGAGAATTTTTTCATGTTATTAGTGGTCCGCATATACACTGCCACAGGCACAGGGGTCACAAGGCAGAGTTTCGTTCGGTTCAAGGTAATTTTTTTGTTATTGCTGATTATTTTTTTCCCTGTGCTTTTATTTAAAAATAGAAATTCAAACAAAATCGAGTTAAAGATATGAAATCGCACAAATTTAAGGTTCATTTCTATTTATAAGGATTTTTCCGAAGTTCTTTTTTTAAGTGAAATGTCATAAATTATATTAGATGTTTTAACTTGAAATATATTTAAATAATGATGCAACGATTTTTGAAACATTGCAGTCAATAAAATGACCGACGAATTCGACGGGTTCCAGCTAGTTTGTTTATTATATGACAAAGGTCACAAAGTTGTAAATATGGTTCGGTGAAAAAAGACATAATTATGTATAGATCGACGTCCATTCATAAACAAAAAATTAAATTTCCAAGGTTCTTTAATTACAGAAGGAATTTTTCTATTACAGAAATGCTTCAGTACTGAGATATTTAATTCAATGCAGCTTTTATAACGAGGGATTTTTTTTTTTTTTTTTTTTTGATAAATTAAATATTTAAAAAATTCAGTTTGCATACATTCATTTATATTGAAATTATAGGCAAATTTTCTATTATTTCAGTTTTATTTCCATCATTTCGTTAAATTTAACCTACATGAGAGGTACACTGGCCTAATATAAGAAGCACAAGGTAATTTTAGTAAAAATAATCTGGTGTGTCACGCACAAGACTTTTTTTTACTCTGAAATTTAATACCATAAATACAGATTGCACATTAAGGGGTAAGATAACGAGTACTGTTATGTAAACTTATGTTAAAACAATTCAAATTAGGCTTCGGAACAGCTTTATTTGACAAATAATTCTGTGTAAGGGGGGACTGCTGTCCCCCTCAACCCCTCCTAATTCATTGTACCTACATTTATATAGAATTCAAATCTGTTTTTAAATTCAAATCTCTTTTTAAATTATTCCAGACAATTTTCACACACAACATGCCTTGAAACTTATCAATCGTGATCAAACTTTCCTAGTAACAAACGTAATAACTTCAAAACACATCAACTGGATCACCCGAAATTATTTGTTTTTAATGTACACCTTATGAAACACAGATAAAGATCAAACGTTAAAAACTTGACTTCGGTATTCAGGAAGCCTCAAAACATGTAAATATACAAAAAACCAAAAGATAAATATTCAGCCTAAAAAAATACATTACTTACTATATGCTTTTTAGGAAATAATTTTAATTCTTTAGCAGTTTTCCTGGACATGGTCAAGTAAAGCACATTTACTAACAATGAAAAAGAAAGTTAGGCTTAAATATTAGAAACCCTGTATATCTTCTGAAGGTTATGTACACACCACATGGTGCACATAGATATAATCCTAAATTAATAACACGCGGCACATTGGTTTTCGATTGATTTACATGTTTCGAGAGGTCTAGAATACGATATGATCATTTTTAGAAAATGTCTGTTTGTTTGTCTATGTGTGTGTGATTATATTTTGAAATAGAGCTTTTACTATCATCTTTATTCAATAGAAAAGAAAGTATTGGATTCGTTAAAATTGTTGACCTCGGGTTTTCTATGTATTTACATGTTTTAAGAGATCTAGAATACGATTTGACAATTCTTAGAAAATGTCTGTCTGTCTCTGTGTGTGCCTGTGACAAACATTTTGGCAACTGTAACTCAAGAACTACTGCTCAGAATTTCATAAATTTTAATACGCAGTTGCATCTTGGCAATTAGTGCGTATCAACTTTTGGTAAAAATCATACGACAGGTGGCGTTGCCATCCCTCTTTTTCTAGATTTTTAATATGGCGGTATAAGGCAAAATTTTGTATAAATGTACAGTCGAGGAAAAAAAAACGCAACCCGTGCTGTAATTTCGTTATGAATTGACGCAGGAACATCTAATAGACATAATTCAACAGGAAATTAAACGCACTTTCTAAAAATGTCGTCGAATTTTGAATTAGGGATCATCTACATATTGAAATGCGCGCCAACTTTGATTTTTTCAATAGCAACACCCAATTTTGACTTCATATTCGAATTTTTGAGAATTTTTGGCAGTGTGGAACAGTATACTGTTTGTGTACTTTATCTTTAGTGTTTATTGATTTATAATTAAAAGTGTGTTAGGGGGTTATCTGTAAATCTAGAAAAATAAAATTAAGATCCTGTAAGAAATAGGCAAAATTTTAATGTTTCACACCGGAAATCTTTCAGCTAAAGAAGAATTATAAAATTAATAAAATCATTGCCCTTTGTCCACTTCCTTAATTATCCCGAATTCACTTTTTTAGATTTGTATATACACTCTTTCTCATATTTATAAGGACACTTTATGTTTTGAAATAACTAATGTAAAAATTATTGTGAACAAGATTATACTAAGTGCACTTAATATATCTAGTATTCTAAAACCAAAACTGCTATAATTTTTTTAATATGAAACAAAAATAATAATAAATGATAAAATAAATGTTGTCCCCTTGGCTATCAGTGATTTTGGTTTGTTTAGATGCGTACGTATTTAAATATTATATTAGATAATACATTTTAAGTATATTTAAATATATTACACTTAAGATTGTTCAGACAATGCTCTTTGAAAAATGTGCAATATTTTTCAATTAAAAAATGCCTACCGCATAGCTGTACTGCTCACCAATAAAACTTATATTTTCTTTCACAATATTTTGTTGTAGGTGTGACACAATGTACAAACAGAAGTACACTCCTGCTCAAAAGTTTAGCAAGATTTGCAAACGATCAGGTTTTTTCTAATTAAAAAAGCTATCTCTCAATGAAATGTTTTCAAACATTGAGTATATAAAGAACTGGGTCTTCCTCATGTTTTTCAGTGAAGATTAGTTTAAAACAACAATTAGGGGGCCGGCCGATAACAAATTGAGCAAAACTAATAATATTTGTGATCACCCAGTATCATTAAGTGAACGTATTGAACTGTAAATTTAGGATATGTTAATACAGACCCAGTTCAATTTGTGGATGAATTTGTGTGACGATTGCAAGCTAAGTAACGGACAAATAAGCATTTATTTTTACCCCCCCCCCCAAAAAAAAAAAAAAAAAAAAAAAAAAAAAATATTAAACAGAATATGTATGAAATGAAACATAATAATAGGATGCAATGAAAATTATTGCGTTATATTATTTAATAATTCTACTGTATTTTAACTGCATCTATATGTTATCTTACAACAAAGATACATTAAAAAAAAACTTGCGGGGACTCATGTCAAAGTTGTGCCTTGGGGGGGACTCATGTCAAAGTTGTGCCTTGTGGGGACTCATGTCAAAGTTGTACCTTGGGGGGGACTCATGTCAAAGTTGGGCCTTGGGGGGACTCATGTCAAAGTTGGGCCTGGGGGAGACTCATGTGCCTTGGGGGGGACTCATGTCAAAGTTGTGCCTTGTGGGGGGACTCATGTAAAAGTTGGGCCTTGGAAGGGACTCATGTCAAAGTTGTGCCTTGAGGGGGACTCATGTCAAAGGTGTGCCTTGGGGGGGACTCATGTCAAAGTTGTGCCTTGAGGGGACTCATGTCAAAGTTGTGCCTTGGGGGGGACTCATGTCAAAGTTGTGCCTTGGGGGGACTCATGTCAAAGTTGTGCCTTGTGGGGACTCATGTCAAAGTTGTACATTGGGGGGGACTCATGTCAAAGTTGTGCCTTGGGCGGACTCATGTCAAAGTTGGGCCTGGGGGGGACTCATGTCAAAGTTGTGCCTTAGGGGGGACTCATGTGCCTTGGGGGGGACTCATGTCAAAGTTGGGCCTTTGGGGGGACTCATGTCAAAGTTGGGCCTTTGGGGGGACTCATGTCAAAGTTGGGCCTTGGGGGGGACTCATGTCAAAGTTGTGCCTGGGGGGGATTCATGTCAAAGTTGTGCCTGGGGGGGACTCATGTCAAAGTTGTGCCTTGGGGGCACTCATGTCAAAGTCATTTTGAAAAGATTTTGATGAAATTCTGGCAAAAGCAGAATTTAGTTTAGGACGGAAAACTATTAGTTTTTTTTCCTTCCTAATTATATTTTCGATAAATTTTAGATTTTGATAAATGTCCAACTATCGAAAAAGACAACGCAAAAATCGCTGTCTGGGACTAATAGGCCTCAGTCCTAAAAACTGATGCAAAATATTTTTTTCTCCATGTTTTTAGATGTTCATAATTATAGGGATAATCAAGATTTTTTCGTTTTATTTACCTTACTAGAGGATAAATTACAGTTGACATGCGAATTTGTTAACTACTGGGATAGATTAATTCATATATAATCCTTCAATGTTTCTCGGATGGACATTACTGATAATTCTTCGAAAAAAAGAGCGTTCATGTAGTGATGTATGATAAATGTGTTTTTTTAAGTGGAGGGATAATTTCAATCCGTCGTATTTCTAATGAAATTCGAAGGTCTAAAATTGCTGAAGGAAATATGATCAAACGTTGAACTGCTGGTTCGATAGGAGAGAGATCTGATGCAAAATCAGAGGAATTTTACAGAGATCGAAGACTCATAATTCCTCTTACTGTTCTACTCATAATAACTGCTACTGAAATTGTTCGTAATTTTTAACGAAACGTTGGGGTCCACATTCATGCATGTTTAAAATAATTAATAATATGTTAAAATGAATAAAATCCTGTAATAATCAATAAGCATTTAATGGGGGGGGGGGGGGAAACGTCTGTGTTAAAGTTGAATAAAGACAATATTACATGGTAAAATGTTGCATTTTCGGATAAAAAACATTTTACTCTTGATTAACCAAATGGTTTTAACAGTTACTGGCACGATCTGAAGATAGCGAAAGACAGAGCAGATTTTTTAAAGGCAAATATGAATCGGGCATTTTAAAGGTGAATCTATGGTGCTTTGGGGGAGCTGTTTCTACTGAAGGCAGAATACATTTAGTAATATTTTCTATTATTATGAACATCAAGAGAATATCCGCAAATTTTAAACGTGGAATTCTCAGATTTTTGTTAGATTTTGGGGGGTAATAATATTTTTTTCAACAAGACTTACATTTTTACTCTACTTCTAGAGCAATAGGAAATAGTTTGTAGAAAGAAACTTTTGTATTATTGCCTTTCCCGGGGTCTATAAGTTGAAAAAACCTTAACTTGTCATGTTAGAAAAGTGCATGCAAGTGGAAAGCAATTTTAAATACTTTAAATGTATTCAGAATATCATCTATGCTGTAGGAAATGGTATTGAAACTAAAAAAAAGAAAGAAAGAAATGTATATATATATACCAGCGAGAATGTGTGACTGTTTCACCCTAAAAAGAGACCCCATAAAATATTAATTTAAAGAATAACTGAAAAAAAAAATTACTAAGATTCGAACTGTCCTTATAATTGTGAACACCTGAAAAATCATCTTTTTGAGTTTTTTAAGATAGCAAAACCATAAAACTTTTTAGACATAGTCTATTAATACAATTCAAATTAATAAAAAATATTATTTGTTTAAATAATAGTGTTCAGTGTTTAGTGAATATAGAAAAACGAGTGTCCTTATAATTATGAGAACCAGTGTACTTCAGTACTTTTTTAGATAATTTTAGGTCTAATTAAATACATTACACTTGCGATTGGTCCAAACAGTACTCTTTGAAAAAAATTCAATATTTTTCAAGTGTCTATTATGGCTGCACTGATCACCAATAAAGCTTAAATTGTCTTTCCTAGGTGCAGGGGCTTAGCATGAGGGGGGGATGGGGGAGTCCCCCCCCCCCAATGTTTAAAAAATACGGCGGCATATTGAAGTTTCTGGGGGCGCTGTTTTGCGACTTAAAGTTCATTTGAAAGTGGATCATAATTTTGTTAATTATCGTTAGTTATCAAAAACACTTAAGAGTTTTATGTATCACAAGCTGACCAATTGGTTCACCGACCAGCAAAAAAAGTTTGCGTTAAAATGTCTGACCGTAGCAAACTCCCGTTAGATGGCGCCTGCGGTGCCCTCTAAACTAATTAAGATGCCTAAAACAGCCTGTTTTCCTACCGTGCTCGACCCTTGAAAATTCTCATCGTATTCATGACGCTTAAAAAAATCTGGTCATAACAAATTCCTGTTTGGGGGCGTCTATGGCTTGATTTCTCGTTTTGTTCACTTACAATAGCCTATTCGCTTACAGTACAAAAGACTGTTGAAAATTCTAATCGTATTCGGGATCCTTTAAGAATAAGTTAGTAGCAAACTCCAACTGAGCGGCGCCCTTCCCTGTTCAGGCACCTACAAAGGCACAATGAGGTTTCTGGGGGCGCTGTTTTGCACCTTGAAGTTCATTTGAATGTGGATCTTAATTTTTTGTTGATTACCGTTAGTTATCAAAAACACTTAAGATTTTTATGCATCAGAAGCTGCCTTCAGCGACCAACTGGTTCACCGACCAGCAAAAAAAGTCCGCATCAAAGTGTCTTACTGTAGCAAACTCCCGTTAAGTGGCGCCATCTTAACTAATTAGACGCCTAAAACAGCCTTTTTAAACGTGTATAACAGCCTATTTTCCTACTGTTCAAACAATCCTTGAAAAGTCTCTTTGTATTCACGACCCTTAAAAAAATCGGATTATAACAAATTCATGTTTGGGGGCGCCTATGGCATGATTTCGCATTTCAAAAACTTACAATAGTCTGTTCGCTTACCATGCAAAAGACTGTTTGAAAACTTTGATCGTATTCAGGACCCTTTAAGAATAAGTTAGCAGCAAACTCCAGCTGAGCGGTGCCCTTCCCTGTTCAGGCACCTACAACAGCATGTTCGCTTACCATGCAACGACCCTTGAAAATTCTGACCTTAGCAAATTCGTGCTCTGTTGCGACTGCGGCACTCTTCTCCCATTTCAGATACTTACAACTGACTCGTAAGTATGCGCAATCGCTTTCTCACCTCCAAAAACTTAAAATTACGATTTTTCAAGGCCTTAGCTCGAAAAAAAAAGCAGTTTATTGTAAGTTATGTCTGTTGTATAAAAACCAAATTAGATGAGGTTTGATTTGGTTATAAGGATTTCTCACTAGCAATTTTTGATTCTAGATGATCCTTTCAGAATTTTTTTTTATTTTAGTTTCATCGCTTAAGGGTTTTAAATTTTTATAAGTCTATAGAATTCAACTAGTGCTTCTTGACATGAAATAGCGCGAGGAAGCTGATTTAAAGTCGCATTAATAGGCACATATTAGACAATTGGCGACGGTTTGGGATTAACGCCCCAGTGGCGGTCCGAAGACAAGCCATCACAATTTTTATCTTCTGCGGAAGAGATGGCTCCCCCGCTTCAGCATCTCCCAGAGGTATTATTTGCATGGAGCATGGAGGACATTGCAGCCACGACAGAGTTTACGTGCACCAGAGACTGACTTTCATGATGGTCTTCAATTGGCTCGATTATTGAATCCGTAATCTTTCTGTCAAGCTGGTAGATGTGAGGTGCCGGATACAATCCCAGGTCGCGCTTGTCGGCCTAGCCGTTCGGAAGTTTCCTTGGTTTTCTCCGAAACTTGTGTAAATACGGGCTTGGACCCCCTAGAAAGACCTCCACAGAAGGCACTCCCCCTCAGGCCTAGGACCCTAGAGCAGTCAATCGGCCTTTTGCCCAAACACCGACACCAACACTTAAGTAAGATATAAGTTTCTGTACAAAAAAGATTTAATTTTGGACAACGGGACATTTTTTTAGTTTGTTCTTCCGGTAATTGTGTCACGTTCCTTAGCAATGACTACTACATTTCTTAAAATATTTTTTACACGCTATGGGAAAAAAGAAAAACGTTTTTTAATTGGTTTAAATACATAAAATAATAATAATAAATAAATTACTGATTTTTTTTTCCCCCTTAAGAGTGAACAATACCTAATTTCATAATAAGAACCATAAAATGCAATAAACTTGCAATAATTGTTTCGGTTCGAAAGAACACACGATCCTTCGTCAGGCGAAAAAAGTAGGCACAAGTGCTGCAGTCAAAGTGGCAACGCACAAAATGATTTTAAGGGAACAGCAAAAATATATACAGATGAAAGTAAACATAAATACTGGTGTGAGGAGAATAGTGTTGACTTTAAAATAAAAGGGCCGCCTAGGGGGAATTCAATAAAAAGGGGCATTATTTGTATAATTTGCGGTGCTCTATGTTATGATTTTTGTACGTAACAAAAGTAAATTACTAATTTATTTGTATATATATATAGGCTGTATGCATTTGTTATTCCAGGAATACTGCAGAAATATTGCTAAGAAAGTTTAAAAGTCAGGAAAAAAAACCTAAAGGCCTCTAAACATTTGAAATGTTAGAAAAGACTACTTGGTAACAAAATGTTTTTAAAAGGGCCGCCAGGTGCTGAAATATGTTGAAAAAGGGCGACAGGGTGCTAAAAACTGTTTAAAAGGGCGCACTGCCAAATTAGCCTAGCGTCAGCACTACAGAATTATGGAATGAAAGAAGAAAATAAATAAATAAATTAGATTAAAAAATGTAACAAAATCTAAAAATCTAAAAATATTAAAAAATATCAAAATTAAACAAAAATCGTACATATGAGTAATTTCATAGCATCAAACAAGAACGGAGTGAACAGCAGACAAGAACAAATATCATTAACAAGATTTTTCGAATTTTTAAATACGTAAAAATCTTCATGGGTATTCAAATGGGAAGAGAAGACAGGAAATGAAATTATGTTAGTTTTGGAAAAATCAAAACAATTAGAACAACCAATACTCTGGTTGTTCTAAGAAAGATACTTTTGCTTAGTCTCATACAAGAATATATATATATATATATGTATTTATTTCTGCAAAGCACGTTAACCATATCTTTCGAACGTAAGCCCTTCCTTTTATTGAATAGGCTAAAAATGTAAGAGGAATTTCATGTCTGCTTATTAATATATAGATTTGCTGAAAAAATTTAGAATGCTCCAAAGATGTATAAAAAAAAAAAAAAAAAAAAAAAAAAAAAAAGCTACTAAATGGAGGGGGGAAAAAAACTGCTAAATGGATGGAACAAAAAAACAGCTTTTTTTTTTTTTCTTGGCAGATTTTAGGAATATGCCCCAAAGGAGAGGGGGGGGACGCACGTATTAACCGACGAGAGGGCCTGTGCCCTCGATTCCAAAGATGGTAACACTCTTGAAAGTATGTGGGTGGCATTTTCAGATGAGGAATACGAAAGGGCGCCAAACGTTGGGTCTCCCCCCTCCCAATCAAATTTTCACGCTACGCCCCTGCCTAGGTGTAACATAATATACGAAATGAAATAATATATATATATATATATATATATATATATATATATATACAACAACGCATAAACTAAATCTTTTCGGATAAATTCAGATAATAAAGGTTTCATGAAGTAAATGTTAAACAATTTTAATCGCATTTACCAGTTTTGGGTCAGTTCAACTCTTTGGAACTGTACGATTCGTTTTATAATTTCTATGAAAATATAATTTCTTAATTAACCCTTTCGCGACTGCTTACGTAGATTCACGTTAATTGAAAATCTGTAACTCTGTTAGTGGGCGTTTCTTTCGTAATTTGTGTGTTACATATTTCTTGAGTGTGTACCCTATGTTCATATTTTTGCAATAAAATATACTATGGATAGAAATATATTCATTAGAAAGAATATAATTATAATATATATCCATTTGTAATATAATTGTGAATACAGAAAATTTGTTCTAAAATATTTCATTTTGAGAGAATAACGCCCGTAGGCGGATCTTACTGTCAAAAAGACAAAATCTTGCGGTCGCAAAAACTGTTGAAATATATTAAAAAAGTTAAAGTATATTTTTAAAAATACATAAAGTTAAAATATATTAATAAAATTTTAAAGGCTTAAGTATCCTTAAAATAATAATCCTCCCCCCTACAAAGTAAATAAATAAAGCAATATATGAAGCAAATGATAAAGCCTTTAACTATGACGGTAGTTAAGAAACGATTTTACAAGTCTTGTATTCCAATTCCATTCTTTTTTTTTATTGACAATTTTTACATTAAACCTATTTTTTCTATTTAAAACAGTAAACCTCGCCTATTTAGTTAATTTGTTCTTCTAGTATTCGTTTAAAAGATTCAAAATGTATCACCAGTAATCGATGAAGTAAATACCACTTGTGCATATTTTTGTCAACATAAAATAAGGGGTTTAACACGAATACTCAATGTCACATTTACTTTTCTTTTCTGTATTGCTTTGTTTTTAAGAACGATGATGGCGGGGCTTGTCTTCTTTAGAAAGCAGGAATTCTTGATGCTAACTCTAATGTCTAAAAATCAATATTTTTGTTTCATTTATTTGCGTTTGACGTTGTTGTTATATAATTTGACCAGTAAATAAGAAATAAAAATATTTTGTTTAATTTTCTTTGTTATTTTTAAAGATTTGATTAGTTATCTCATGAAAAACTTTATAAGAGACGGCTTCCTAAACGACTCCAAAAGAAGGATTTATTTATATCTCAAAAATTAATAACTGGAATGATCGCAAATTTGCACAACCATATTTTTCAGCATTAGGATTCATTTTATGTAAAAATTGATGTAGGTCATAATTCATAATTTTTATGAATATGAATTCATTAATATTTTTCAGAATTAAAAATATTTTTCAGAATCAAAAGTAATGATGGATTATGTTTGGGTTTCGTCACTGTATCTCGTAAAAAAAAAAAAAAAAAAAAAAAAAAAAAAAGTTATATCGATTAAGTTATTTTTTGGGAAGATATTAATAAAAGATTGAAATATGAATTTAACATTAGCACCTTCAGACTTTCAACGCTTAGAACTCTGTGAAAAAATAAGTAAAATATACAACCAATATACTTTTTTGCGTTGTTGCGATTCCAGGAATTCAAATATAAAATAAAATTAGGGTCATTGAAAAATTACTATTTAAAAAAATCAAAGTTGGTGCGCGTTTTAATGTGTAGACGACCCCCAATTCAAAATTTAAGTTCATTTTCTGAAACTACTCACAATTCCCCGTCGAATGATACCTATTACATTTTTCTACATTGCTAAGCAACGAAGTTACGTTGAGTGCTGCGTTTTTTTTTTTTTTTTCCCGACTGTACATCAGGATAAATATTTTTTAATAAACATTATGAAGTTAAAAAATAGTATTTAAAATAGTGAGAGTCATATTTGAAAAAGTTTTGTATATCTAGGAGCATCGCTTTTCTCCCCATGGGGGGAGGGGAAATACCCCTTGAGGGGGGCAAATTGTTATGATGGGTATGTTTCAAAAGATCTCGTCAATACCTTAAAAAAGATCTGCAATAATAATAATAATATAATAATAATAATAATAATAATAATAATAAACGCATTTCCTTTAAGATGTTATATAGAGAATAAAAATTGACTTTCTTTGGATTTCTTATACTACTTCTCTGGAACAGAAATCGTCTGCATTAATCACGGAAGATAATTTTAATAAATAATAATATTAATAAATTAGGTATCTTCCCATTTGTGCTATTCCCATTTGCGCAAAGTGGAAAAAAAATCATATTTGCACGATATCGCTTTCCATTTGCGCGGCACATTATAATCTTTAAAACACCAAAACTGAGAGCGAGAATCAAACATCCACAAAATTCAACAGCCACGCAGTTTCTAAACTTACAGTAGAACCTCGATGATCCGACGTTATTGGGACCAAACCTACATCGGGTAATCGATATTTCTGACTCATAAAGAATTTTTCAATAATCATCTACTAGTTTAATATGTAGCATCTTCATTGAACTGTTATTATGACTAAATAAATATCTAAATTCAAATTATGCGCATGAAAATTTATTTTGAAACAAAAAACCTGCAATGATTTAAACGGAAGCATGGGAATAAAACACAAGAATAAAAAAAAGAACGCATGGACAAAATAAAAACACAAAAATAGTACATTCGTACATAATTATTTATTTATGTAAACAAAAAAATACAATTACTTTACATATCTTTTATATACCAACACCAAACAATTATTTGGTACATTAGAAAATTTAAAATACCTAATTTTTTGCAAAGTAAAACGTTAGAAAAACAGGAGACTTGGCGTTGGAATATTAAAACCCGAATAAACTACTACGTCAGAAACGCCAAAGAAAAATATTTAAGATGCATACAGCTGTTTCGGTAGCCTTAAGCGTACCGTCTTCAGTGCAAAAAAGAATTCTGAATCTGGAGAAGTGCTCGTATATATAGGAGAGGGACCGAATTTAGTTCAACCGATAGGATTACGGAAAAGGTGGGCAGTTTGGCCAATAGGAATTTAGAAATGTGTAGCTGTGTAAACAGTAGAAAAATTAAAAAAATGTGGACTGAATGTAAAATTTCCAACAATCAGACAAATAGGGAACAGCGAAATCACAATTTACAAGGTTTTTAAAATTTTTATAAATATGAAAAGCTTCAAAGAAATCGACTTCATGAATGGATTTAGGTCTGCAAATTATTTTAACTGAATTAAATTTAAAATTATGATTTTTCTCCCAGCAAGGTTTAGAAATAGCCGATTTATTGGTTTCTTGTATGCGGACATAATTCATATGTTCTTTGAGACAAAAATGAAGATTGCATTTCGTTTGGCCAATATATTATAAACCACACTGACAGGAAATACTATAAATGCCCCAAGAATTATGCAAATCAGTGGGATCTTTTAACTGAGAAAAGGTGAGTTTATTGGAAGGCGAAAATATTATTTTAAAATCATATTGTTTGAGAATTTTAGCTATGGTTTGACTGGATTTAGGAGAATAGGGTAAGACAATACTGATATTAGAAGAGACTGATTTAGTAGACGGAATAAGAGACGAAATACGAAATTCGTCTACTATTTATTTACAGGGCTATGCATAAGAATTCATACTTATTAGGGACTATATCTGGAAGTTTCTCTAAATGCATTTCAAATGGTGTTATGTGTTTTTTAGAAAAAGGAAGAAAATAAATGACTATATGAAGCAGTGGATTTTACGTCTGAAATAGGTGGTAGTAATATACAGGGTAACCTTAATTATACTGACAGAGCTCTTTCAGTGTTCTGTAGCGTGATCTAATTGCAAGAATATCTCCAAACTTTGTAGGAAGGTTAAACAAGACGGGAAACGAGGGATTTCGGTAATATATATATTGAAATAAACATATTTAAAGAAACAAAAGTTTTTGAATATATATATATATATACTTCTAAGGGAATACGTGATGCTCTTTTTCTAAGTAAAGATTTCGCCGTGGAGAAATTAGCACGGTGTCTGCAATTTAAAATTAATAAATGGGACAGAAACAGTGCTTAAAAAAGTGTGCAATTATCAATTTTAAATATATAAATTGATACAAATGTCCAGTGTTGTTTTTACTTTCTCTTACCCATAAGGTAGAGAAAGTATTGTTTTTGGGTCAAATTTTCGAACGCGAGATTTTGTTATATTTACACGTTTTGAGGTCCCCTGAATACGAAAATCATGTTTTTAGCAAATGGTCTGTGTGTCTGTGTGTCTGTGTGTGTGTGTGTGTCTGTGTGTCTGTTATCAGCATATCTCAAAAACAAATTATGGCAGAAAGTTCAAACTTGGTATTCTAAATGTGTATCATATAGGGATGCTACAGTAAGCTTTTCATTAAGATCAAGCAAATGGTTCGTATACAGGGACAATCAAGAGAATTCTAATACATTACGTCTATGGGGGAAATTGCAGGTAAGTAGAGTTTAACGTCTATAAACTGCACCAAACAAAATGAAACGAATATATATATTTTGTAATAGAGATAGTCAACTGGGAAAAAAATTTTTTGTATGTAGGAGCCTCGCCTCCCCCCTGGGGGGGAAGTCCCCCCTCGAGGGGAGTAAATTTTCATGATGGGTATCTTTCAAAAGATCTCGCCAATACCTTTAAAACGAATGATTGAAGTTACTTCTCTAATATGGAAATCGTCTGCATTATTTTAAAAGATAATTTTTTAAAATAATAATTTTAATAAATTATTTTTAGCCCCCCTCACACAAAATTAATTATCATACAAAACTCTTCCGAAGCCTAATTTGAATTGTGTAACATAGGTTTACATAACATCGTATCTTACCTCTTAATCTCCAACCTGTATTTATAGTATTAAATTTCAGGGTAAGAGAAAGTCGTGTGAGTGACACACCAGATTATTAGGATAGCTTTCGGATTTTTAAAGTTACCGGTGTAACCAAATCATATGATTTGTATTTTTCTTCTTAAGAGATTCTGTAATGAATAATTTATTGTAAATTTTTTGTTATATTTGTTAATGATATGTATTATAATTACAAAATAATAATAATGATAATAATAATAAATAAATAAATAAATGCCCACGTATATAGACATACATAAAAACTAAATGTCAAGAGTATATGCTCTGCGCCTAAAACATTAAAAGTCAAACTAGGAGAGGGAATGAAATTTAAGTCGGTTAATCTCATGATTTATATTATAAATCATAAACCTGGTGATTCTCCCCATGAGAGATTGTTAATCTAATATGAAGTGTATTCATGTTGGTTAATTCTTTCAGAAGTAACAACCATCTTCGATAATAATAGTAATAATGAATCAGAGACATTATGGTTTATTGTACTATTATACGAACTTGGGAGAATATAATTTTCAGTTATGTTTATTTACTCATTAACACTTGTTTAAACGTTGGATAACTACTGTGTTCGGAAAAGTGAATGGAGTTACTACAGATTATTTTTTTTTTAAATTAATATTGAAACCATTTTTATTATGCAAGAAATATTAGAATTTTTGTGATAATATTATAAAAAATATTTTAAGACAACAAGCGTTTCGAAAGAGTAGTTTTCTTCATCAGATGTACGAGAAAGCCTCTTCTATCACTGATGATGTTGTAGGTGAATGGCTCGAGCACAATTCACAATTGCCAGTGGTTAGCGTTTCAATTCACAGGTGCCGGGTTTGAATCCCGGCACCTGTGAATTGTGCCGGGATTCAAACCCGGCATTATTCACATGGATGCTTGCATGGAATTATTCAGCCATGAATGCTTGTGGTTTACTCGAAATCCGCTTTAAATCGTAGGTACCGATCTAAGGAGTCTTAATGCGCAAAAAACGACCGTAGAACGATAACTTTAACCAATGCTGTCACTGAAAAAAAAACTTTTGAAACGCTCAGTATCTTACTTTTTCCTTGTTGTTTTGTGTCCTTCATGCAATATGTGCCCTATGCGTTCTACACATTTTTTTCTTATTTATGTTATGATTATATTATAAAAGAATTCATTGCAAAATCTCAAAAGCGTATTAAAAATTTCGAGCGAAAATAATATTTTAGTGCCTTAAATAATTTGTGCTTAAATATATTCATCATTAAATTTTAGTTTTAATAAATCGTACCCAGATAAGAAAAGTGGCACAAGTAAAAAAATAGCGAATTTCAGTTTATACCATTGAAAAATATATATGGAAAAAAATTGTCACATCTTTATTTCGAAAATTAACTGCATGGGAGGCAATAGTGTCAGTTTTATGTTATTACTATTCAATCAACTTTAAATTTATTTTTCTTATAAATGCTGCGTTTTTGAGTTTTGAATCTTTTCTTGCCGGGTTGCGAAATGTTTATAAGCTCCTACATTTTACAACAATGTTTCTACAAAAATTAAGAAGACACACCACACAACAACAATATGAGTAGTATTTTTATCATTATTACGAATTTAGGATATTTTATAACAATACTAAAAACAAAATGTACAACAATGAACAAAATAAAAAGTGCATTTTGGATGTTTCAACAATAAATTCTTTGCAGTCATTGAGCAAATTACGAGTAGCGTGTAATTTGAGACTGTCTCTTATCAAAAAAAGATTTTTGAAAAATTTTGTGATTTAAGTGAGATAATTTTGTTTTGAAAATGGAGGAATTACGTAAAAATTATCGTCGCGGTGAAATAAATAAAGAAATATATGAATTTAAACTCTCAGAACTTACTCTTATCAATCTCGAAGGAATCAATTATATATATGTGGAAAAAACAGAGAATGGATTTGATAGTTTCATTATCGAACTCCAAAGTAGCAAAACACAGCTGAATGTGACAATAAACGTTTTATTGGACGACCAAGAAATGAAAAATAAAGTGAACTGGCCAAAAATAATTTCAGAAAAAGTTAATCCCCTCCTCACATTTGAAAATATAATTGGCCCTCAAATAAGAACTTACTGTACAGATAAAAATATCTTTGGAATGAAAAAATGGGTAAAAGGTAAAGCACGTCATAGTTTTGCAAAAGAAAACCACCCAGTTAGTAAATATGTATTGGAAGAAAACCAATGTAACAAAATACGTCAAGATATTGTCAATGACAGAATCAGTCCTATTGTGAAACCATGTGACATCACCAAACCAGATGTCAACGACAATCCTCCTAAGTTTGAAAATAATGTCAGAAATATCAATTTAGATTCAAATATAATGGAAAGTTATGAAGTTGAGCTTATATCTTTTTTCAACGAAAGAAATTCTCATGAAAACTGTAAAATAGAAAACGAAACAGAAAAAATGTCACCGCAATGTGTTGCTCCAAAGACAAAAACTAAACTACGAATTTGGTGGAAGCAACAAAGAGACAATTTTGAAGATAATTTCTATACTTGCTTTCAATACAGCAAGAAAAAGGCTCGAAATCGACAATTGCCATAAATTACTGTCTCCACTCTTTTTGATCTATTTAAAGCATAATAAACAATATAAATGACATCATGATTGTTCTTTCTGTAAAAGTCTTCAGTCCGTAGTCTTGTTTTGCAATATCCTAGATACTGGACCCTCCAAACCTCAACCCGCCCGAAGTAGTTGTGTCTGCATGTCATCTAAATGGATTTTGTACTGTATATTTTTAAGTTAAAATAAACACTACTTCGGGTAAATTGCTTTGTATATTATTGTTTTTTATTTATTTTGTATTTTTAATTTCTGAACTTACATTACACTCAGAGAAATGTTTTCCTCATTCAACAAAATTTGGTTGGTGCAACAAAAATAATTTCTTCCATTAACTCACTTACTGTAGGTAATGGAATATTGCACTTGGTCAAAATTTTCGATATCGAGTTTTCACCACAATTGCTTGTCTTAAGATCACCAGAGTCCGATTAAGTGTTTTTTGAATATTGGTCAATGCAACTGTGTATATAATGTGTGAGGAGTTTTTTTTTTATAATGATATTACTTAAAAGAAAAAAGATAGAAGAACCGAAAGTTATAACAAAAACAGGTCCGATATAGAAGTTTGTTTTAGCAAAGTTAAACTGTTCAAAACAGAAAAATCTGATATATTTTGTTTTGCTAACGTATGATCATTATGAAAAATGATGTGCTTATTACATGAAGTTTTTTTTTTTTTTTTTTTTTTTTTTTTTTTTTTTTTACAAGGAAGCTAGAAATTACACGTAGTATCCAATCATGGTTAATTTTCTAAAGTACATTAAATCATTAAAACGCAAATAAAACTTGTATATCTTTTAGAATTTTGCTATTGCATGGTCGTTACTAGAAAATGTGGTCTTACCATTTATGCTTTATTTTTACAAAGAGGCACAAAAGAATTTGGATACATTGTAAGCAATGTACGAAGATGAACTTGAGAAGAAATACTCAAGCACCCTTATTTTCCCTTTTGTTTATTTATTAAATGATTAATTGACTGAAATTAATTAAACTCTTTGTAATTACTGAATGTTCCAAAAGTCGAAAATAGTCGCATGGGAATTTTATTATTTTAATAGAGATGTGTATGAATGTGTCTGAGTAAACACGATAGCGTCTAAATCTTGCATTCAACTGAGCTCAAATTAAGTAGGAGTGTTAGGTGTTACTATTGCCCGAATTATAAAGATTTTCATGCATGCTTATTGTTATTTATTTATTTATTTATTTTAATAATAATAATAATAAAAAAAGGTTGTGACCTTGAACTATGTTATGGCCATCACGAAACTTTCTTCTACATTTTTCTATTCAAATTCACATATTACAAATTATTTATCAAAACTTTTATTTATTAAAATTATTTTCCATGATAAATGCAAACGATTTTCATCACAGAAAAATATAACACTAAATGTTCTTAAGAGGTCTCTCTACTTATCGTCCCCGGAAGCCAAAACCAATGTTATTCTATGGAGAATTTAGCACCATTATAACTCATTGACTATTAAATATTTTAAATTCCGTTTACACATTCACAAAATTCACAATTATTAAACAATTTATCGCTTTCTAAAAATCGATTTTATTAATTTTTAATATTTGATTTTGAGATTGAAAAATGCGAATTTCTACAATGTAGAATTTTTCATTTTTAAGCTTAAAAATGAAATCTTAAAAATTAAAAAAAAATCAGTATTTGGAAAGCGATAAACTGTTTAATAGTTGCGAATTTTCTGTATGTGAAAACGGAATTAAAAAATATTTATTAGTTAATGAGTTATAATGGGGCAAAATTTCCTGTA
Organism: Salticus scenicus; assembly: GCA_963930645.1. Lineage (NCBI taxonomy): Eukaryota > Metazoa > Arthropoda > Arachnida > Araneae > Salticidae > Salticus > Salticus scenicus. The sequence goes on from OZ005649.1 coordinate 111,443,843, forward strand.
GAATAACATTGGCTTCGGCTTTCGGAGAAGATAAGTAGAGAGTCCCCTTAAAGAATATCAATTTTATACAATTCAGAAAATATCTCAGGAAATACGGCTTTTTTCTTTGTTAAAAAAAAAGTTTTTTATATGATCAAAAATCTATGGTTCAACTACTCGTTTTAAAGGTATTGGCGAGTTTTCTTAAAAGACTCTCATATTGAAAAAATATTTTTGCTGGGGGTACTTCACCCCCAGGGGAGACCAATTCTCTTTCATACACACATTACTTTTTTCTAGTTTATTGTAATTATTATCATATATATTCACAATCACGCGTAAAAAATAATACTTATTATGTGCATTTATACGAAATTTTGTTCTATACAGGCCATGTAAAAATTTTAAATAAAATAAGATGACAGAGCAATCTATTGAGCAATTAATCGCAAAATGTAATCAGCACCAGTTTAGGTCAAGTTCCAACTGAATACCAAGTTTGATTAAATTTTCTGTATTGGTTTGTGAGATACAGCGTCCACAAATTTTATGATACACACACACACGCACACACACACAGACATATTTATATTTTCTGAAAAAAGTCAAATCGTGTTCAGAACATTTCAAAACTTGTAAATCCATCGTAAACCGGAGGTCGAAAATTTTAATGAATTCAATACTTTCTTCTTATAAGTAGTAAGCAAGTAAAACAAAATCATATTCATTGAAATTTTATTTTTCCGACTGAGTGAAAATAATGCCTGGACCGGGACTCGAACCCCGGATCATTGACTTACAAGGTCAAGTCTCTACCAATTGAGCTATCCAGGCCGACACCCCGGTCAGCATTACTCACTCAGACAACCTTTAGGCAGAAACATCTCTGGTCTATCATGTAGATAGCTCAACAGAAAATAAGCCGCAGGAATTTTTCTGTTGAGCTATCTACATGAAAAACCAGAGATGTTTCTGCCTAAAGGTTGTCTGAGTGAGTAATGCTGACCAGGGTGTCGGCCTGGATAGCTCAATTGGTAGAGCCTTGACCTTGTAAGTCAATGATCCGGGGTTCGACTCCCGGTCCAGGCATTATTTTCACTCAGTCGGAAAAATAAAATTTCAATAAATATGATTTTCTTCCACAGTTGATTGTGTGATTTTGATAAAAAAACAAACAAAATCATTTAATCGCATGATACATTATTTAGTCCTATAAATGTATTTGGAGAGTAAATTTTATACATATGTATATTTAAGTATGTATTTAAAAGACCATTCATGGGAAATTTTAATTAATTTCGATTTTATTATTATTTTCCTTTTAAATTAATCTAAAAGATATACTACATTTTAATGGAATTACATTTTACTCAGAAATTAAATTCCATTAGGACAAATACAATCGCTTTTCTTGTTAGCGGTACTTTGAATTACATTTTAAAAGTATTATCTGTCATATTATCGACTAATGGATCTGGGTCATCGTTAACTTTGATCTTTTAAAGTATCTTTGAATGTCAGATTTATATTTCCAGAATTGGGTATTAATGTGGTTGTTTTTCACATTTAGGAAACAAACAGTGATTTTATGCACTTTTCATTGTAATGCAAAAATTATTAATAAATATATCATTCTTAAAATTATTAATAAAAATTATTAATAAATGTTTTAAAATATTATAATACAGAGTTTACACAGATCTGTCGTTTTGTGAGGAAATTTTTCTTCACTGTTCAAAGAAAAAAAAAAAAAAAAAAACTTTTGAATTTTCAGGATAATTTTTATGACAAAAAGTTCTTTAAAAATTTATTGGTAGACAAAAATATGGACAATACATATCTAGTAATATAATTATGACCCATACTAATAAGTTAACTAGTAGTTGAACTAATAATTTAAAGTACATATTTATGTAAAAGCACTGTCAAAAAACGAATTAAATTTTATAAGTATAATAATATTCATATAAGTTGGATTTTCATAATTAAAAATTTTTTTATTACTTTTTCTTTTCTTTTTTTACAACTTTTAGCACAGTAGCATATTTATTCCCATTAAATTCTTTAAGATATCGGTCGGTTTTTAACTTACAAACATCACTTTATTTGTTTATGTATAGACGGGGACTTAAACCTTTTGCTTTTAATTGCTTTACGTTAATAGAAAATTTTGAAAAGCATATAACATTTAGACACATTTAGACACATTTGTAATACAGTATTCCTATTTCGTAAATAACTGTAAAACTGGCTTTTTTTTAAGGAGGGGGGAGGGGGGAGTCTAATTTCATTATTTTGAAATGTCCTCAATTTTTCTACTTTGACGAAAGATTTTTTATGGAAATTGTAACATGAAAATTCCGAAAAAACTGAAAAATTATCACATATAATGTTGTACACAGAACTGCTAACCATCATAGCAAAATTTCCTCGAAATTGTCATAATTTATTTTATCACAGAAATTTCCTTCAAAAAATAAGGCTAATAGCCTTATTAAGAAATTATTGGTACTCTCGTAAGTAATTAATTCTACGACGTTAATTAAAATGGCATGAAACGGTTAACTTTCTTTTTCAGAAATTACCAAATCTTGATTCAGGCGATTCACATAAAATATGATTTATTGATATTTTGGTCTTAAAATCTTAACAGTGGAAAAAAACTGAACTGTCTTCGACATCCTGATCTGGGAAAATATGGAAAAATTGCCAAAAAAGGAAAAATAAATAAATAAATAAATAAATAAATAAATAAAGATAAAACTTTTATTTGAAAAATGCAGGATGTCGCATTCAATGTGAAGAGAGACGATAATTTTTTCACTGATTATATAGGGTTTCTGAATATAGCTTTATAACTCGAGAGAATTATTACGCAAAATTTGATTTTCCTAATAAATGCGTAACTTTTCCTTTGCAGTATTTTTAACGCTAAATTTCTTTTGAAATTTTCTACTGTATCAAATTTCGCTCAGTGTAGAACTCTGTAAGAAATATTTTATAAATGCTATATTTATTATATATATATATATATATATATATATTTAAATCGATGATTTTTCTTGAAGGGAAAAAAAAAAAAAAAAAAAAGAAAAGGAAAGAATTAAGATTTAACCAAGTTCCATAAATATTAGGTTCTAAGTCGCAGTAGAAAAATTATAAGAAATTACTAAATATAAATTATGTTTATAACTAAGTTCCCTACCTAGCGGTTCTATGACTGCGATTTTCGTCTACTGCTGTTAAGGAAATCTATTTAAATTTATTTACTTCAATATAAATTTCAATTTATCAGATATTCTTTTATTTCTTTTCTTTTCTTTTTATCATCTGCAATTTAATTATAACTACGGAGTAAATTTTTCTTCATGTGACATAATGCTAATTAACAACATTTTCAGAAACACCTATTTTCTAATTGAAACAACAAGCCCGTCTTTTGATTTTATTGTGAAATATTACATTACTTTCTAGTGTTTAATTTAATCTGTGACGCTTAGCCGTGTCAGTCACGGAAATAAAATTTACGCATTTTTTTTTTTTTTTTTTTTTTTTTTTAAGTGAAAACTTCTTTAGGCGCGTTGAGCACTTTTGGGTGAACAAAAATCATGGAACTCGCGTCATCGTCAGATAACGCTTTGAAATTCTGCAGGCGTTCGTTATCATGACAACCCATTCACCCCGTCTGGTCGGGAAGAAACATATTTTTTGCCAATTGACATCACGTGGTTTTTCTACTAGGAATAAAAATTGCAAATTTCAAAATGCTTTAATTTTCTTCTAAATTCTTTCAAACTTTCTGTGCGCCATTAACAGCACATCGGATAGTTGCAGTTCAAATTTCATCGATTTTGGAAAAAAATTACATTTTAATTGGAAATTAAATTTTGTTCTAATACGCGTATTTCAAATTCTAATTATGATTAAATTATTTTTAATACATCATTCGAAAGATATTTTAAAGTACTTTTATATTATCGAAACTGAAAATCGAGATTTCATCTGATTTACACGTTTTAAGGTGTCCTGAATGGGTTTTCTTTTGTATCTCAGCTACTAATTAAAATAATTTCATAAGTAATGCATCATTTAAAAGCTTTGTTGAGTTGGAATCGAACAATAGCTTATAGAATTTTCTACCGCCAGATGGCGCTGTAATATTTTAAAATTTCAAAATTTCAATTTTGAATTATCATTAAATTATTTTTAATACATCATTCGAAAGATATTTTAAAGTTCTTTTATATTATCGAAAGTGGAATTCGAGATTTCACCTGATTTACACGTTTTGTGTTGTCCTGAATCGGTTTTCTTTTGTATCTCAGCTACCAATTAAAATAATTTCATCAGTAATCAATATTTTTACTTAATATAAGGCTTAGTTCATTTAATTTGGGTAGCTACAAATATTGTGTCGAATCATATAATACAGATCATAAACACTTCTTTACAAACCAAAAATAATTCGTAATTAATAATCTAATAGATCGACGATACAATTCACAAAATACTCAGTTTTCACTTCTATCGGCAGTCCCCAAAGACTGTTTTGATTTTTTTTTTTTTTTTTTTTTTTTTTGGGGGGGGGGGGGGCTATTACTGTTACAGATGTAAATCTGTCATATTTTTACAGCAGATTTTCCACGAAATTACTAACAGAGTAAAAATTATAGAACTGGTAATTTATTTAGCCATACCTTTCCCATGCAAAAATTAGTAAAGGTCGACCTTTCTTTTTAACACATTCCAACAAGGTTGAAAAGAGTTAATGACTTCCGTTTGTCTGTCTGACTCTCCGCCCTCTAACTGCCATAAATATTTATAGAATTTCTTGAAATTGATATATGTTATTCAAGTTCACTATTGAATGGTCTCTATTGAAAATGGAGTGAATACCCTACGGGTTTGTGTACAGGGACACCCGAAAGTATTCAAAGCATTGTGTTCTGTGTGAGGTATTTTATAAACCATATTTTAATATCTTTACTTTAAACAATTCTTCATGAAATTGAAATATGTTATTCGAGTTTACCATCAGATGTTTTCTGTTGAAAATGGATTAAATATCATCACTGGTTTGTATACAGGGATATCTGAAAGTACTCCCAACGAACTGCTATGAGAAGTATTCCGATAAACCAAATTTTAATAACTTTAGTTTACACAAATCATAATAAAATTAAAATATATTATTCATATGCACAAAAGAATGCTTTACGTAGAATACAGTATGATTAGCATTAGATTTATAGGGTCACACAAAAATATACAGTTACATTAAGGACTATTATTGGAAATTTCCTGGAATTGTATTTTCGTTTATGTTATACGTTTTTATCACTTTCTAAAAGTTTTTTTTTAACTGTGAATATGGTTTCAATTTGTGTATGTGTCGGTCCGGCTGTCCATCTTTCTATCTGTCCGTCGACCAGTCAACATCGTCCTTAAATAATTTCAGAAGTTTTAAAAATTGATATATATTATTTAAGGGATGTTTCTATTTAAAATTACTTCATTAGGTCCTGTACAACTGGTTTGTGTACAGGGACACCAACAAAATTTCAAAGCCTTGTGTTTTAGAGAGACATTTTTATAAATCACACTTAAATAACTTTCTACACAAAAAATCATAAAGAAATTGACATTTATTGTTAATATGCTAAATAATGTTTTGTATAGAATATGATATGGTTCAGATTTACCGGGCTACGCTAAAACATTCAGATACATTAAGGACTGAATTCTCTTTTGTGTTAAGCAATTTTAACACTTTTACGTACATATAGTTAGAAAGTGTTAATAATCAATGCGTACTGCATGATTTTTCGTTCTTTTTTTTTCTTTTTCTTTTGCTATTCAATTAGTTGTGTATAGTTTTTCCGTAGAGTTAAAGGGTTTTATAATATAATTTAATAAGCGGGGAGGGTGTTAAAGGGTTACATATAATATAACTTAAAATAGTAAATCTGAAATTTAATCTGCATTATTTTAAATCGATTTAAAACTGAAGTTGCATAAGATGAATTAAATTATTGCAAACAATATAAGACACGACAATATATTTTAAGAATTTAAGTTTCTCAAAATAATTAAGTGCCGTGACACAAATATACAAAGGTTAATTTTATTTTTGGTGTAATATTTACGTGTTTGGTTCTTAAAACGTGAAACTGAACACATTTAATTTAATTAATTAATTTATTTATTTTGTGTGTATGTCACATCAAAAATTTCATCAACTTTTTCAAGCCAGTTGTAAATTAGAACTTGAAAGATTTTTCTTGTTAGAGATCCAATTTTATCTGTGTCAAAAGCTAAACTTGAAGATATCTATGAGAATGTCTAAATTTCGCATGGACATGTTGCGTACCAAATGGGATATCCTGTATTCAGGGGTCATACTCCCCGTACTTTATTTTCAGAAAACGTTTAGGGATAAAAAATATTCGTCTTTTCTTCTACCACCATTTTTATGCAACAATTTCTAGCCTATTTAATCATTATATATTACTATAAAAATAAGATAGAGATTTCTGTATGGAAATAGTGGTAGCAGAAATGGTGGAAACTTCGCCTCCTTCAAAGTGTCCTGAAAAAAAAAAAAAAAAAAAAAAAAAAAAAGAAAAGGGCGGGGAGTATGAATATTGTACATTTAATAGAGACAAACGTCACATTTGTAGTTCATATGTTGGAATCCTGTGCTGATAGTTTTTTCACCACTATCGTCACGATTATTTTAATAAAAATAAAATAACAGATAATTAAGAAAATCAAGAAAGTGATTAAAAGAAAATAAAGAAAAGTTATTTATAAAGGTAGAATAAAAGGAATGATTATAAATTTGTATTAACATTAGATCATTGACGTAATTTTCAAACAATAATAATTTAAAAGTCAGACGGCAAAATTTAACACAAATTTCTAATAAAGTGGGGGAAGAGGATATTTTAATGCCTTCCCTATGTTAGTGGAATACAACTTCATTCTAAATAAATGATGTGATGTTGTATATCTCTCTACTGAAAAACTTTCATTAGTTTGCTTTTCTTTGTATTTTTCTAAATCGTTTTAAACAAAAAATCGCTGTTTTCCAATTTACCAATGAAAGTCGTTAGTTTGTCAAGTTCTACAGAGTAATTATATATGCAGTCTAATAGGATGGGTAACAGTAATTTAAACTTCTTCTATAATAAAAAAAATACTTTCAAAGTATTGACAATTTGTAGTGACTTTTATATTATAAATTCCCCACTAATTTTTAATAGTAACAGTTATCTAAATGCATGTTTTGCATCGCATAATAAATATAATTTTATTTATCATAATTAGTGGTGATTATTCAATAAAAATGTCAACACAGGTTTCGAGATGTCTTATTTATCTCTAAAATTTGCAGATTAGTTTGTTAATTTTTTTACAAACTGAAAAATTCACAACTAAACAGTAAGTGTTATGAATATATATATATATATATATATATATATACATATACATATAAAACACTTATTGTCATCTTTATTTTCCTTTCAAACCTGAATTATTATCTAACCTATCGTATGCAATATTTATCGTCACGTTCGTCGATCAACTATAAATGTCTAAGTCTTATTCAAATATTCGAAATATTTATGTTATACACGTTTGTCTACATGTTTTACTTACTTTAAACGTAACTTTAGTAACTTTTAAAGCGAAATTTTTTTGTAAAATAAAAGAACTTTTTTACTTCTCATAAAATTTTGAAACTTTAGAAAATCTAAATAACAAATATTTTAAATTCTAAATGAATATACATTTTGAATTTATTATTTCAATTCAAGCGAAACTATTATTTTATTCATCGTTTATAATTTAAAGAAAATGTTCTATTAAAATCTAGAACCATCAAAATTTGATTTATATTTTCCCCACTGTGAGAATTACAGCATCATTAATTCTGAACAAAGGAGAAAAGAAAAGAAAAAGAAAAAGAAAAGACAGCGAATCACAAAAGAAATGATTGTATGTTTAAACTGACAATTCAATTATGTTTAGAGCTCTTTCATCGAAATATTTTTGAAATGCTGCCAATTTATCATATAATGTACAACTTCTAGTATTCAAAATAGTAATGATATTCATTTTTTTTTTCCTTTCTTAAATTTGCTGTTCGATTTGTTAAAAAAGATATAGATTTTTAAAATTTCAAATAGAATAATGAAACATATATGTACATGATTTAAATTGTATTAAATGTACTGAGATGAGATAATATACGTACATAAAATAGGGAAATATTAACTATGAAGTGAAGTGAGACGTAATTTAAAAAAATTATGCAAAAAGAAAGCTATGTATACATCAAAGGTATATATACATTCAGTGTAATTATTATTAAAGTGACTGAATTTAAACGATTTTATATAAATTGATACTGTAAGTTGAATTTCTCATCAGAATTTAAAAAACGACGAAAAATCATGCTTTCCCCATAGGTTATAAATATTTCCCAACTCTAGATACCCAATGCATCCTTTAATGTTATTTTTCTCTATGATTACACCTTATTCTTCGTTTTCTTATTTTTAATTAATAAGAATGTAAAATAATCTCACAAATATAGATATAGTAATAAGACATAGATTGATCAGCGAGAAGAAAAAAGTGATACCTTTTTTTTCGGGAAAAGTCATTCTAATGGCTGCCTTTCCCCGAGTAAATCACACACAGGAATACACACAGATAATTTAATAAATAAAATTTATGAATAATGTATTTACTAAAGGTGAATGAAAAACTCCAAATACAGTTTCAAATTCTTTTTTTTTTTTTATTCTTTTTTTTTTTAATACTCTCTAATGCTGATACAGAAACTGTACTATTTTTCCTGCATGAATGACCGGACACTTTCGACTTAAAACGTTTTGTCTGGGTCAAATCTCCCTAGTTTCTCCTAACCTGCTGAATATTACACGCAAGGCAAAACCATTTTTAGGGAACATAAAACTAGACACAAAATACTATCATCAGAATTTTAAAATATTAAATATCTCACAGAATATGGGAAATTTTCCTAAAGAACTTTTAACTGCGCATGCGATTAATTAACAAAGTTTCATTTGAATAATTTATTAGCCATACGTTTTGAGCAACTTATATGAAAACCCCGCGAATAAAGTGAAAAATCAAAAATTACCGGCGGTAGAATGAACTGAATTTCAGTTCGAAACACTCATTATAAGAAAAAAAAATAAAAAAAAAAGAGGATTTATCAATATATTTATTTACATTCACTTCAGCGAACACTATAATACCGTTAATAGAATTCCGATAAAAATTTTAATAAAACCTGTAATAGTTTTGATTTTTATTAAGTTAAACTGAAATTCGGTTTATTCTATTGATGATAACATTTACAATACAATTTTTACGATACTTGCTTCGGAATTTCATGTAAGTAGCTCAATACATTTGGCTACTAAAAAAGAAAAAAATAAAATAAAATAAACATTGTTAATACTTGCGCTTGCGCAGTTAAATCTATTTAGTAAAAATGCACAGATTTCATGAAATATGTGATATTTTGATGCTTTGATATCTGTGTGTTTTGTCCGATGTAATATGTCATATTATTTAAAAATGGCTTTTCATATGGTTTAATAACCTGCATGTTAATAAATAAGAGTTTTAATTAATTAATTAATTACTTTTAAAGAAACCTTTATATCTCCATGAATATATGTTCTAGCCTTGAAAAAAAAAATATATATATATATATATAATTGAAAGAAGCTTCATAATTACATTCTACAAACTGAACACTTTTGAATTATCATATTTTATAGTCTGATCTTAAACCTTCTGTTTTTTCTTTATTTCTTATACTGTCCCCCTTTTCGTTTAAGGACCAAAATTTCGATGAAATGCATGAATTATAACTTTTTCTTTACATTCCTGAGGTTTCAAGATACATTTTGAGACATTTGGCAAACCACCTGAAACAGTGTTGCCCACTTGTAGGGAATTTTTATTTAACAACTACCACTACTTTCAAGAATGGTGTTTGACATATGTGATAGTCGAATAGACGAACAAACAATTAGACTCCATAAGTTGGCAACCATAAATCCCTACAAGTTGGTAACAATGACCTGAAAATGAAAGTGCTTGGTCATTTATGGAAAGATAGTGTACTTAACTGTTGGATTGAGTCTTTGCATGTCGCTGACGTACGGCAAGCATATGATGTGTACACACGTCTTGATCAGTGAGCTGTTTAAAATTTTAACTTTACGTGACACAAAAATCTATCTCAGTATTATTGCCATAAATATATTTATTAACTGAAATATACATATAACAAATTCAAATAAATATTAAATATATGAACAAATATACATTTTCCAAAATATAAAACAAATTATTAATGAGAATTCACAACAAAATTCCATATTATATACATATTTTTATTTTTTATTTATTTATTTTTTGCTTAGTCACAAGATATTACAATATTATAATGATTAATTTAGATTTTTCACCAGAAATAAACAAACCAGTCTGACATATATATCTCCATAAATATAAAAAGATAGTAATATTTACTACTTTTATTATTATTAATAATAATATTTGTATTATTATTATTATTATTATTTACTTAGCACAATAACTCAAAGTAATCAATTCAAAATTATGTCTCAAAAACCAAAACATTAATATATATATATATATATTATTTGACAGTTCTTTTACTACAAGAATGAGTTTCTCTAAATATAATTTCTTATTAAAACAAAAACACTAGAATATCGAAACTAATATCACCATACAATGATTATACCAATGGTTTTAAAAATATCTATTTTTTTTTTTTATCAGGACTGACTGAAAAACGACTTAAACTCAACGCAACTTTCGGAAATTTCCATTATTATTATTATTATTATTATCGGTCCAAATAAGTGGTTTTCCATGGTTGCGATATATGGATGAGTACGGATGTGAATATCTGCAGCTGTAACCAAAATCTTCAAAGAAATTCTTCAGATATTCTACAACAAAGTGACAAAAGTAACACATTTTAAATTTATCGATTTTCAATTATGTGAATTACTTTGTTTAAACTATTGTGGATAATAAATTATGATTTTTTTGTAAATTTTTCAGAATTTGTGTACCCTTAAACAGAATTTGCAGATAAATCATGGAAACAATTTCAGAAATCTAAATTATTCTAATGACCAAAAATAAATTATTGCTGGCTAAGGAATCAAAATATTATCACAATTATTTTACTTGAAAAAAAAAAAAAAAATAAAATAATAATAATCGTTAAAAATACTTCTATAAAAAAGAAGATCCGAATGTAATGCCCATTTGTATAATAAATCATTTCCAAGATAATTTTTTCATAAAATAATTTCTTGAAAAAAAAAAGAAAAAAAAAAAAAAGAAGCTTTTATAAAAATTTAATTATTTTTCTTTAAAATTGTAATAAAAATTAAAGACAGATTTTTTTGTTGTCAATTTTAATTTATAAATTATTAGAGCTTACATATTTCTCATAACAATTCCCTTACATTTTGTATATCCTGAATTAAATCAGAAACGTTTAAAAAGAAAATAAATTTATAAACTTGCGAATCGAAATATTTAAAAGAAAAAGTTAACGAAAATAGTAAATAAAGAATTGTGATGCAAATATTTAACAACGGATGTTATATTCGGTTATATTTATTTATTTATTTTAATAATGAGAAATTACAAGCATTTTAAAAAGAAAATTTCTGTTCTCATTATTATATCTCTAATTATTTTTTCAATGAATAACAGTAAACACATATTTAGATATTTTTAAAATTTAGAGGTAATATGTTTTCATTAAAAATTAATCTAATTTTGTCCTAACATTTTTAGTTAAAATGAAGTTTACATAAAAACTACAAAAATAATTGCCTTGCATATATTTCCCTATCATCTCAATCTAAGTGTTTCTGGAAAGATTAAATACGAGTTCACTTTTTCTGTAAGATAAAAAATGTTATAAAATATTGGTTAAAGATTTTCTTATTATTATTTAGAATAATATATCATGTGTCATTAAAACGTGTTATTTCACCGAAATCTCTAAATCTACCTTAATGAGACAATAAATCAGAATGTTCATAAAACATTTTGTGTTTTTTGTTTTATTTGAATCTAAAAAGTAATAAAAAAAATTAATAATTTAAGTTAAAATGTTGTATAAGTTTTATATACCCTTTTTCACTTTTTTAGAGTAAAAATATTAGAAACTGGTATTGTAAAAGTTGTTATGTTTCTTTGAATTCTCAATAGCATATGATAATTGTTTAGTTTTATTCGTGAAATAAATTTCAAAGTAAATTTTTAATGAAATACTTTTACAGATTCTGCTGAAAAATTCCACCATGTTGTAACTTTTATACCTGGAATGAGTAATCTGTTAATAAATAAAAAAATAACAATATTTAAGATATTAAACAGTAAAATTTGTATTGAATTACACTCTTAACAATGAAATCACAAAATGGTAGAGGATTATAAAAGAAATAAATAGATCGCAAAACGTCTGTAATATGAAACTAATAAGACATCTACAAATATCTACATTTTAATATTTTTTTTCCCTCGAAATTAAGTTCATTTTCAAATTAAATAACTTTTTTATCTTACGATTTAAAAATAACAAAAGGTAGTTTTTAACAAGTTTTCCTTCTTTCAAATTTATTTATAAACTGAAATACTCAACTTTAGTTTTTAAGATCACTACTTCTTAAAAAAAAAAAAAAAAAAAAAAGTTATATTATTTTGAATTAGCTATATGAAAGTTTAAATACTTCACAACTTTTAGTAATTCATATTAAAAATAAAAGATTAACAATGGTAAGGAGATTATTAATATGCCTTAAAAATTATTAAAGTTTCAATAATATATTTGTGATTAACCCGTTAACGCCCGAATTAATTTTGTAAAATATTATTAGCTGATTATTTCACTTCTAAATTAATATAGACAACTGACAGTAAAATATATTAACTTAAACAATTCTTCTGATAGTTTTAAATTTAAAGCCTATCTCATTTATTGACGTTTAGTGTTCTAACGAGAAAACTTCGAGATAGAAAAACTTTGAGATAACAGATTAATTTCCTATTATATGTTGACAAAGATCTCGAAAGTAAAGTATTATAATATATATTATTATTCAACTTGATTTAAGTTAGTATATCTCAGCAAAAAGCAAAGATATGTGCGACGAATGAAAAATCATAAAATGATTATCCAGATTATAAAATAATTATTAATAGTAGGCACATAAAAATTTCAGGGATCATTTACAGTGACGCTATAAACTGTTACTAAAAAGCAGAAATCATTCTAAGAAACCAAAAAAATATACGTGCCATTTTGTTACCTGTCCTCAAGCAAGGACACTGGGCGCTAAAGGGTTAAGTTTCATTATATGTCAAAACAACGGCTGGTCCTGTTTATGAAATGAGCACGACTTTCAAGGTTTATGGCTGACACCGGTATTTTTTGTAGAGATTTTTACCTTATTTAATCTTAGAAAATTGCTACGAAAACTTATAAAAATTTCTATAGTCATTATACCACTATAAATACTGGTGTCCAAACGTCCTAATAATTGGGAGCTATGGAGTAGATCTATATTTTTAATTTTTATACCACTATTATTGATATTTAAAATGTAAACAAATTATATAGTTACGGTTACAGAGCTGCCAACGTAATCCGGCAAATTGTTAGTACCGCCCCCTTTACTACACCACATAATTTTTAGAGTATTTGTTTTCTTAATTCATCGCAAATTTATTTGAAGAGAATTACTCTAAAAATTAAGTGGTGTAGAAAAAGGGGAGGTACTATAAAAAAAAAAAGGGGAGGTACAAGCAATTTGCCGGATTAAGTTGGCAGCTCTGCGGTTACAAATAAGATTACTTAAAAAAAAAGAAACAGTGAAATAAAACATATTCAGTTGTAGTATAGCAATTTACGCTTCATAGAAAGGATTTTTTTTTTTTTTTCTTCAGTTCAAAAAATGTCACTTCAGTGAAAAATTTAAAAAGATGTCACAAAACTAGGAAATCAGTCACTTCTACATTTCTGTTAAATTAATTTGACAGAATAATAACTAGATAAATTTACACAAATGAAAAATAAATGCAGATCTACTAGGATTTAATACATAATAAACTTCAAATTTTGTTAGTTAATGCCGTATAAGTTTAAGCACCCGCAATTAATATTAAGATTACCAAAACCAGGTACATATTTCCTGTATATTTACTAGAAAAGTTACAACTTTCAATTTTAGCACGAATATTCTTTGATAAGTTTTGGTTTTGCTGCGTCAAATCATCGAAATTTGCAAAAAAAAAAAAAAAAAAAAAAAGTGGTTCAGTTCCAGAAAATACTTTTAAAAATGTGGAAACTTTTTTTTTCTTTTGCTTTTATCACGATTTTCTTTTTACATTGTTCGATAAAAGTGTGCGTTTTATTTGCAAAGAAAATTATTACAGGGATGGAACACGGGAGCAGAATTCATACCGGAATCTGTTCAAGAAATTTCTCTACCTGTAATATCAATGATTTAAGAAGTAGAAAATTTTCTTACATTGATAGTGGTATGAGTTCTGCGCCCGTGTTCCATCCCTGTTATTAAGGCACACATGAGTTCTATGAGCGAAATTAAAGGCCATATTTTTCAGAAAGTTGAGCTATATCATCAATAAATACTTTAAAATAAAGCTAATAAAATTTTAAGGCATAAAGAGTTTAATAGCTATTATTTTCAATCTTTTAAATTTGTTTTTATGGCATAGAGAATGCATCTTTTTTAAGAAAAAGCTATATATATATATTATAAAATCCTGGAAAAGTAAAAACAACTCTCTGCTAACCTAGCACCTCTTATTAATTTTATATATATTCAGCTAAATGTTTTAGAAGTAATTCTTTCATTAAATAAAACTATTTTTATTAGATATGTATTAAATAAAATTACTTAAAGTACAAGAAAAACATTCATTTTCATTTTATTTTTCTTTCTTTCTTTCTTCTGCTTATTTATTTATTTATTTTATTTATCGCGCACTGTCATGTGATCCAAAAGTAGGGGGGGAAAATTGTGATCCTCTTCATACGAAGCCAGTAAACGCGATAAAGATGTGCTTTTTTTTTTTTCCTTTTATTTCCAATGTAACAGGCGATATAGACATTATTCTACAGACATTATCCTAAGATGTGATTAAAATTACATATTTAATTAGGAATTTAAATAAAAAGTTATATATGTCATATTTATGTGTGATTAAAACCAATTGTTATGTTAATCCAATATTTCATACTAAGCTAAAATTCTATTTTTATTGAAAAATAAAATTCCTTTTTTTTTTTTCTGAGTTAGGGGAATATATGATGTAAACTTTACCTCTAAAAGACATGTTTCACAATCATAAAATATAATTGTGAACATCTGAGAAGATTTTTTTTTTCAATAAACTTTAATTTGGATATGAAATAGTTTCTACAAATATTTTTACTACAAATATTCGAAATTAATCACAGGAAGATGCTGAACATGGTTTAGCTAATCAGGAAATTAATTCTTTCATCAAATTTAGTTATGACTATTGGAAAATGAAGCTTTAAATTCTATTTAATGTTTTCGTGATCACGCGTTTTAATCTTTCTTATAATAGGTTCTCTTTATGCAATTTATACAGACATATCACATGATTGTTGTATTGAAATTTTAAATATTGAATTTTAGCTTCATTTTAATAAAGCAATTTTTTTTTTCACTTTTGAGAATAAATTATAAATTAAAATTAATCACAAAGAAGACATGGAACTTAGTAATTTTACTAGATAAAAATGCTTAATTTACTAATTAATAAAATTTAGTTGTGTGTTTTTAAAAATTAAAACTTTGAAATTTTCGTAACCCAAATGTTATTTCTTTCACAATAAGTGGGCGTTCCTGTGGGCGTTGCCAAAGCATATTGCATCATCAAAAAATAACAGGGGTCGTACTCTCCGCCCTTTTTTTAGGACACTCTCATGAATGAGAAACTTTCAAAGTTATTGCTACCACTATTTTTATAAAATAATTTTTACCCTGTGTAATCATGACTAATTACTATAAATATACCAAAAGTACTGCTACATTAAATTAGTGGTGACAAAAAATGCAGAAATTTCTTATGTCTGAGACTGTCCTGAAAAATGGGCGGAGAGTACGTCCCCTGAAACATAGCCTCCTTAACTAGATGCCTGTTGCGTAGCTCGGAAACTAGGCAACAGTTGAAGCGGTAGACAGCGCCACCTAGTACAGATTATGTGACTTTTTTATTCAACTGTCACCAATAATTTAAAGAAGTGATACATGATATATATAATCGACGTTTCTTTGATTCTATTTGCCTTTTATGTATATCATATCCCACTTACAAAAATTTTTGGTGGCTGTTGAATAAAAAAGTCGCGCAATCTGTACCAGGTGGCGCTGTCTACCGTTTCAATTGTTGTCTAGTTCCAGAGCTACGCGACAGGCATCTAGTTAAGGAGGCTGTGCCTGAAATAATTCTATTTTTATAAATGAACTGATCATAAAAGAAATTATTATTATTACTTAAAGTTTAATTCTATTATATTTCTTAAACATAAATTGAATGTTGATTGTTGTTAAAATTCTAAATGTATAACATAAATATTTAGATCTGTAATTTAATCCGTAACATTTTTAGTGTCCACATACTTTCCAAAGAGTAATTTTCTACATATTTAACCGTAATTGCACAATAAAGAAAATTACTCTACAAAAAAGTGTTGCAAGTTAAAGACACAGTACTAACAATATTACGAAATTAATTAGAAATATTGGAAATCTAAATATTAAAAGAAGTTCGTTAATGGTGTTACATATATTTAAATGACATGAACAATAAGTCAAATTCTGGTAAGTCCCTAAATTAAACTCTTAAAATAATAAATTTTGACATTGTTCTTTTGCACATTTTGACACAATTTGACATTGACTGGTACCAATATCTTTAATTTAGAATTCTTGTACAGAAAATTTAATCGGCGTTAAACAGTTTTGGGGAAGCTAAACAGTTTTTTGAGAATTACTTAAGAATTTAGTAACCTGAATTTAGTACCTGAATTTAGTAACCTTAATTATATCAATAATACCACATTAAAGAAGTTCAAATTTTTAATAAGATCAGGCAATAAATTAATTAAAAATGACAACAGTATGTAAAAGTAAGAAACAACAAAAAATTCAAACACTATATTAGAAATAGTACTCAGTATTATTTATATTTACAAAAATTGATAGGAATATCAGTTATTGCCAAAAGACATAAATGAAACAATAAAATTTACTACGTTACCTACGAAAGTCCATGATATGCACATTATTTACATGATACTGGAATACAGACGAAAATTTAAGCATGGCCCTTAAAGATTATAGTTAATTATGATGTATATGTATATGTGTATATATAGCCACATATTTAATTATTAGATCTAATAATTAAAATTGAATAATTTGAAATGAAATACAGAAAAATATGTGCTATGAGGAAACGAACGGAGTTTTAAATCACATTTCTATGCATTCATCTACAAAAATGGACCCATTACGTTAGTTCAGCCACTCAGCGCCAAAAAATATTCAATTAATATTAAGTTCTATAATACATATTAAGTATTCTTTTTTTACACTATATATAGCTGGAACGTCTTAGTTGTTTTAAAATGATATACAATAAACTGGTAAACTAACACTAATGATGAAATTTAACATCCGAAAATGACGATAATAAGTTTAAATAATCATTAAGTGGAAATTTCATCGAAAATGAGAAAGTACATATTCTATATACGAAAACATATATAGACAGTTCATAATTTAGAAAATGATTCAAATGATGCTTTTCTAAGCAACGGAGTCATTTAAAATTCCTTAGTCATTGTACGAATAAAATTTTACAGATGTATGTTGCTAAGTATCAGAATCATTTTTGTTTATTGTAAACACATAAAATCTAATTTTCATACAAGTAAACACGGAAATTATCCAATGTCAGACACTCGCATGTCAGAATGAAAATAAATTAATGATGTACGGAAAAACAAGTATTAACTCGTGTTTATCATTTTTATTACTAGATAAATTTTTCTCTGTTTGTTTGATGGTAGCACACTTTCGAAATGAAAATTCTTTACATCACAAATTCTTGCGGATCAGAACAGATTCTTCGCAATGATTAAACATTATTGTATATATTTACAAGTTTTTGGAGATTTTTCCTCGCAGATTTTTGCATATCATCCTTTACAGAACATACAAGTTGCCGCAGGATTGGGATTTTTGCTTTCCTTTTCCAAGTAGTCGGTTGAGTATAGTACTAGCTCTCCTTTCTATTCTACTTAGAGATCGTTTCTTTTCGAATCCTTTTCCTTCAAAAGCTTTCCTTTCTTTTTGTTGCTCAGCTTTTAAACGCATCTGAGTTACAATGCCGACAAGTAGCTCATCAACTTGATGATTAATGGCTGCTGACGTCTCGATGAATTTACATTCATAGGAGCAGGCAACAGACTTGGCTTCTATAAAAAAAAAAAATAATAATAATCAAGCTGTCATTTTCATAATATAAACTGATATAAATTCTATAGAATAAATTTAAACAAACGTAAAAAAAGTAAAATAAAATACATTTGAATTCAACACGGGTAATTATGGCAAAAAATTAATTGAAGTAGTATATATTAAGAGTTTTACTTACAAAACTTTGAATAAACATGCAGCAATTGTTAATTGTTGCGTGTAATAAACTCGCAACAATTGTTTCGGCTCGAAAAAGCACACGACCCTTCATCAGGCGAACAAAGTAAGCACGAGTGCTGCAGACAAAGCAGCAAAGTGCTGCGTCAAAGCGTTGCAGCTTTGACTGCAGCACTCGTGCTTACTTTGTTCGCCTGATGAAGGGTCGCATGCTTTTTCGACCCGAAATAATTGTTGCGAGTTTATTGCATTATATGGTGTTTATTCAAAGATTTGTAAGTAATAATTTACAACGCCAGTTCTCTGGTGCTTTCTTATTAATATGTTAAGAGTATTTTCTCTGGCTGTATATATTTAGAGTATTACTCGCCAGAAATCTTCTCCTATAAACTTACATATTCATGCTGAAATTTTTAAATAAAATACTGTATATTTTTATTTTACATACTCTGTTAATCCTTTACAAGATTGCAGAATATTATATCTTGAATACCATTGTTTTTTAATGATAAATTTTACTTTAGTAAATTGTTGAAATCCTGCAATTAAAGAAAAAAAGAAAATACTATGAAATGTTAGCAGTCTTCAAAATATAGGACGCTGTGACCCCTGCTTTTATTTAATATAATATCAAAGAAACAAAAATTGTATTTCAAATGAAATTAATTTTAGTATAAAAATTGAATTATATATAAAATACATTTTAGCCACTTAAGATGAATTTTTTAAGATGTAAAAAAAAAAAAAAAAAAAAAAAAAAATATTCATATTCCATCAACATAACATTTAATCTAGATTTAAGAGCGAGGTCATTATTACACAGGAATTGCTTATGTTACATATACTAAAGGAATTCACTTGCATGGAATTCACGTAAAAGAAAGTATAAATGAAAAGACGTATAGACGAAAATAAAAAGAAATAAAACTTTGATTTCTATAAATTTAATGACAGCGAAGTAAAATTTATGAGAAAATACACTATTAATAAGTGTTTCAAGATGTAACTGGTATATTACTGTATAATAGTATTTATATTTGAAGATAATAATGAAGCAAAAAAAAAAGTTTTATTATAAAAAGTGAGAAAATTATACCATTAATGCATGATTTGAGTAATATTTACATATATCTCATATCTTGAGTATTGTATTATAATCTTGAATACTATATCAGCACATCTTGAGTAATAATTACATATATTATGTATCTTTAATAATCTATATAATATTTCTCTAACGTGGTCCCAGTTACGATTACTTTTGTCAAGACGATACGCTAGTGATGTAATTATTAAAATACGCGAGGATAAAAAATAATATTTATAAAAGGGCGATATTTATGCACGCGGACTCAGCTTAATGATCTAATAAGAAAAAATGACGACATTTGTCTGATAAAAGTATTTTATGGAAAGATGTATTTATAAAAGTTGAATCTTAAGAACTTTTACAAGCGTCATTTTAAACCTAGCAATACTTTCAAGATATATACAGAACATGATCTATTATCATAAATTGACTAAAAAAAATATCATAAAAAGTATAATCAAAATAGGATATTTTTACTTTCCGAACACTATAGTGAGGAAAGTATAGTAATCATGTCAAAAATCCGAATTCGAGATTTTGATGTTTCTATACGTTTTGAGGTCCCCTGAGTCCTTTTTCACTATTTTTACGATGATGTATGTATGTGTGTGTGTATGTGTGTATGTGTGTATGTCTGTGAACACGCTAGCGTCTAAAGGCTTTGTTCGATTAACCTGAAAGTTGGTACGTATATTGTAAGTCACCATAGTACGAACCCTATAGA
The DNA here is from genome assembly GCA_963930645.1 of Salticus scenicus. Classification (NCBI taxonomy): domain Eukaryota; kingdom Metazoa; phylum Arthropoda; class Arachnida; order Araneae; family Salticidae; genus Salticus; species Salticus scenicus. Next base: position 111,464,460 of record OZ005649.1, read on the forward strand.
TTTTGGTGAATCTAGCACTTATAGTTTTTTTACAGGGACACAAAGAAAAATTCTTTATCATTATGGCCTATGGGACCAAAATCTTAAAAGTGTGATAGCATCTAAACGCCTTATTCAATTGAGCAAAAATTTTATACCCATATTATAGGTCACAGATACTCAATCTGTATAGATTTTGGAGAATCTAGCACTTATAGTTTTTTTACAGGGACACAAAGAAAAATTCTTTATCATTAAGGCCAATGGGGCCAAATTTTTAAAAGTGTGATAGCGTCTAAACGCCTTATTAATCTGAGCAAAAAAATTGTACACATGTTATAGGTCGCATTTGCACCAACTGTATAGATTTTGGTGAATCTAGCACTACAGTTTTTTTACAGGGACACAAAGAAAAATTCTTTATCATTATGGCCTATGAGACCAAATTTTTAAAAGTGCGATAGCATCTAAACGCCTTATTCAATTGAGCTGAAAATTTGTATGAATATTATAAATCACTGTTGCACTAACTATAAGCATTTTGGTGAATCTAGCATCTATAGATTTTTACAGGGACAAAACGAAAAATTCTTTATCATTATGATCTAAGGGCTCAAAGTTCAGTAGCGTTAAATAAAACCTCGTGTGATATATGGAGAAAAAAACACTCTAATATGGTTTTCTCTCTTTTGTTTGTTTAGCAATTCCTCTTTCTTTATTTTATCTACAAAACTGTTAGTTACTCAATGTTCGGAAAGTCGAGTGGAGTCACTCCAGATTTTTTTTTAATTATGCCAAAATAAATAAATAAAAAGTCATCTCCAACATGGCGACGTTTATGGGGGTCCTATACTAAAACAGTACTGCATTGCTGTAGTATAAAAACTGGGTCGTCAGTTATGAATTTTATCTCGAAACCTTTCATTGTATAATTTTAGTTTCACTATTGCACAATATTAATTTGATTCTAATAATATTTTGGCGAATGGTGAATTAAAATTTTAATTAAGTGATGAAATTCATATAATATTTATGTGTTTAAAATTTTAAAGATAAATAAGAAAATAAATAAAATGCGAAATATTGTGAATTGAATTAAGTTCCTAAAGTAATTTTTCCCATGTGTCTGATAAACAAAATATATTTTAAGTTTTCAAGGCAGGGCAATGGGTCTTTAAAAGGTGAAGTAATTTCTTCAAAATTTATACCCTAATCGATTAAATTATGTAGCATCCGACAACTTCTTTTCAATTTGCTCATCGACTGTAAATAATTAAAAAATCCTGATATCGACATCACAGTTTACATACCTATAAAAATTAATATTTAGAACGGATTTTAACTTTATATAGAATGGAAAAATCATAATCGGGTGAAAAATTTTGCGAATTTTAAAATTGAAAAAGACATATAACCGATACTGAGTATAAACAAAAAATTTTGCATTAAAATGAATAAGAAAGAAAAAAAAAAAAAAAAAAAAAAAAAAAAAAAAACGTATAAACGGTGTTCGACTGTACTTTAAAATATACTGCATTTTTAGTTAAAAGAAATTATATATATTGTGCATGTTTGTAACTTAAGATGGATTTTTAAAGATATATATATATATATGTGGTAGATCGGCATCCTGTTTCTCTCCCCTTACTTGGCTTTCCCATGACTCAGAACCCTAGCTATTTGATTTCTCTTTGCCGTTCCTGAAATCCAAGGCAGTTTAGTTTCTGTTTGCTGATCATGTGACGCAGTAGCGGAATATTGAGGGAAGTGCCTACTGATGACGTGGAATGGCGTTACTTCCTGTTTGGCGCGGCTGGGAGCGGCCGCTGAAGGAACGACATTCAGTTTTCGACGGGATGTTCAGACCACTGATCTCTATAAGTAATCTGGATGGCGGATCCCGTACTGCCGAAGTGAAGCCTACAAGGAGGAATTTTAGGGTGTAGTTTGGTCCAGATTGGCGACTATATCGCTTCTTTTTATGTTGTTTTAACTCAGTTGGCGAAATTATATCCCCATTCATCATTTTGAATTTTGATTTACTCTGTGTTGTTTTCGCTTAGGCTAATGTTGATTTTTATATTATTTCAGATATATTATTCAGATTTTGTTCCGACTTCAAACATTTATTGAAAATAAAAACATTTATTCGAATATTTAAAATAAATACTTTTATTCTTCTTGAATAAAAAAAACTATACAAGTAAAACAAATATGTGAAATTATGACGTTATTTATACATTCTATTGATTTTATTTTTGAGGGAGGGGGGACATAATATTTTTTGGTAAAACATAATTATTATGAAGAATTATTAGTAGTAGTTTTATTTCCAAATTTTAATTTTGAACTATCTAGTTAAATAGTTTAGAGATTTTTTTTTTTTTTTTAAGTGTTTTATAATTAAGAACAAAAATCAATTATATGATTTTTTGCAAAGTTATCATTTTTGCAATCATATGATTTTTGGTAAGTTAATAAAATGAATATGCCTTAGATATGTTCAATTAACTTCTAAACTTCTTAGGGTCTAAAACTGCATGTCATCTATTTTTTTCTCTAAAAAGAGACAAGGAAAATTCAGGAGAAGGATTTTTTTTTCCAGATTTGTGTAAAAATCTTATACAGTGTGTGATATTGAATTATTCAAACAAATTGAAATACCCTGTATGCTTAAGTGCATATTATACACTTAAATATATTGCATAAATTTTCAGGTGATAAAAAATACAACAATATTTTGCGGCAGTAAATGCAATGTAGTGGTCAAAGAATAAATTTTTTGAATTGCTAACATGTTTTCTGGGACTACAGCTGGAAAATAGGAAGGGGGGGGGGGAGGGGGGCAGAGGAACATTATATTTTTTGCTTAAACATAATAACTAAGATTCTCTCTCTCTCTCTCTCTCTCTTTTTTTTTTTTTTTTTTTTTTTTTTTATAATGAATGCATGAAATATTCCTTCAACATTTCTGTATTGTAACTACTAATAATAATAATAAAAAGCATCGTTTATCTATTTTAAAGTAGAAAGCTAAATTAACTGGAAATTTAAATAAGGAAACCTTTAATTAAATTACGCTTAAAGAAAAAAAAATCATTTATCTATTTTTAACTAGAAAGCTAAATTAATTGGAAATTTAAATAAGGAAAGCTGTAATTAACTTACCCTTAAGGAAAAAAAAAAAAAACTAGCACTATTAAAATTAATGAAATTCAATGAAAACAGCGATGATCGTAATAATTGTCTTTTTTTTTACCCCCTGCTTTCAATAGAAAGTAAAGCATTCTCCTGTAATAACATAATGCAATACAATTAACTATAGTTGATTTAGAAACTGCTTACAAGTAATTCCTGAAATAAGATGGACAATATATCACACTGTTTAATGGCTTCTAATTTTATATAAATATAAAATTAATAAAATCAATTAATTAATACTTTCCATTATGTATTTCAAACTTTATACATAATTTTTCCGTTTTATTATTATTATTTTTTTTTTAAGTTAAGGAGGTGCAATTCCTTCCCGGTGTTCTTGCCATAATATATTAAATATTAACAATATATTTTGCCTTTTAATTATATTAATGTTCTGAAAATTTCAAGAATAATCAATCTACATTTACATCTATCTGTGAAAATTTGTTGCTCTATGAAAATAAGAAAATTAAACCGTAAAAAGTAAGAAAATAAAGTCATATCATTATAGAAATTCCCATTGAGAAAGCGCTTAGAATTGCTTCCTCGGGTGTAGTAGGGGCGCGGTCAGGCCTTCACCTGCTCTATTGGCGAAACGGAGCAATCGTCAATCCAGTAACCCTATAGAGATCAGTGGTTCAGACGGAACGTAATGACTGTATTCGATGACTTGTTTTCTTTTGAGTTTTCGACGAAGCGTGCACACTAGACGGGTGCATCGCTTGCTTGTTTATAAACTTCATGTTTCATGTTTCGACGTATTTAGAAAGTGAAGACGTAAATGATTTATGTCACGAACAGTACTACTTCGACGGACATCACCAAAGTAACATTCTGAATTACCAACGTTTTTCCTGTATATATGTAAATTACAATTTAATCTTTTATTAAATTTATAATTAGTAAATAAGTATTAGTTTTTGTTTAACGCCTACAAAAGTGTGCCATCCCACAAGTTCAGAAGTGGGATAAAGAATAAAATCTACGGGATAAAGAATAAAATCTACTGGATCAAGAATAAAATCTACTGGATAAGGAATAAAATCTACTTCATAAATGATAGAACGCGAATTTTAATTTTAATTTAAAGTTTGGATAGAACGCGAATTTTAATTCTAAAGTGAATTTTGATTTTAACGTGAATTTTCGAGAAACACGAAATTTAAAAAACAAACTTTATATAAACTTTTATAGACTGAACTTTTAATTGATTTTAAGACTGTGATTGAACTGTGTGTCTACGGTGTTGAATCACACTGAAGCTTCTGTACGGAGTGCTTTTTCTATTCTGCAATTTATAGTGGATAATAAAATACGTAAAGTGTGTTCTGTGGATGCTACGGAATAGCTACGGATCGTCTGGATAAAGGTCTGAACAAGAGAAAGATGTTCTTCAAGGTTCTCGAGGATCGACTAAATGGGAATTTTAAATAAAATTTAAAACAACAGCTGTTTCGGCTCTACAAAGGTACGTACACTTTATCTTCTTATAAAATGGTATCTCTAGGGGATATTCCTAAAATTGGCAATGCACTGAAGATAGAGAACTATAATAAAATTAAAATTCTGCATCGGTTTTTATTCGATGAGAACGGCGATCGTAGGAACAGATGCAGAATAAGAAAGTTTCAAGGATTCACTTTCGCTATAGGCGACGAAAAATACCTTGAAAAGCAAAAAATAATTGATAAAAATTTTTCATTAAATGAACTAATTATTATCTGTAATGTATTAAATGTTCCTTTTGATGGGAGCAAGAATGAACTGCGAGATCGATTATTATTACATTTGTGTGACACGGAGTTGTTGAAACAAGAATGTTCCGAGAATAATTCAGATGAGGAAGATTCGCAGGATGAATCGAGTAGCGAAAGCAGTGGTGATAATGACGTCGAAAAAATTGACTCTTCTGTGCAATGCCAAGTGTATGATAATAGGTATTATGAAAATAATGAAATTGGTAATAATAATAATGTGAATTTTGGATTACGTGGTGCAACTGTTTCTTTCAATGATTTTGAAAATTCTATGTCAAAATTTAGCGGCGAGCCGCATGAGAACATAATTGAATTCTTAAATGAATTTGAAGAGTTAGCTGAAATGTTTAATCTAAACGAATTACAAAAAATAATTTTCTGTAAAAGGTCTTTGAGCGGAAATGCTCTGTTATTTGTAAAATCCGAAAAAGGATTATTAACGTATAAGAAACTAAAAAATGCTCTTATCGAAGAATTCAAGATTGAAATAAATTCTGTCTCTTTACACGAAATTTTGTGTAAAAAGAAAATGAAGCCAAATGAAACAGTTATAGAGTATTTCTTTAAAATGCGCGAACTAGCAAAAAACGGGCACATTGAAGATGCCGCGTTAATGCATTACGTGATCCAAGGAATAAATGACAAAAGTGAAAACAAACTAATTCTTTATGGTGCAAAAAATATTCGTGAATTTAAAGATAAAATTAAGTTATATGAAATGTATAAAAGAGATAATGAGAAAAGTAAATTTAAATTTGATAGAATTGATAAAGTAGATTATAATGCAAAATTGAAAACTGTACAACATAATGTATATGAAAAATTTAGTCCTAGAAATAATGTAAATAAATTCTGTTATAATTGTGGTGACAAAAACCACTTATCTAGAGATTGCCCTCATAAGGCCAAAGGCCTAAAGTGTTTTACGTGTAAGCAGTACGGGCATAAAAGTTCGGAGTGTCCAGGTTCAAAACCAGAAGTTGATGCACTGTGTATTAATGTAAATCAAAATATGAGTAAAATTATACAAGTAAATGATGTAAATTTTATTGGAATCATTGATACAGGAAGTGAAGCAACATTGTTGCGTAAAAGTTCTTTTGATAGGTTGAATGTAAATAAATTGAATTTAATAAGTACCACTTTGAGGGGGATCGGAAAAAGTTCAATAAAGCCGTTAGGCTCATTCGACGCCGATCTTAAAGTTGATGATTTTAAAAATAAAACTGATATTTATGTTGTACATGATGATTTAATTCCCTATGATATAATCCTCGGTATGAATGTATTAATGTTAAGTGAAACAACAATTAATGAAAAAGGTATTTTTGTGAAAAATAAGTGTAATTCTCTTGAGGTAAATTTAGTAACAGTACTCCCTGTAGATAAATATCAAAGTGAAATTAAAACGAATGTTGTTGATGATGCCCCTATGAACTGTAAGAACAAAAATTTTGAAAAATCCCTAGAAATAAATGAAACAGTAAATAGTGTTGAAAAATGTGAAATTAAAACTCCCCAACCTTGTTATGCTGTCAAAAAATCATTGGAATCTCCCGAAAAAGCCATAAGTGAAAATGACGATAAAGACGAAAACGACGAGAGTGATGACGATAAGATGCTTTTAAAGGATGATATTTGCGTAAATGATGACAGTGATGAAGAAGAGGAGCCTCGACGACAGAAACAGAGTCATACGAACATTTTCCAGATAGATGATGATAGTGATGAAGAGGAGGAGCCGCGACGAAAGGGACGAAGCCAGACGAATATTTCCCGAATAAAGTCGCCAAATCCAGAAAACACTTACTCGAAGAAAGATGAAAAACAATTCCTACTTAGAAAAATTTCACAGTTAGCCGAAGAGTTGGAAAAATTAAAAGGAAAAGTTGACGAAAATTCCAAACTCCTTAAAAGGAAGAAATCCAGAAAAAAGCCATCGACGATAGATTCCATCGAGTGTAAAAGACAGAATATGCCTAAAGAAGAGACTGCCAGTGTCAATTTAGGAAAGTTGTTCATTCCATCACTTCCATTGACAACCACGATTGGTGAAATAGCCATATTATTTCCCAAAGCTATACAAATAAAATTAGAAGTTTTCCCTACATATAAGACTGCCATTATAGACTTTTTGACCGAACGTGATGCTACAGAAGCATTAAAAAACATTAAAACTGAAAATGATCAATTAGAGGTTCTCGAACTCGAGTCCCAAGATAACTTCGAGTCCCAAAATAATTTTGAACCCCAAAGTAAAGATTTAAGTACACATGATAAAAAACAACTTTCTAGAGTCAGAAAGAAAAATAGATTGAAATGCAAATTGAGTAAACAACCACCAAAAACTGGTGAACTAAGCGACCAAGTTGCCGTAAAGCCAAAACTGATGTACTTTTGTAACTGTACGACTGTAAAAATTAAAAATGATAATCTTGATAAAAAATATAGAAATGGATGCCATGAAGGCTCCTATTACACATCTGCAAAAGCTGAATTCCTCAAATGGGGAATAACTTAAAAACAAAAATTTTTGAAGATTTGTAAAAATTTGTAAATATTTATGTTATTATTTTGTGTTGCTTTTGTTTGTTTTTTTTTGTTTGTATCTTTTCAGTGTGATCGCCTGGAGGTCCAGCCGATGCAGGATGGCCGAATGTGGTAGATCGGCATCCTGTTTCTCTCCCCTTACTTGGCTTTCCCATGACTCAGAACCCTAGCTATTTGATTTCTCTTTGCCGTTCCTGAAATCCAAGGCAGTTTAGTTTCTGTTTGCTGATCATGTGACGCAGTAGCGGAATATTGAGGGAAGTGCCTACTGATGACGTGGAATGGCGTTACTTCCTGTTTGGCGCGGCTGGGAGCGGCCGCTGAAGGAACGACATTCAGTTTTCGACGGGATGTTCAGACGGAACGTAATGACTGTATTCGATGACTTGTTTTCTTTTGAGTTTTCGACGAAGCGTGCACACTAGACGGGTGCATCGCTTGCTTGTTTATAAACTTCATGTTTCATGTTTCGACGTATTTAGAAAGTGAAGACGTAAATGATTTATGTCACGAACAGTACTACTTCGACGGACATCACCAAAGTAACATTCTGAATTACCAACGTTTTTCCTGTATATATGTAAATTACAATTTAATCTTTTATTAAATTTATAATTAGTAAATAAGTATTAGTTTTTGTTTAACGCCTACAAAAGTGTGCCATCCCACATATATATTCCTTCATCATAGTGATTAAGGAGGATGTAGTGGCGAGGTACTTCAGAGTGCCATTATTACACAGAGATGGAAAAGAAATCAAGACATTAAAAAATTTTTATATTTGTTTTTATGTTTTTTATATATTTATAAAATTGATGGTAGATAACGTAATTATATAAACTGACATAATATGCAGTCGGCAGCAAAATTATTGAAGCACACATCCACATTTTTCATATAAGGTAAAGCTAGGAGAGATTGTGCACATAAGGGATCGGCAGGAAGGAGTACAATGGGCGCTCTGAAACTTCAGGTAGTTCTACAATATCGATGTATAATGCTAAATCAAATGTGAATGTCCAATTAAATGTGCATATTCATTGCGTGGACAGTCTAAGATTAAACGTGGTTACTTTGTCTCGTTTTCAAAAACGTTTGCTTAAATTTTCAGAACCCTTTCTAGGAATTTTTATAGAATGGTAGTATCACAGAATATTTTTTTAATTAAACGATTTTGCATAGACTCGTTTATGAACCTGTGGCAGTTGCATCTTTTATGACAATGAGTGCGACGATTATAGACAATGACAGATTAGGTGAACAAACAAGAAACCATTCAAACTGAAAAGGAGTTTTATTAATTTTAAGTTAAATATAGTATTTAGTAACTAAATGTTACTTTTTATTATTTAGTCTTGTTTCTTTTAAGCTATTGTATAGCTTTTATCGCGGGCTTTGAGCGCGGCGACCGAATCAAAAAATTCCGTAACGAAAAAAAAACCTAACACAGTTCGGCAGACTTCGGTAGACTTCGGCTGTACGAAGCTCGCACGGATCGAGACGAGCTGCTCCGAAATCGGACGAATACGTAAGCAGCTGTTTGTGAGAAAGTATATAGGTGTATAGGTATCTATCATCTATGTACAACAGTGAATAGCTGTACACGTAAAATTTGTGTATAAAGTAGATCAGATAAAACTTGAATATCCCCATTCGACTTACAGGCCTTTAAAACCTATTAAATACCTTTTCTCTATTAAAATTTGTTTTCTTATCGGTCACCACGCTCAAAAAAGGTGCTTGAATTAATATCAAAGAAAAAACTTGAATATCCCCATTCGACGTGCAGGCCTTTAAAACCTATTGAAATACCTTTTCTCTATTAAAATTTGTTTTCTTATCGGTCACCACGCTCAAAAAGAGTAAATTGAATTAATATCAAAGAAAAAACTTGAATATCCCCATTCGACTTGCAGGCCTTTAAAACCTATTAAATACCTTTTCTCTATTAAAATTTGTTTTCTTATCATTATTGTTATCTTATCATTATTGTTATCTTATTCATTAATATCAAAGAAAAACCTTGAATATCCCCATTCGACTTGCAGGCCTTTAAAACCTAATAAATACCTTTTCTCTATTAAAATTTGTTTTATATCGGTCACCACGCTCAAAAAGTGTAACTTGAATTAATATCAAAGAAAAAACTTGAATATCCCCATTCGACTTGCAGGCCTTAAAAACCTATTAAATACCTTTTCTCTATTAAAATTCGTTTTCTTATCGGTCACCACGCTCAAAAAGTGTAACTTAAAAAATTAATATCAAAGAAAAAAATTGAATATCCCCATTCGATTTCCAGGCCTTTAAAACCTATTAAATACCTTTTCTCTATTAAAATTTGTTTTCTTAACGGTCACCACGCTCAAAAAGTGTAACTTGAATTAATATAAAAGAAAAAACTTGGATATCCCCATTCGACTAGCAGGCCTTTAAAACCTATTAAAATACCTTTTCTCTATTAAAATTTGTTTTCTTATCATTATTGTTATCTTATTCATTAATATCAAAGAAAAAACTTGAATATCCCCATTCGACTTCCAGGCCTTTAAAACCTATTAAATACGTTTTCTCTATGAAAATTTGTTTTCTTATCGGTCACCACGCTCAAAAAGTGTCACTTGAATTAATATCAAAGAAAAAACTTGAATATCCCCATTCGTCTTGCAGGCCTTTAAAACCTATTAAATACCTTTTCTCTATGAAAATTTGTTTTCTTATCGGTCACCACGCTCAAAAAGTGTAACTTGAATTAATATCAAAGAAAAAATTTGAATTCTCCCCATTCGACTTACAGGCCTTTAAAACTTATTAAAATACCTTTTCTCTATTAAAATTTGTTTTCTTATCATTATTGTTATCTTATTCATTAATATCAAAGAAGAAAATTGAATATCCCCATTCGACTTGCAGGCCTTTAAAACCTATAAAATACGTTTTCTCTATTAAAATTTGTTTTCTTATCGGTCACCACGCTCAAAAAGTGTAACTTAAATTAATGTCAAAGAAAAAACTTGAACATCCCCATTCGACTTGCAGGCCTTTAAAACCTATTAAAATACCTTTTCTCTATTAAAATTTGTTTTCTTATCATTATTGTTATCTTATTCATTAATAGCAAAGAAAAAACTTGAATATCCCCATTCGACTTGCAGGCCTTTAAAACCTATTAAATACCTTTTCTCTATTAAAATTTGTTTTCTTATCATTATTGTTAGATTATCATTATTGTTATCTTATTCATTAATATCAAAGAAAAACCTTGAATATCCCCATTCGACTTACAGGCCTTTAAAACCTATTAAATACCTTTTCTCTATTAAAATTTGTTTTATATCGGTCACCACGCTCAAAAAGTGTAACTTGAATTAATATCAAAGAAAAAACTTGAATATCCCCATTCGACTTGCAGGCCTTTAAAACCTATTAAAATACCTTTTCTCTATTAAAATTTGTTTTCTTATCATTATTGTTATCTTATCATTATTGTTATCTTATTCATTAATATCAAAGAAAAAACTTGAATATCCCCATTCGACTTGCACGCCTTTAAAACCTATTAAATACCTTTTCTCTATTAAAGTTTCTTTTCTTATCGGTCACCCCGCTCAAAAAGTGTAACTTCAATTAATATAAAAAAAAAACTTGAATATCCCCATTCGACTTGCAGGCCTTTAAAACCTATTAAATACCTTTTCTCTATTAAAATTTGTTTTCTTATCGGTCACCACGCTCAAAAAGTGTAACTTTAATTAATATCAAAGAAAAAATTTGAATATCCCCATTCGACTTGCAGGCCTTCAAAACCTATTAAAATACCTTTTCTCTATTAAAATTTGTTTTCTTATCATTATTGTTATCTTATCATTATTGTTATCTTATTCATTAATATCAAAGAAAAAACTTGAATATCCCCATTCGACTTGCAGGCCTTTAAAACCTATTAAATACGTTTTCTCTATTAAAATTTGTTTTCTTATCGGTCACCACGCTCAAAAAGTGTAACTTAAATTAATATCAAAGAAAAAACTTGAATATCCCCATTCGACTTGCAGGCCTTTAAAACCTAATAAATACCTTTTCTCTATTAAAATTTGTTTTATATCGGTCACCACGCTCAAAAAGTGTAACTTGAATTAATATCAAAGAAAAAACTTGAATATCCCCATTCGACTTGCAGGCCTTTAAAACCTATTAAATACCTTTTCTCTATTTAAATTTGTTTTCTTATCGGTCACCACGCTCAAAAAGTGTAACTTGAAATTATATCAAAGAAAAAACTTGAATATCGCCATTCGACTTGCAGGCCTTTAAAAACCTATTAAAATACCTTTTCTCAAAAAATAGAGTCAGATCATTCAAATTTGGTGCATCGAGGTTTTCGATACCTACAAATCGATTGCGGATATTTTTGATATATTCTCATTGCGGATATATTCTCATTTATTCAATAAAAGAAAAAAATTTGTTTTCTTGTCGGTCACCACGCTCAAAAAGTGTAACTTGAATTAATATCAAAGAAAAAACTTCAATTAATATCAAAGAAAAAAAAAATACTGCATAAATAAAATAAATAAATAATTATAATTGCATAAGTTGATAAAAAATGCTATGCAATAGCTTTACCGCGGCAGTCCTCGAGTGCCACACGTATTTTTTTATCTGCTTCTTTAATTTGTTTTCTTTAAATAAAAATTTTTAATCCCTTAATTATTATTATTATTATTATTATTATTATTATTTATTATTGGATTTAAATACCTACATGTTATACAAAAATATTTTTTACAAAAGCCTTATACCAATGTCATTTAAGTTCAACTATCATTGTTAACAATTAATTGTAGTTAAAATTAAGCGCGATCTCCCCTACCCATTTGCGCAATCTCTCCTTGCCCTAAAAGGAACAACATAGCTATTTTTTTTTTTTTTTTTTTTTTTTTTACAGCTGTTCCTTTACATCATAGTATAACAACAAAATAGTAATGCGTAGAAGAAGGATCACTTCAAAGCTATGCACCAACGGTTTAGCAAAAAATTAAAATTTAGGTTTTTTATAACGTTTTGTTGAATTGTGGGTTTTATTCAATAAACGGATTATTAATTATCTGACCTGTTGCTTAAATGGTGGAATCTACGATAATGTTTCATTTAGTTTTAAATGCAGGTGTTCGGGAAGGACATTAAATTGTATATTATCGTGTTAAATGTTTTAAAAAATTCATCATCAAATTTTATGGACTTGTCAAAGTTTTAAGAAATTTCAATGTAGTGAATCTCCGGTTAGTGTTAACTTTGTATTAGGTTTGATAATGGTTCTTTGTAACAGGGTTTGACTATAATTGAACCTAACTTTGAAATCATTGGATATAAAGTCGTTATTATCACCATTATTACGAAATTTTCCTGTTTTAACTTGTCGTCTGTTGGCAAATTTTGTTACTGATTTTAAACATACGTTTAAAAATTACATATATTTTACCATAAGAACACCGTTTCTTCCAGTATCCTATTAATCTTCGTTTTACAGCTTAATCTCTAACTTTTAACAAAAATGTTTCCCTAAGACAATTTTTAGACATTCCATTCAGACGTGAAACCGACCATAAAATAAATAATAATAGTTAATAGCACATTAAAAAATCCTTCACTTTTTAACGGAAGAGGAAAATTTTAGAAAGAAATTGTAAATTTTGAAAATTAGTTAAAATTTTTTTATTTAGTAATTTCTGATGAAACCCTGTGCACATTCTTTTTTCTTCTTATAACCACTTTTTCCGGAAAGAAGCCTTATAAAATGAACCTTTAAGGTTGCATAAGCTATAACTGAAATTCCTCCTTTTTTTTATATATTGAACATATTTTAAACTAGTAATCTTATTTAATAAATAAAAGTGAGTGCAACGAAACGAGAAATATATCTAAAAGTACTTTTTCTAGGTATTTTGGATAAGAAAAAAAATGTATAAAGCGAATAAATTAAAAAAATATATATATAGAATAAAATTATTTATGGAATTTGTGAAGGTTTTTACCTTTATGTTATTTTAATTGTAATTTTCCTTTTAAAGCTTTCTTCATTTTAAAACTTTCGTCGTTTATTTTATTTTATTTTATTTTATTTCGGACAGGCCTTTTTCAGATAAAAATTTGATGTTCTTTATTTCTTTCTTTTTAATTTTATAAGACATCTGCTGTAAAAATAAATGCCATCATTCAACTTTATTTATAGAATTAGATGTTTCGTAATATGTGAGGTTTTTGATGTATAGACTTCATTTAAACATCGAATAACTTTTAAATATAATATATTTTCCATTATACATCTGTTTGATAATGTTTAACACTTTTAATTATAAAAATAACGAAAAATGATGCAGTTCACATAGATTGTTAGCACTTTCCAAAAGTGCGCATTCTTTGCATGGTTTAACCTACAATGTAGTTTGTCTAAGTAACCCACAAGAGATAGAAAGAATAATAATAGAAGACAGACAGATAGGCTAATTGAATTCATAATCATTCTTAAACAATGTTGGACAGGTGTTAAAAACGATTAACATAACCATAAATGAAATTTCAGCAATTTCCAATTATGGCCTTTGACGTATCTGAATATTTTAGTGTAGCCCTGCAAATCTTAACTCTAAACATATAACATTCAATAGAAAACACCCTTTTTAGCATAATAATAATAAATGTCAATTTTATTATGATTTATGCTGTAAAAAGATATTTAACCCTTTAGCAGTCATATTTAATTTTACCCCTCTAGTCATTGTTACCAAAATTTAGAAATTGTTTTATTCAATATCCACCTCTAAAATTTAACTGTAACGGTTCCCTAATCACTTTGAAAGTTATTTGCCCTTTATGTACACCAAACATCACTCCTCAAAATTGTTGGTGATAGGTGAATAAAAGAGTCCCTAAATTTGGCAACACTATTTAGCGCATTAGGTCCAGCTAAGGGTTAAATATGATTTATAAAGATACAACTCGCCGATAAAAGTATTAGACCACCTCACTTTTGAAAATCCTTAATTTCTAAACATATACTTTTACTTAATATAAAACTTTAAAATTATGCTTAAAATTATTTTTTATGAGTATTTACTTATCTGATTTTAACACAATGAAAAATAAAGTGAAATTTTTTTTTTTTTTTTTGAAATAATCAAATGCTTTTCTTATGGTGAGAGTTAAAAACTAAAGCATTAGACCATAGTTATTAATTGACATAAGTTATAGATCAATTGTCTGTTACTAAAAATAAATACAATCAATATTTAATTGGACCGCCTTGGTCTTCATAAGAAAAGCAATACATCTCGGCATATGTTGTACCAACTTTGCATAAAGTATTGGATGTAATTTCATTGACACAGTATACCGTGCGACCAAAAATATTACATCATCTCATTCTGAACTTTAGGGATACTTAAATTTATATATTTTATTTTATTTTTTAAAGTGACTTAACTGTTAATTCTTAGTAAAAAAAACATAAGCAATCAATATATATATATATATATATATATATATATATATATGTATGTATGTAGGCCATTTTCCTTAGAGGTAGTGGATTGGTCAAAGCATCACGTTGGGAGGACAGAACACTGTTATAGCTAACTGGTGTACCACTAAGTGTCATTCAGAAATTCTTCAAGAAAGGAATGTAAGGGGGCTCATGCTTCACCCCAATAACGCATCTGCTCTTACGGCAAAATCGACAGTTGACTTTCTTGAACAAAAACACATCAAAGTAACAAAACACCCACATTATTTTCCTTGCCTTGCTACGAGAGGCTTTTGGCTATTTTTCAATCAAAAGAAACATTTACGTGGTCTTAGTTTTAGCTCCATATCCTGCTACAGGTATGGGGAACTTAGGTAATCGTGAAAATTTCCGAGCTCGGCTTTATGGTTTTTTTATACGTTTTCCGGTGGGAGGAATCCGAAAATGACAAAATTTGTATGGTGTCCGTCTGTAGGATGTCTGTTAGTTTTTTAGTCCGTTAGTGAGTTTGTTAGCCTTTGTACACGATATCTGAAGAACAAATAGTCGCAGAGAAGTCAGATCAGTTTTAAAATATTACTAAATATTACTAGGTCAAAAACCCTATTCATTTGTAACATTCGAGTTAAAAAACTTCGTAAGTTATAAATTTACTATTTTCTTAACATAGGAGAATAGGGCAAAATTTCCCTTAAACGCCCATTAAGTAAAAAAATTTTACCGTAAAGATGTCAGGACAGTTTTAAAATATCAGTTTTAAATTCGGATGGGTGGTTGGGTTTAACGTCGCACTAGTGCTGCGCAGATGGGCAATTGTTGACGGTCTGGGACACACTCCTAGAGAAGATCCGGAGACATTCCATCACAATTTTGATCTTCCACGCGTTTTAAATTCGGAATGAACACCATTAACTATAAATATGCTACTTTGAAAGTTTCGTAAGTTATTTGGAATTTACAAATTTCTTAACATGGCAGAATAGGGCAAAATTTCATATAAACATCAATTTTGAGGAATATTTTCATCGTAAAGATATCAGATCACTTTGTAAATATTATTTAGGATACTGGCATAAATATTATTGAATGAATTTTCCAATATAAAAATTTCTTAAGTTATTGGAAATTTACGAATCTCTTAACATGGCAGAATAGGGCAAAATTTCTCATAAACGTCAATTTTGAGGGATATTTTCATTGTAAAGATGTCAAACCACATTTGAAATATTACTTAGGATACTGGCATAAATATCATAGACTATACTTTTTCCAATTTAAAAAGTTTGTAAGTTATTTGGAATTTACGATTTACTTAACATGGCAGAATAGGGCAAAATTGAGCATAACGTCCATTTTGAGAATCATGAATGTACAGTCGGTAACAAAAGTGTCCGAACACTAGCGAAAATTCTTATGTAAAAAATTTACACTTCATACGGTTTAGTTAAATAAGTCCTTAATCATCTTCTTACACTGACTAAGAACAGTATTCGACAAGGATGTATTGAACAAAACCGTATGAAGTGTACTTTTTTCACATAGGAATTTTTGCTACTGTTCGGACACTTTTGTTACCGACTGTATCAGACAACTTCAAAATAACATTTATGATACTTTTTGAACATGATTGACTACAAATATTCTGACAGGAAAATTTTTAAGTTATTCGTAATTTAAGATTTTATCAACATAGCGAAATTGAAACACTTTCATGTAAATAGGAATTTTGAGAATTATTGCATTGGAAATGGTAGCATGAAAACTAAACAACGGAATTGACCCTGATAAAAAAAAAAAAATAGATAAGAATAAGATAAATATATCGAAGTGTATGGTGGATAGCCTATTAGGTGGGGATTTCATTCTGTCACTGTGTTAAGCTTTAGTCAAATTCTTTTCTCTTAACATGATTATAATATGTCTCGCACTAGAAATTTATGAGAACATAAATATGATGGGGAACTGAGCAGAGTACACCTATGCCAACTAGTTTATCCCATATAGACGATTAATGAGTATAAAGAAGCATATTTTTCATCAATTCCAATTAATGGATGGCTTGAAGCATTGAATTTGGGTAAATTAGCCTATAGATGCTCATTGATGCTGAAGGGACTATTTCTAACACTTTTAAGTTTAGTAAGTTTAGCATGTACCACTTAGCTGTATCTTAAAAAAAAAAAAATGCAGAATGACCTTTGTATAGGTCAAGACTTTATTATTATTACTATTATTATTATTATTATTCAGTTAAAATGTGACTACCATGTGCGCATTGCATGGAAAAGAGCAAATGTAATCGTCATCTAGAAACAATTTTTTATTTCCTTGCTCACGATTTGTTCAAATATCATATTTCGAGGTGACCTTTTTGCCAGTTTAGCTGCTGAATGCTATTTGGAGTGAAAGTTTCATTTTAAGCTTGTTTATTTCTTAATATGCACTCAACAATTTAAAAATATTTATAGATATATATAATGTCAGCCATAAGCTAAAACGTGAATTTTAATTCTGTATTTTGCATAATAAATTTTAATATTATTAAATATTAATATAAATTTCAACAAAGCTTTGCGTTTTTTCAGATTATAAGAATAAATACCTAAAGCAACTTTACTATTTTTGACGTAGTTTTCTCTCACAGAACAAGTCATTTTTTCTTTTCTTTTTTTTTAAAGTAAAATATTAGGAGTATAACTAAAATTTTGATTATGAAAATCATTTAATGTTACATAATTTGAATATTTATATATATCACTACTAAAATTAACATATTTTATACTTTTAAATGAGATGTTATAATTTTACATTTTATAACTTCTTTCAAATATATAATTTCCATCACTAGAAAGACGTTATCTTGACTTTTTTCCTTCCTCTTTTTCTTTCTTTGTGTTTTTTAATTTTGTCTTTTCTTTTTCTTTTTAAGATGACATCGTTTTCACAGATAAAAATATCCTTTATTGTAAAAATTAGTGAATTAGGATCGTTCTTATGAACATTTATCAGTATTACAATGTCAGTTAACACATTTAAATAAAACACGCTAATAAATGCGTAACCTTAAAATAATTTTTGATGTATGCTTAATTGAGGATTTTAATTGTTAAAGTAAATGTATTTGTTTTCATTCCTTTATTCTTTTTTTTTTTTTTTTTTTTTAATTTAAAGAAATTTTTAGTTAGGCTGGAATGTTAACAATATCTGCAAATAAATAATCTCTTAATTAATAAGCCTCTCCATGAATTATAAACAAATATAAATTATCGGTGTTAATTCATTTAACTATTTCTACTTAACATTACCATTATGACGTTCAAATGATTGCAACGTTATGAATAATTTATTCACACTTATGACTAAAACGGTTCTAAAAGACATTATACGCCAGCAAATGAGAAAATGGATTATTTTTGGAAAGAAAGTATCGCATTTGCGTAAAACATTGGAAGGATGGAAATGACAGCTAAGAGAAACAATGTCAGGAAAAAATTATATAGATAACCTTTTGTATAACTTTTTTCGTCATGATGCGATATTTATTATAAAATATAATTCAACCATTCAACCATTCAACGTTATCATTCATGTTAAAATAATTGGTAGCGGAATAAATATATATATAACGTTTTCATTAAGCTTACGAGTAATGGATACGACATCCGGAAAAATATATTTAAGAATAAGAAAGAAAAAAAGAACAGATGGTATTGTAAGAACTAATTTCGTACTTGTGGCATTTTCGAGTACAAACTTAGGTCAAGGTGATTATTATTAAAGAAATTCTACTTAGATTCCCTTAAGACTTATTAAACGCATTGGAATTTGAAAAACGTTTGTAGATTCTTTATACAAACTGTGAAAAGAAAATAGTTCAGCAGTTAAAAGAAAATATTAATATTTTGTCTGTCAGGAAAAAATATGGCGAGTAAATGTTTCAAGGGCTTCAGTAATTGGCTATACATATTCTACTATGATCATGTATTTGTGCATATGGAAAACATATGCTCATACCATTTTATTTAGTACATTCTAGAGATCTTAAACCGCATCTACCAGAAATTTCGCCCATAGACGAATGTATTTGATTTCTCTTAAATCTCCGCGAACCCGAAATACTTACCTAATTTCAACAAAAAATTTAGTGTAACATCCTTTTTAGATTTAGAAAACCGAGTTCGAACTCGGATACACACGTAACAGACATGCAGATACACACGCCCGCACACACACACACACCCACATAGACATATAGACTAACCGCTAAAAATCTGACTTTAAAATGTCTTCAAACATCGAAAACACAATTTTGGAAATGTGTCCTCTATACACAAACTATTTGCTTGATAGCAATTAAAAATTTAGTTCAATTTCCCTTTATGAAGCACATTTAGAGTACAGAGTTTGGACTTTTTCATAATTTTTGCTCATAGATCTGCTGACAGGCACAGGCATAGACACAGGCACAGGCACAGACACCAACCACTAAAAATTAATTTTTCGGATTTAGGGAATCTTTTAACATGTGTAGATATAACAAAACCTCAATTTCAAAAAGCTGATAAAAAAAATAATATTTTTTTTATATCATATATGGCTAAGAGAAAGTAAAAGTACGGGCAAAAACAACTCTATCAATGAAACATAAAACAGATATTTCTACTGGAATATTAAGAATGCATTTACAGAATAGTTTTTTTTTATACTCTAAGTCATTTCTTTTATGGATCATATTTTTACATTTATAGCTAAGGTAAAAATAAAACCCATTTTGTTACAATTTAAGCTTTTACAAGTTTCGTGTGAATATGTTAGGTTTTTTATTTATTTATTTGTTTTTTCCCATCCTTTTGCAACAACAATATTGTTGGATATTCATGCCTGATAAATTACCTTATGTTTGCTTATGAAGTATATTTCACGAGTTGTGCGTGACATAGTTTAAAATATCATAAGCTCATGCATATGAGAAAAATAGAAAATAGTCTAAAAATGCTGATTCTCATATCGCAATTTTCAGTGTATGTGCATATGGGAAGAAATATCATGTTTGATACATTGAAGGATTATAAGAATATGGATGACAATCTAAATTTTGCGTTTATGTTCGAAATTGAAAAATATATAACAAATATAATAATGATTATTATATATAATCTGTAATATTAGATAATATTAGTATCAACTGACAGTTTTTTACCTTTTTCTATATTCAACTAAATAAAGTATTGTTTGTGTAAAAAATTTCGACTTTCGGATTTTGATGGATTTGCTTGTTTTGAGTTGTTTAGAACACGATTTGAACATTTATAGAAAATGTATGTCTGTGCGTCTCTCTGTGTGTGACATAAAATATTTGTAGCAGCTCTAGTTCAAGAACTAATGCACATAATTTCTATATAAGTAAATTTCTATGTAACTGTATCTGACGTAAATTAGTAGCTTTCAACTGTTGGCAAAAATTATCCAAAAGGTGGTGTTATGATCCTGTTTTTTCATAATTTTTAATACGACAGTATACAACAAAACTTTGTATAAATGGGTACACTGGGAATTATTTTCTAAGAATTTTATGACATCAAGATGAATTATTTATAATGTTAATAGTCCTCTAGGAGAAGTTTTTGTACGTTCAGAAGTACTGCTTACATCTACTGATGTAGAGTACTCCTCGAAGAATGTGAATTTTAATATTAAAATTAATATATACATCCCCGATGGCTGTAAAACGAATGGTTGAGCCATAAATCTGTAATAATTTAAAATAAATAATTTTTTTAATTTAAAAAATAATAAAAAAGTACATAAAAAAGGTATTTCTTTAGATGTCTTCCATACGGCCCAAAATTGACATTATTTCGACAATTATGTATTAACATACTTCTCTAAGATGAAAATAGTCTGCATTCACTGTGAAAAATAATTTTAATATATTATTTGTACTGCTTGAGTAATATAGTAAAGCAGTCCACTAAAATAGTCTACTAAAATAAAATGCGATACCCAGAACATACAGTTTATATTCTTCAACAACATTTCTTGAGATCATGGGAACCTCTGAGCAACAGCTGACTCAACGAGTTCAGTGTTAAAATAGGGTTGATAATCCCTATGCTTGAGAGAAAATAGCGATAAGAGAACTACGAATGACTGGATGTTTATTAAATCTCAACTTATCGGGCAAGTTAACACCCCTTCGAAGCTTTAGAATCATCCTCAACGTTAAACGCGAGAAACGTGGTTACATTATATTATATCATTGAAAATGTTCACCGCATAAAAACAAAAATATTAACATTACAAAAACTTGTTCAAAAAGTGAAAATTTTATAAAACATGCAAAAATAAGATTTATATGGAGCAACACATTTTAGGACCTCATTAAAAAAAAAAAAAAAAAAAAAAAATTAAAAAAAAATTAAAAAAGAAATTACTTTCTCTGTTATACATATACAACAAAATATATTAAATCTAAAAAGAAACAGATGTGCATGTATATCGTTATTTTCACAGTCCGTACTTATGAATTTATAACTTTCGTTATAGATTAATGTTGAAAATCAATAGAAATTTATCACTAATATGGCTGTTAATAAAATGTGGTTAAAAAAAAATCCGGAAAGTGTTTATAGTATGATAGATAATACTAGTATCGCCCAGTGGTCGAATCTAGACCACTTTTTTGCAAAGCAAATAAAGGCAAAGTAATTGCCTTCTCGTAAAACGGAATTAAATTGCAACATAGTTGCTCCAATTGTTTGTGGATATGAATTCAAAGTGAATCAGCAGAGTTTTATTTAATATATTTCTCTAAGTTTGGTACACTGCAGATGCTGAGCCTTTCCTTAAATGAGATGAAATCGGAGCATGGAAGCGCCCCGTGTTCGGTGATATAGCCCAAAAGCAATCGGCACCAATTAAATCCAAGGTCCAATCAAATATCAAGTTCGGTTAAATTAAGTCTATTGGTTCATAAAGTACAATGTTCGAACTCAGTTAGACAAATATTTTCTAAAAATAGTCGAATTGAGTTCAGGAAATCTCAAAACGTGTAACTTCATCGAAAACTGAAAATCTAAAATTTTTCTGAACCTTATACTTTCTTCTTATATATGTAGAGGATAGAATAATAAATCCACTTTTTAAAAAATAAGTAGTCAATTTCAGTTAATTCAAATGCAAGGAAATCTCAAAATGCGTAAATTCAGCGAAAACCGGAAATCGAAAATTTTCCGTATATTCTACTTTCTTCTTATACATGCAGAAGCTAGTAATGAATCCATTATAAAATAAAATAAAATAAAATAAATAAATAAGTAGTCAATTTCAGTTAATTCAAATATATGTTAATCTCAAAACGTGTAAATTCATCGAAAACTGGAAATCGAAATTTTTTCTGTCTCTTCTACTTTCTTCTTATACATGCAGAAACTAGTAATAAATCCACCTTTTTAAAAATAAGTAGTCAGATTGAGTTAATTGAAATGCAAGGAACGTGTAAATTCGTCGAAAACCAGAAATAGAAATTTTTTCCGTAACTTCTACTTTTTTCATATACATGCAGAAGCTAGTAATAAATCTACCTGTTTAAAAATAAGTAGTCAATTTCAGTTAATTCAGGTGCAAGGGAATCTCAAAACGTGTAAATTCATCGAAAACCGGAAATTTAAAAATTTCCGTATCTTCTACTTTCTTCTTATAACATGCAAAAGCTACTAATAGATCTACTTTTTAAAAAATATGTAGTCAATTTCAGTAAACTGAAATGCAAGGAAATCTCAAAACATATAAATTCAGCGAAAACCGTAGATTGAAATTTTTTCCATATTTTCTATTTTTTTTTCTTTTATGCTGAAATGCAAGGAAATCTGAAAATGTGTAAACCGGAAATCAAACATTTTTCGAAATCGTATACTTTCTTCTTATATATGCAGAAGGTATACGCAA
Organism: Salticus scenicus; assembly: GCA_963930645.1. Classification (NCBI taxonomy): domain Eukaryota; kingdom Metazoa; phylum Arthropoda; class Arachnida; order Araneae; family Salticidae; genus Salticus; species Salticus scenicus. The sequence goes on from OZ005649.1 coordinate 111,487,416, forward strand.
GCGAAGAGTGATGTCAAAAACCGTCGTTGGGGGCCAAGTAAAAGATTTCCTATCTTAATCCTCCATTCAATTTTTTGGAAAAAATTATTAAAAATTGAGGAAAAATGTTTTCCGATTTAAATTCCCATATTTGGGTATAATGAATATTTTCGTAATACATATATATTGCATGAAATATTGTTTCATATTATTAACTGCTCTTTTAACATACTTTACTAAAATAATGATGATTTTTAAAAGAAATTAATCATGTTCGCCAGATAATTTGGTGATCTTATTTTATTTTTTTTTTTCCGCCAAGGACGACAGATAGCAAATCTATTCCTTTGAAATGAATCTCATTCTTTTGAAATGAAATGTCCATGCTTATATTCGAAAATGGTAGTCTGCCAATTTATTTTTCTAGAGTTTTGAAATTTATAATTAAAGTATTACGAATTTTACAGAAAAAATAACTCAATCTAACACACGCAAACAACAACTTAAATGTGACAATACCCAAATATGGGGAGTCGGTAGATAATTTCCCTTAAGATTTAAAAAAAAAAAAAAATACAATGGAAGATTAATATAAGAAATCTTTCGCTTGGCCCCGCGGATGGTCAGTGACGTCATCACTTTGCCTGCGTATAGAAATAAATCCATGTTTTTTCTTTCTTTCTTTTTTTTTCTTTTTTTTTTAATATATATATATATATAAGTAGTCAGTTTCAGTTAATTCTAATGCAATAAGTTTTTGCTAAAAAAAATAACTTCAAATTAGAGCTGGCGTAAATCACAAGGAAAAAAAAAAAAAGAAAAGAAAAGAAAAGAAAGAAAGAAAGAAAAGAAAAGAAAAAGAGAGAAAGAAAAAAATTAGATCTTAAAAAAATTAGAAAAAATTAGAATTCTCATAAATTAAATCCTCTTATAATTTGCGTATATTTTCAACAGTATAAACTTTAAATCTACCACTCATTCATTCAAATTTTTGCCATTCTAATGGCTGTTTTCTCTTAAAATAAAAAATCTGTAGTCGAGAGTATAGTTATGCTACACAATTACTCTGCCTATGGTTTATTTGATTTTTAAGAAATTGCCAGATTTAACAACTTTCTACTTTAGGTATTTTTTAATGGAAAAGAATATGTATATAAAATGGAAAAATGTATAAAATGTGTAAAATATAAAATTATTTTTAAATACCTTTTTGACAACGTTAGAAAAAAAATTGTATTATGCAAATCTGGCTAATCAAAGCTTTCGAATGATACCACTTTCAACTCTCTACTCCAATAATTAATATGTTAGAAGCGCACCACAAATTTTATGCTTGCCTATTAATATACAGATTATACTGTTTGTGTAGCACTCTTCGAATTATAAAACATTGATTGGGAGTCACATAAAGAAACACCTTAATAATAAAAGCCCAAGTTTCTAGAAAGTAACGCTCTAAACAGATGCTATTGTAAAACAATTTATTGAAATAAAGAAAATAAATGCTTATTCTTGGTTTGAAGGAATGAATAAAATAATGAAAGAAACAAGATTTAGTAGAAAAAAATGCTGTCACAATTACAGGAATGCAATAAATAATATATGCATGTGATTCGTAAAAAAAAAAAAAAAAAAAAAAGGCTAAAGAGTAATTTAACATAATAAGTGTAATTCTACGTAAGGAGCTACTGATTAGTGATTTGGCGCTTTTCTTTTTCAGCCACCACTATAAAAAGCAAATTATGTAGTCAAAATATGTAGCTAAAGTACAGGGAAAAAATGTTAAATTTATAATAATAAATAATAAAATAAAATTATTAAAAATATAAAAATTAGTGTGAATCGTACTAAATTCAAATTGGCAAAGAAATTATGGTACTTTTCTGTTTTCGGTATCGGATTCAACTAGAGTCAAGAATTCATAATGGGATATTTAGGTATTATCCCTTTGACAAATAAACAAGCGACTATTTTGTTGTATTTGCGTTAAAATTAATTATCATAAATAATTAATTTGAATTACATTTCATTACTAAAATTCTATTATTTTTATATGAAAAAAAAGGCTAAATTCCCGGTAACTTTTTTTTTTTTTTCTCATTACTAATTGTTTATTGCAATATTTGATCACTGTTTTTGGTTTGGCGAATATAGAAAATTTAAACAAAATGTTTCATTTGAAACTATTGACCGCTAGACAGGCAAAAACGGACTAGTAATTTTTTCTCTAAAACAATGCTTTACTTAAAAAAAAAGATTTTAAGTATTCGTGTTGAACTATGTGTCGTCGGGATATATATATATATATATATGCTAGTGGTATCAATGAAGTATTTACAACATTGATAGCTGAGGATAAAATTTATCTAATCAGAAGTAAAATTATTTCATTAAATAAGATAATGCTTTAGAGAATCGTCAAAAGGTGGTATTTACTGTTCAAATTAGGGAAGTATCCGGATGACAATGTGTTTAGCAGATGCAGCTGAATGTTTTAGCGAATATACGAACACATTTAAATTTTATTTTATAGCTTAGTGTTATTCCACTGCTTACGCAAAAAACAGGCATGCCAATATTTCAGTTTCTGCCGGGGCATTGTTAGTTTCCACCTCTTTTCACACCAATTTTCTTCGGGAGTATTTTTCTTCTCATTCAATCTTAATTACATGTTGGAGAAAATTTCACTACAAATAAAGTGGTTTGCAAAAAATGCGGGTACTAACAGTGCTGCGGAATAAATTCAAATTTTGACATGTCTGAAATAACAGTAAGGAAAGGAGTAACAGTAAGTTATAAAATAAATTTAAATATATTGGTGAAAACTTTAATCTGTGCCTGACGTTCATTGTAGGAATAAAAGTCTCATTTTAATGAACTATCTAAACTTCACCTGTAAAAGAATGTATTTCATGCAACGCTCTACTTAAAATAAAATAAGTTAAATTAAAACAGAGTAAAATAAACATAACACGTATATTTGTATACTGTTTGGTATTTTGTTTCATAAAATCTACACTGAAAATATACCGTATTCATCTAGAACGAATAAGTGGTCATTTTCTAAATCCTCAAACAAGAAATATAGATTTCCGAGTTATGCGTTTAAGGCAAACAAATAACTTGAATGGACGTAATGATCGAGAATTTCTAGTCTATACATTTAAAGACGGTTAAACAATATTATGAATACTATGAATATCATGAATCCTTTGTATTGCGAGAAGTTCTCGCTTGATTTTCTAGAGTTGGGTATTAAACCAAGATTATAGTTACTAAAACTCGCCTCTAGTTTTCACATTTATTTGCATAGATTTTTAAATAAGTTTGACCTTTATAATATAGACAAACGCTCTAGCCCTTTGCGGCGCAAGACAATTCGGATCATTTAAATTATACTGCTATCGGAATTCATGAACTAAATTAAACTAAAAGAAATTTTAAATTTTAAGGTTAAAAAAACGTGCCTTTTTTAATATGTTAGAAACGTAAATTTTTGCTAAAAAATTTCCGGGATGAATTTTTGCAGGTGGATCTTAAATTTTGCGTCCTCGCAGCGAGGGCAACGCGCGTTAAGGGGCTAGACTTCTAATAAGGGTTTCTAGAACTCGCTTTAAATGTGGACTAGAATTTATAAGGATGACATGGAAGTATTTTTTTTAGAGCCACAATTTAGATTCTAGATGTAAGTTACAAAATTTTTTTCTCAGTGTACATGGTTATTTTTAAGAGCGTATGATAAAAGTTAATGCAGATAATCATTAATTAGTTAAAATAAATAAATAAAACCTACAAAATATACATATGATTTTATTTCGAACTTTATTTATTTATTATTATTATATTTCCCCCCCAAAATTTTTGATAAATGAAACAAAGCTTACCTTCTTCAGTAATATCTCTGGACCTCACTAAATCGGATTTATTGCCTACGAGAATTACTGCTTTGTTGGCCGTATAACCCTTTTCCCTCAAACGAAAGAGAGCATCTACAGCTTTGCCGAACGATCCTCTGTCTGTGATGGAATAAACGACAACAAATGCATCGCAGGTGTCTAGTTGGTCATCCGTCTGAATAAAAGAAAATAGTATATAAATCATACAGTTTATATATGCATAAGTATGTAAATATTATGTAATAATATCTGTGTAAAATATATTTGTGTATAGGGATTTTAGTATTAACAAAACATGAGAAAAAGAAAAGTCATATGCAGTTCTCATATATTATGTAACATATTCGAACTGTACTCGTACACTGCATTGTAAAAACGATGTACATTAAAACTTCATTAGAACGCAAAAGTAAACAAATGTGAGAGGAAGAAAGAAAAAAAAAATAAACTGAAAACGGACTAACCATGCTAATACTTAAAGAAAATATTCTTCTATGCATCTGTAAAATGTATGTCAATCCATTAATGTACAGCGTCCTCATTTGAGGACAGCTAGTAAAATAGCACGTATATTTTTTATGGTTTCTTGGAATGATTTCTGCTTTCTAAGGACAGTTTATAGCATCACTCTAAATGATCCCTCAAAGTTTTATGTGCCTGCTATTGATTATAATTACATTACTTGGATAGTTATTTTATGATTTTTCATTCATCACATATAAATTTGTTTTTTGCGCAGATATATCAACTTAAGTCAAGTTGAATAATAATATATATTATAATACTTTACTTTAGAGGACCTTGTCAGCAAATAATAGAAAATTAATTTGTCATCTCGAAGTTTTTCCATCTAGAAGATTTTTCGCTAGAACATTAAACGTCCTCAAATGAGGATAGGCTTTAAATTTCAGATTATCAGAAGAATTGTTTAAATTATATTTTACTATCATTTGTGTATATTAATTTAGAGTTGAAATATTCATCAAAATGTATATTTCAAAATTAACTTGGGCGTTAACGGGTTAATATCAGAAATCGTACTTGTTTGTTAAATTTGCGAAATGTATTTAAAAAAAATTCTTTCTTATAACTTATTGTATCAATATTTTTTTGCGACTCTTTTTATATAACCTTTTTGTGTTATATATAGGAGTTTCAATAAATGTCATCGTTTAGAAATATGAAATTTCTGAACAGCGTATATAACTTTTGCAGCTTTTCAAATAAAAATGAGATGGTCGACAACCCAACAGACAGATAGGTGAATAAACTGCAATTATAAGCGCTTTTTAACATTTTTAAAAGTGTTTAAAATGCATTGAACACGACTGAAAATACTCCCAGGCAGTTTTTACTTGTTTTTCATAGTATACTTAAATATTTTATGCGACCATGTAAAACAATTATGTATGCTTACCATATCCAATATGTCAATCAATATTTTTCAAGAAGCATTATTTTATGCTTCTGAATAGCCGATTGAAATTTCATTATATTTTCTACAATATAAAGATGCTAAAATATGCTTAAAAGAATACCTCTCATAAGCCGTAATGTACGCTTTTGCGGATTCTTTGTATAAAACGCAGAAGTACCATTTATATAATTGTTACAAAGATTATTGAATATATATTAATATGCCAATAGTGTTACTTTTGTTTTATAACAATCAATACAATAGAGTGAATTCTAAGGAATCTGAAATCAAATAACCCTTTTAGTTTTCACGATTTTTATATAATGCAACTTCCTTATATTGAAACGGTACTTTGTTAGATTCAATTATGCATTTTGGTTTTGTTACGTTTTTGTTTCATTCGAGATTACTTAATTTTATCTGTTAAACAACATATAAAGTTTATTTAGATGTGGAGTGTGTAAGTTTGAACCCCCCCCCCCCTAACTATGTGGAAAACGCCATAACCGGGAAACAAGCCGTGGCACAGTTTTGTTCTCACATGATATTTGTTGGCAAAGTCACCGTGTCTACAAATACAGGTATAACAGTAGAATATATTAATCGCGGCAACTTCTATAAAACACGTAAATTTGTTAGAAATGACGTTTATCATCCATATATATTTATTTAAAGGTGGAGTATGTAAGATTGAATTTTTTGTACCAACTATGTGAAAAACACCATAGCGGAGTGCACGGGTTCGTTTTCCGGCTCTGGCGTTTTACATATATTTCGTATAAAAAATTCAACCGTACATGCTCCACTTCTGAAAAAAGAATCACGGTTGATGAATGTCGTTTCTACACGTAAAATATTATTCATCATACTGAAAAATATCCAATATTGATTACATCGAAATTTCAATAAGAAAATTGCTGGTACACTGTAAAAAAAATCTGTAGTTTGTACAAGACTACTCTGTATTTTTTACAGAAAAGAGCTGTTTTAGAGAAAAAACAATTTTTTTCTGTTTTTTTTAACGCTTTATCTGTTTTTTCCCACTTTTCTGTTTTTTAGCATGCTGAATAAAAAAATTCTGTAATTTTTACAGAAATATCTGTATTTTTAATAGAAAAGAGCTGTTTTTAACAAAAAACTGATTTTTTCAGTTTTTTATCCCTTTTTCTGTTTTTTTCCCCATTTCTGTTTTCCCCCTTTTATATTTTTCAGAAAAAAAAAAAAGTCTTGTGTGAAGCAACCACACGACTTCCATTACCCACTATTATACGTATTATATGCACTTTTTGGAGATAATGTGATCAGAAGACACAGAATTAACCTAATGGAACTTTTACAGAAAGAGAAAGTTAATACACGCGTAAAGACATATAAAACAGTTTACATAAACGAGTTAAAAAAAAAAAAAAGTAGATTTTTTTTTTTTTTAGCACCAATTTCCGAGATCTAAAACTGATCTATCTGATCAGGGTGACTATTAATTTTCCTGTAATAACCACGTAAATCATGAGAAAGGATATCTAAAATGGGTTAATGGGTAATTTTCAAAAAATCGTTAGAGCCGTTTTTGAGATACCGGCTTTTACCAAAACTTGGCATATTCAATTGTTGACCGGAAAACAACAATTACATACAAAAGTATATTTAAAAGAGGATAATATTGCAAGTTTGAAAAAAATCCATACAGCCCTTTTGAAAGGAACGCACTTACAGTACCTGAAATTCAGCTATATGTACAGGACGCCTATCAATTTTCCTGAACTAACCAACTATATAATTCGAAAGTACATCTAATAGAATGTTTATATAGCAATTTTGAAGAAAATCGTTAGAGCCGTTTTTGAAATACGGACATACTGTCCCACTTCCGGTCTCCGATGTCCCACTTCCGGTTTTTCAATTTCCCCCAAAATTTAGAAAATCCATCTTTACACCAGACCTGTCTCAATTCTGAAGTTTCGTTGTTCTATCTTTATTAGTATCGGAGATATAATAGTCAGAAGATTCCCCCCCCCCCAACACACACACACATTCACACTGACCAATTGCCAAAGACCACTTTTTTGGACTCAGGAGACCTTAAAACATGTAAATCAGGTGAAATCTCGATATCGAATTTTCGGACCGAATACAATACTTCCAATTACCTACGGTAGTCGGGTAATGGAAGTAAAAATAATGCTAAACAAACATAAGTGCACTGTTCTTTTCTCAGTTAGTTCTAATGAAATGTAATCGAAAACGGAATTCAAATATTACTTATAGTAAACTTCTTTAAAAGTCCACCTCTATTCAAGTTTGAGGTCCACACGGGCCGAAATTTTGACGCCCGGCCCGGCATGAAATCGAAAAATCCGGCCCGACCCGTTTATTTTTTACCAGTGTACGGTCCAGCCCGACCCGGCCCTGCCCGGACAAAAAATGATAATAACAGGCTCGACGCGATTCCAAAATATGTAAAACGGCAACAACAACAACAACTTAAGGATAAACATAGTTAAGATAAAAAAATTCTTTTCTGTACTTGGATTAGAAATTTAATACCAGGAATAAGTATAAAATTAAAAATATATAGTATATATGTAGAGTTTGTTATTAATTCTAGTTATTCTCTTTCTTTTTACTTCTATTACTGTTGGTAATGGAAATATTGTATTCGGTCCAAAAATTCGATATCGAGATTTCACCTGATCTACATGCTTTAAGGTCTCCTGAGTCCAAAAAAGTGGTTTTTGGCATTTGGTCAGTGTGTGTGTGGGGGGGGGGGATCTTCTGACTATTATATCTCTGAAACTAATAAAGATAGAACCACGAAACTTCAGAATTAAGACAGGTCTAGTGTACAGATGAATTTTCTAAATTTTGGTGAAAATTGGAAAACCGGAAGTGGGTTATCCGAAACCGGAAGTCCATACCTCAAAAACGGCTCTACCGATTTTCTTCAAACTTATTGTATGAACATTCCATTAGATGCCCTTTCGAATGATATAGTTGGTTAGTTCGGGAAAATTGATAGGCGTCCTGTACAAATATCTGAATTTCAGGTACTGTAAGTACGTTCCGTTCAAAACGGCTGTATGGATTTTTTTTTTCAGATTTGCAATATTAATCCTCTTTTAACTATCCTTTTGTATGCAATTGTTGTTTTCTTGTCAACAATTAAATATGCCAAGTTTTGGTAAAAGTAGGTGTCTCAAAAACGGCTCTAACGATTTTATTTTAAAATTGTTACATAAACTAATTTTAGATATTCTTTTTCATGCTTTACGCGGTTATTACAGGAAAATTAATAGTCATCCTGATCAGATATATCAGTTTTAAATCTCGGAAATTGGTGTTTAATTATGTAAACTCTGTTTTATATGTCTTTCCGTGTGTATTCATTTTCTGTTACTGGAAAATTTTTAGTTGTCTATTTCATTCGGTCAATTCTATGTCTTCTGATCACATTATCTCCAAAAAGTGCATATAATACGTGTAATAGTGGGTAATGTAAGTCGTGTGGTTGTTTCACACCAGATTTCTTTTTTATCTCTGATTATTGGTATATGGTTTATGACTCACAGACTAATTTAAACTTATTGGCCACTAGTACCATTATCATCACTCAATGTTGTTCTAATAAAGAAAGAAAGTAATTGCATGAATATATAGATTACAGTCAGAATGTTGATATTCTATACTATTAATTTTTATTAATTAAAAGAAAGATGTATATTAATAACTTTAAGGAAGATTAAATTAGGGTTATTGTGGAACCCAATAGATCACGCCTTAATCATCGGAATGCCTTTAATTATATTTTTGGACTGATTTATTTTAATTTCAATATCCACCATAGCGTAATTCCTATAAGATACACCCTATAATCCCTATACACTGCTATTCTTCATTCAAGAACTACAATTTTAGAAATGGCTACATCTCAGTATCTAATGAACATCTTAAGTTTTTTCACTATGTGTTAGTCAAATCTAGATGCGGGTCGTAATTTTTTTATCCCCTTTCATTCATTTTAATTTTAATTAAAATAAATTTATAATTATATTAATATAAATTAATTACATTTTAGAAATTGCAAGCTTGATTGCCATACATTTTAATAAAATTAAAAAATTAATAACCTTAATATTTAATACTATATTACGATTTGATTCGGACCAAAATAGTAAATTTTAAAAATGTAAATGTAGAAAAAAACACATGTACAACTATAATTAATAGATTGTTTACTTCCCTTGGTGCCAGACTACTGCTAAATCACCGAAAACTTCCGATGATTCATTCAAATAACTCTTTTTTTTGTTGTTGTTCTTTCTTTCTATGCGTTAAAAAAATCCTTTCTGTTCAGTCTGAAGTAAATTATGATTCAGCTTTGTTGCTCGCTACTCTTTGTTCAATTAGTTTTCAAATCAGTCCTAAGTTGAAAATAATATTTTATTTAAACACATAAGTGGTCATAAGTTTATGTAATTTGTGATTTCCGGACTCTATAGGAAAGTATTGTAATTATGTCAAAAATTCCAGTTTGAAATTTTGGTGTTTCTACACGTTTTGAGGTCCCATGAATTCATATATTTACTATTTTTACGTGATGTGTGTATGTATGTGAGTGAACACGATAACGTCTAAACGCTTTGTTCGAATGAGCTTAAAGTTAGTACGTATATTGTAGGTCATGCACGAACCCTATTGATTTTGGTGAACACTTCTAGTTTTTTTTACAGGGACACAAAGAAAAACTCTTTATCATTATGGTCTATGGGCCCAAATTTTTTAAAGTGCGATAGCGTCTAAATGCCTTATTCGACTGAGCTGAAAAATTATACACATGTTATGAGTCACTGTCACATGAACTGTATGAATTGTGGGAAAACTAGCGTTTATGGATTTTTTACAGGACACAAAGAAAAATTCTTTATCATTATGATCTATATGGGCCAATATTTTTAAACTGCGAGAGCGTATGCTTTATTCTATGCAGTTAAAAATTTATACAATCATGCTATAGGTCACCGTTGCACGAAGTGTATAAATTTACTACGTATAGAATCTAGCAAGTATAGAAATTTTACAGGGACACAACAAAATATTCTTTATAATTATGACCTATGAGCTCAAATTATTCGAAGTGCCATAGCGTCTAAATGCCTAATAAGATTGAGCTGAAAATTTATATACTTGTTAAAAGTTACTGTTGCTCGAACTGTATAGCTCTTGGTGAATCTGGTACTTATACTCGTATTTTTTTTTACAGGAACACAACAAAATATTTTTTTATAATTATGGCCTGTGGGCTAAAATCATCAGAATCTAAATGCCTATCCGATTGAGCTGAAAATTTATATATGTACTGTTGGTCATCGTAGCATGAAACATAAAGATTCTGTTGAATCTAGCACTAAAAGTTTTTTTTTTTTTTTTTCAAACAGGGACACGAATTAAAATACTTTATCATTGTGGCTTATGGGCTCAAATTATTTAAAATGTGATAGCGTCTAAATGCCTTATCCGATTCGTCTGAAAATTTTTATGCATGTTATAAGTAACCATCACACGAACTTTATAGATTTTTGGTGAGGGGTTTATAGGTTTTAGGTACTTATAGGTTTTTACAGGGACACAACAAAAATTTATCATTATGTTCTATGGGCTCAAATTATTTGAAGGAAATAGTGTTAAATTAAACAGCATACTCATACTACATGAAGAAAAGTACCCATACGCCCTATTATAATTTTCTCTTTTGCTTATTTAACGATTTCTCGCCCGTTAAACAATCGTTAATTACTTAATGTTCAGAAAGCCCATTGGAGTCACTCCAGATTTATTATTACTATTATTGTACATAACTAATATATTACATTTTTCTCGTTAAATATCTTTAATTGAATAATTCAGGCTCTTTTCTGCACTCTTCACATAAACATTTCCATTGTATAGGGAGGTTTTTCTCTGCGCATATACAAGTGTTTCAAAATAGCAACGATTGAATTTTGTTTTTCAGTCTATTTAATATATATATATAACGATCACTTCGTTCAGGAAATTTTATCCTCAGATGGAGTTCATTTTTGTTCTTCGAAACGTACCAGTATAAACGCTGCTAAGCAATGCAGATGATGAAAAAAAAAAAAAAAACTGAAGTAAATAAATAAGTAGTTTGAATACAAATTAAGACTAGTATGTTGTGGTCACCACAAGACTTTCTTCTATATTTTCCTATACATATACCAAACAGTAACAATATTAAAAAAAAAAAAAAAAAAAAAAAAAAAAAAAAATCGATTTTTTTCTAAGTGATTCAATCAGTAACAATATTTAAAAAAATAAATAAATAAATAAATTACGATTTTTTTTCTAAGTTTTTTTTTTTTTTTTTTTTTTTTTTTTTGTTAAAAGTAAAAAAATCGATAACTTTGTTTTAAATTATCACAGATTTATAGTTCAACCATTCATTTTAAAGGTATTGACGAGATCTTTCGAAAGATACCCATCTTCAAAATTTACCCTTCCCCCCGGGGGTACTTCCCCCCCGGGGGGAGGGGGGAGAGCGATACACAGATATGCACAGAAATTTTTTTCTAGTTAACTATTACTATTATCAACAACTCATTAATTTTACAATCACAAGTTAAAAATAACTCTCATTATGTACATTTATACGAAATTTTGTCCTATACTGCCATGTTAAAAATTTAGAAAACATGAGATCACAGCGCCACCTGTTGAGCGATTGATCCCCAAATTTAATCAGCACCAATTTATGTCAGGGACCAACTAAATACCAAGTTTGGTTAAATTTCGTTAAAAAAAAAAAAAAAAAAAAAAAAAAAAAAAATACGATTTTTTTTTCTAAGTTTTTCTTCGTTAAAAGTAAAAAAAAAAATCGATAACTTTGTTTTAAATTATCACAGATTTATGGTTCAACCATTCGTTTTAAAGGTATTGACGAGACCTTTCGAAAGATACCCATCTTGAAACTTTGCACCCCGGGGGGGGACTCCCCCCCAGGGGGGGAACCGATGCCCCCACATGCTCAGTTTTTTTTCCTAATTAACTACTACTATTATCAATAATTCATATTAATTTTACAATCACAAGTTTAAAATAACTCTCATTATGCCCATTATTACGAAATTTTGTCCTATACTGCCAGGTTAAAAGTTTGCATAAAATGCGATCTCAGCGCCACCTGTTGAGCAATTGATCCCCAAACCTTATCAGCACCAGTTTATGTCAGGGTGCAACTAAATACCAAGTTTGGTTAAATTTCATTCATTGGTTCGTGAGATACAGCGTCCACAAAAAAGTGATACAGACAGACAGACATTTTCTAAAAACTATTATTTCGTATTTTGGACATCTCAAAACGTGTAAGTCCATCAAAAAACGGAGGTCGAAAATTTTAACGAATCCAATACTTTCTCTACATTACATATCGAAGAAAGTAAAAATGAAACTGCAAAAACAAAGAAAAGCATTTTTAAAAAAATCGAAAAAAAAAAAAAAAAAAATTCGTGAAAGTGCAACCCCGCATGATTCAGACTTCTTTTCTATCAAGTTTAGTAGATCTGTGAGCTTTGTTGATTTGGAATCGAACAGTAGATTACAGAAATTTCTACCGCTAGATGGCGCTGTAATTTTTTTTAATTTCAATTTGAAAGTTTTCACCAGATTTACACGTTTTGAGGTGTCCTGATTAGGTTTTCTTTTGCATCTCAGGTAATTGAATTAGACCGTTCAAAATTGGTATATGTAGGTTAAGTAGGAGGGGCTGAAAGGGTGGGGAAGAAAAAGGCGTGCACCGCGCGCGTATCCCCTAACTTGTGCGCTCGCAACGTGCACGGAACTGCGCTGCCGAAGGCAGTGGGGACTCGGTTCGACTTTTGAACCGATGGGAAATGATTTTTTTTTTTTTTTAATTTCTTTTCTTAAGAATAAAAATTTGGTTTGAGAAGGAATATGTGCGTGCAGCGCTTGTATACCTTCACATGTGCGCGCGCAGCGCGCATGGGTCTGCGCTGCCGAAGGCAATGGGGACCCGCGGCAGCGCAGACCCGATATGAGTTTTTACCCGATCAGAAATGATTTTTTTAGGGGGCACGAAAGGTCAGGGAAGGAATACGCGCACGGGACTGCGCTGCCGAAGGCAGTGGTGACCCGGTCCGACTTTGTACCCGATGAGAAATGATTTTTTTAATTTTCTTTTCTTAAGAATAAAAATTTGATTTGAGAAGGAATATGTTCGCGCAGCGCACGTATACCTTCACACGTACGCGCTCAGCGCGCATGGGTCTGCGCTGCCGAAGGCAGTGGGGACCCGGTGTGAGTATTTAGCCGATCAGAAATGATTTTTTTTAGGGGGCACGAAACGTCAGGGAAGGACACACGCGCAGTGCATGACATACACGCGCATGTATCCCTTACCTTGTGCGCGCGCAGCGCGCACGGGACTGCACTGCCAAAGGTAGTGGAGACCCGGGGCGAATTTTTACCCAATCGGAAATGATTTTTTTTTTTTTTTTTTTTTTTTTAATTTCTTTTCTAAACACTGAAAGTTACTGTTAGTGATTCATTAATTATAGTGATTCATCTGAAAATACTGACCCGCGTCTATTTCAAAAGCCGCCAGTTTGTCTATCACTTTACTGTCTTCCGCTGTTTTGATAAGTTAGGAATTGAAAATGGAAAAGTAAATCCCTGAAAGAGATGACATTAAATACATTTTTACTTTCTTCTATATGTAATATAGAGAAAGTATTGGAATCGTGAAAATTTTCGAACTACTTTTTTCGATGGCTTTACACGTTTTGGGATGTCCTGAACACGATTTGATAGTGTTTAGAAAATGTCTGTCTGTGTGTATCACAAATTTTGTGGACGCTGTATCTCACGAACCAATGAACGAAATTTAACCAAACTTGGTATTTAGTTGGACCCTGACATAAACTGTGCTGATTAGATTTGGGGATCAATCGCTCAACAGATGGCGCTGTGATCGCATTTTTTCTAAATTTTTAACATGGCAATATAGGACAAAATTTCGTATAAATGTACATAATGAGAGTTGTTTTTAACTTGTGATTGTAAAGTTAATATGAATTATTGATAATAGTAGTAGTTAACTAGGAAAACAATTTTGTGCATGTTGGGACATTGCTTCTCCCCAGGGGGGATTTAATTTTCAAGATGGGTATCTTTCGAAAGGTCTCGTCAATACCTTTAAAACGAATGGTTGAACTATAGATCTGTGATAATTGAAAAAAAAGTTACCGATTTTTTTTACTTTTAACGATTTATATATATATATATATTAAAACTCGAATAAACGACTACGTCAGAAACGCCAAAGAAAAATATTGGAAATGCATACAGCTGTTTCGGCAGCTTTATGCGTGCCGTCATCAGTGCAAAAAGGATACTGAATCTGCAGAAGTGCTCGTATATATAGGAGAGGGGCCGAATTTAGTTCAACCAATAGAATTACGGGAAATATGGGGAGAGTGGCCAATAGGAATTTATTAAAGTTAGCTGTGTAAACAGTAGAAAAATTAAGAAAATGTGGACTGAATATAAAATTTCCAACAGTCAGACAAATAGGGAATAGCGAAATCACAATTTACAAGGTTTTTAAAATTTTTATAAATATGAAAAGCTTCAAAGAAATCGAGTTCATGAATGGATTTAGGTCTGCAAATTATTTTAGCTGAATTAAATTTAAAATTATGATTTTCCTCCCAGCAATGTTTAGAAATAGCCGATTTATTGGTTTCTTGTTTGCGGACGTAATTCATATGTTCTTTTAGACGAAATTTAAGACTGCGTTTAGTTTGGCCAATGTATGATAAACCACACTGACAGGAAATACTATAAATACCCCAAGAATTTTGCGTATCAATGGGATCTTTTAACTGAGAAAAGGTGAGTTTATTGGAAGGCGAAAATATTATTTTAAAATCATATTGTTTGAGAATTTTAGCTATGGTTTGACTGGATTTAGGAAAATAGGGTAAGACAATACTGATATTAGAAGAGACTGACTTAGTAGAAGAAATACGAGGGAGTTGTAATTTTTGGATAGCTTTGTCTATAATGTAAGGGTCATAACCTCTGTCAATTGCAATGGCTTTCAGGTATTTAATTTCAGATTTTAATAAACTAGGATTTGAACAAATATTAAGGGCACGGTTTACAAAAGTATAGAAAGCAGCCATTTTTTGGTTAGGTGGGTGACATGAACGTGCATGGGGAGGAAGGGAGACAGCAAAATTTTTTCGATAGACGGTGGTTGAAAATCCATTTACAGTGCGAGAGACGAGCGTATCAAGAAATGGAAGGGAGCCATTATTTTCTATTTCATATGTAAACTGGATATTACTGTCAATTGAATTTAAAGTTTCTAAGACGTGGTCAATATTGTGATAAGATATGTTGATAAGCGTGAAGGTGTCGTCGACGTAACGGGTCCAAAAAGGAAAGGATATTTTCTTAAAAAGCTTGTTTTCGAAATAGTGCATGTAAATATCAGCGAGAATTGGGGAGAGAGGGGAACCCCCTCTCTCCCCAATTCTCGCTGATATTTACACCTCTCTCCCCAATTCTCGCTGATATTTACACCTCTCTCCCCAATTCTCGCTGATATTTACACCTCTCTCCCCAATTCTCGCTGATATTTACATGCACTATTTCGAAAACAAGCTTTTTAAGAAAATATCCTTTCCTTTTTGGACCCGTTATGTCGACGACACCTTCACGCTTATCAACATATCTTATCACAATATTGACCACGTCTTAGAAACTTTAAATTCAATTGACAGTAATATCCAGTTTACATATGAAATAGAAAATAATGGCTCCCTTCCATTTCTTGATACGCTCGTCTCTCGCACTGTAAATGGATTTTCAACCACCGTCTATCGAAAAAATTTTGCTGTCTCCCTTCCTCCCCATGCACGTTCATGTCACCCACCTAACCAAAAAATGGCTGCTTTCTATACTTTTGTAAACCGTGCCCTTAATATTTGTTCAAATCCTAGTTTATTAAAATCTGAAATTAAATACCTGAAAGCCATTGCAATTGACAGAGGTTATGACCCTTACATTATAGACAAAGCTATCCAAAAATTACAACTCCCTCGTATTTCTTCTACTAAGTCAGTCTCTTCTAATATCAGTATTGTCTTACCCTATTTTCCTAAATCCAGTCAAACCATAGCTAAAATTCTCAAACAATATGATTTTAAAATAATATTTTCGCCTTCCAATAAACTCACCTTTTCTCAGTTAAAAGATCCCATTGATACGCAAAATTCTTGGGGTATTTATAGTATTTCCTGTCAGTGTGGTTTATCATACATTGGCCAAACTAAACGCAGTCTTAAATTTCGTCTAAAAGAACATATGAATTACGTCCGCAAACAAGAAACCAATAAATCGGCTATTTCTAAACATTGCTGGGAGGAAAATCATAATTTTAAATTTAATTCAGCTAAAATAATTTGCAGACCTAAATCCATTCATGAACTCGATTTCTTTGAAGCTTTTCATATTTATAAAAATTTTAAAAACCTTGTAAATTGTGATTTCGCTATTCCCTATTTGTCTGACTGTTGGAAATTTTATATTCAGTCCACATTTTCTTAATTTTTCTACTGTTTACACAGCTAACTTTAATAAATTCCTATTGGCCACTCTCCCCATATTTCCCGTAATTCTATTGGTTGAACTAAATTCGGCCCCTCTCCTATATATACGAGCACTTCTGCAGATTCAGTATCCTTTTTGCACTGATGACGGCACGCATAAAGCTGCCGAAACAGCTGTATGCATTTCCAATATTTTTCTTTGGCGTTTCTGACGTAGTCGTTTATTCGAGTTTTAATATTCCAACGCCAAGTCTCCTGTTATTATATATATATATATATAGAGAGAGAGAGAGAGAGAGAATAAAATGGACTTTTTTACTTTCTTCTATCTTCAATAGAAGAAAGTATTGGATTCGTAAAAATTTTCGATTTCGGGTTTTTGATGGATTTACACGTTTTGAGAGATGTAGAACACGATTTTATCATTTTTAGAAAATGTCTGTCTGTCTGTCTGTGTGTGTGTGTGTGACAAAATTTTGTGGCAACTGTATCTCTGGAACTACTGCACAGAATTTCATACAAATTGGTATGTAGTTGCACCTTGACATAAATTAGTGCCTATCAACTTTTGGTAAAAATCGTCTTACAGGTTGCGTTGCCATCCCGCTTTTTCTAACTTTTTAACAGGGTGACATACGGCAAAAATTTTCAAGATGGGTATCTTTCGAAAGGTCTCGTCAGTACCTTTAAAACGAATGGTTGAACTATAAATCTGTGATAATTTAAAACAAAGTTATCGATTTTTTTACTTTTTACGAAAAAAAACTTAGAAAAAAAATCTTTTTTTTTTTTTTTTTTCTCCCCTTAATTTTATCAAACTCCCACGGTTTCCGTGTTCTGACAAACTTAAACTAATTTTTGCATTTTCCCTCTAATTTTGTCAAAGTCCCACGGTTTCCGTGTTTTGACAAACTTTGACAAAATTTTGGGTAAAATGTGAAAATTATTCTAAGTTTGTCAAAACACGGAAACCGTGGGACTTTGACAAAATTGGAGGGAAAATGCAAAAATTTGTTTAAGTTTGTCAGAACACGGAAACCGTGGGAGTTTGATAGAATTAAGGGTAGAGGAAAAAAAAAAAAGTGGGACTTTGACAAAATTTTGGGTAAAATGTGAAAATTTGTTAAAGTCCCACTTTTATTTTTTTCCTCTCCCCTTAATTCTATCAAACTCCCACGGTTTCCGTGTTCTGACAAACTTAAACTAATTTTTGCTTTTTTCCCCTAATTTTGTCAGTCCTACGGTTTCCGTGTTCTGACAAACTTAGAATAATTTTCACATTTTACCCAAAATTTTGTCAAAGTTCCACTTTTTTTTTTTTTTTTTTTTTTTTAATTATTGTTACTGAGTGAATTTGTATAGGAAAAGATAGAAGAAAGTCATGTGGTGGCCACAACATACTAGTTTTTATATATATTTAGTGTTATACTACTTCTCTAATATGGAAATCGTCTGCATTATCATGGAAGGTAATTTTTTTAAATAACAATTTTAATAAATTATCTTTTCTGAGTGAATTTGTATAGGAAAATATAGATGAAAGCCATGCGATGGCCACAACATACTAATTGTTAGTAAAGTAATATTTTATTTCCATTATCTTGATAATAACAATCGCTTGTTATTAGAAATAAGCTAGAATGATGTGGTCATCAAAGAAATTTCTTGTATATTTTCTTATACAAATCATTTATTATTTATTTATTTTTTTTATCCATAATGAATGCAGAAGATTTTCATCTCAGATAGTGCTAGTACACTAAATGTCAACCGGAAGTGAATTTTTACCATGCAGATGACATCCTTCTCGTTAAAAAAAAAAAAAAAAAAAAAAAAAAAATCTGCAATATTGCAGCCCCATTTGTCGGCGGATATGCTCTTAATTTAATCAGCATAATGTCTCATAATGGCCTTTTCATATATGAAGGTTTGTTTAACTATACGTTATAGAACTGAAGATAAAGCTTCCCTTAAATTGCATAAATCGCTGTATAACAACGCCACCCGTTGCGCGATTGGCACCAAAAGTTGATATGTCAAGGGGCATCTACATATATGCAATTCTGTTCACTAGTTCCTGAGCTATAGCTGAATCTGCGGAAATCGACGTATAGCAGCGCCATTTGTTGAGCGATTAGCACCAAAAGTTGAAAGGCACTAATTTATATCAAGATGCCGCTGCATATAAATTTTTATGCAATTCTGTGCAGTAATACTTGAGATACAGTTGCCACAAAATTTTTGTCACACACACAGGCAGACGGATATTTTCTAAACATGGTCAAATCATGTTCTGGACCTGTCAAAACATGTAAATCCATCTAAAACCGGAAGTCGAAAATTTTTACGAATCCAATGCTTAAAAAATTTTAATATTAATATTAATAACAATAATAATAAAACTTTTTGAACAATTGGCGGTACATAATTTCTGAAGTAGAATTTTGTGTAGGAACCCATTTTATGTCACTATTTTGTGAAGGAGACTGAAACGGATCAGCTATTATCAGGATCGACCCCTGGTTATAAGTTACTGTCGCACAAACTGTCTATTTTACTAGAATATAATGAATTGTTGATTCTTTTACCCTTTTACGGTAACAGGGACATAAAGAAAGATTCTTTTCAATTTCGTCCTGTTGACACAAATTATTCGGAATGCGCTAATAGCAAAACTTTACATACCATTGCGATCGAATCGGGTAGCAGAGTCATGTTATAAGATCATGCTTGCAAGGACAATATATATTTTCATGAGTGCAACAATTACATTCATTTTAGAAATAGAATTCTGATGCGATAGGTTTCATGGTTTGAAATTATTTGAATTTCATTTCAATAATGGTAATTTGTAACTAAAATCAAAAACAAAACTGGTGTAGTTTACATTGTTTTTATTTAAGTGTGATAATTAAGGAAATAGTATGTGCGTATTTCTTATGATTTTTATTTTCTTCTATATGTATATATAGAGAAAGTATTGGATTCGTGAAAAATTTCGATGAATTTACACGTTTTGGGATGTCCTGAACACGATTTGACTGTTTTTAGAAAATGTCTGTCTGTCTGTCAGTCAGTCTGTCTGTGTGTGTGTATCACAAATTTTGTGGACGCTGTATCTCACGAGCCAATAAACGAAATTTTACCAAACTTGGTAATTAGTTCGACTCTGACATAAACTGTCGCTGATTAGATTTATGGAACAATTGCTCAACAGTTGGCGCTGTGATCGCATTTTTTTTCTAAATTTTTAGCATGGCAGTATAGGACAAAATTTCGTGTAAATGTACATAATGAGAGTTTTTTTAATCGTGTGTTTGTAAAATTAATATGAATAATTGATAATAGTAGTATTTAACCAGGAAAAAAATTTTGTGCATGTGGGAGCGTAGCTTTCCCCTTTCCCCCCGGGGGGGGGGGAGTAAATTTTCAAATGGGTATCTTTCGAAAGATCTCGTCAATACCTTTAAAACGAATGGTTGAACTGTAGATCTGTGATAATTTAAAACAAAGTTATCGATTTTTTTTTTTTATCTTTTAACGAAAAAAAAAAATTTCTTCTGATTTGCAAAAAATTGACCTCTTTCGCCATTTAGTGATAATATAATACTGTCAGATAAAACCCGTCTGCATTTATAATGGAAAATAATTTGATAATTTAATAAATAATTTGCATTGAATAAATTTTGTGTAAAATTACATAGAAGAAAGTCATGTGGTGGCCATATCATACTAGTTTATTGACCTTTTAATTAAAATAAAAAACAGAATTAAAAATCTTCAAGGAAATTCAAAGAAAATCGGTTTGGGGGCATATGCATTAGGTTTGCAAAATTGATTCATTTTTTCCAAGTCCAGAAAAAGAAAATGGTTCAAATATTTAAAAATCTGTATCTTCCGTTTCAGTGCATACAGAATGCCATGCTAAACATCCTTTTAGAGGTTGTGAAGCATTCCTTCAAAAAATATATTTCTTTTATCCCTCCCCCCCCTCCCCGACCTCTCAGACGGTATTATTCCCTGTCACCACTTGGAGGGGGAAAGGACGCCAGTAACTCAAAATTTACAGTCGACAGAAAAACTATTGTAGCACACACTTACTTTTCTCATACATATTTTTTTTTTTTTAGTTTGGCTGCTAATTTTTATTACCAATTAACAGCATGTAAACTGCATAAGGCTAAGACCATGACTCGACAAATATTCAACTCGATTATATTACTCGAAAAAAATCGATAACTTGGTTTTAAATTAACACAGACCATTTTAAAGGTATTGGGGAGTTCTTTTGAAAGATATCCATAATGAATATCTACACCAACTGGGATCTATTTCCAACCAGCGGGGTGTTCTAACGTGCACACACTTTTTCCCTAGTTTATTTTTACGATAATCAATAATTCCTGTTAATTTCACAATCATTTCATAAAAATAATTCTCATAATATACATATTTATACGAAATTTTGTCCTATGCTACACCCTAGCACACAGTCAGACAGACAGACATTCTCTAAAAATAGGGTGATCAAATTTTCAGATGCAGAACAACTATAGAAGCTTTTAATGTTTTTTAAAGTTAATATGAGCAGAAAAATACTTTTCTTCAACACATGAATTATGAATAAAACGAAAGAAAGCAAATAAAGTAAAAGTAACAAAATTCTGAATATTTAAGAAATTTTTTGAAAATTGGGGGACATTTAGGGATAAGCGACAGAAAATGTGGTGCTCAATCGCTGTTTTTGTTTTTTGGGGACAGATGATCAAAACTGGGGACAGTCCCCAGAAAATGGGGACGTTTGGTCACCCTATCTAAAAATGGTCAAGGGGTACATAAAAATGAAACACTTCCAGTTGCAAAGCCGTTTGCAAGCGTTCCAAATGTATGACTGTAGTCGGCAGCAAAAGTATCCGAGCACTAGCAACAATTCCTATATGAAGAAAGCACACTTAACACTGTTTTGTTAAATAAATCCTTCTCGAATCGTGTTCTTAGACTGACTAAGAACAGGATTCGACAAGGATTTATTTAGCAAAACTGCATTAAGTGTACTTTCTTTACATAGGAATTTTCGCTAGTGCTCGGATGTTTTTGCTGCCGACTGTATTTGCAAAAAACTTGCAAAATTTACGTCATCGAAATTGCAAGCGTTCCGTTTGTATCTTTAACCGTCGCCAATTGCCCATCTGCGCAGCATTAGTGCGACGTAAAACCCAATCACCAATCACCGTTTGTATCTAAACCCAAATCGTTTTAAGGAACTCACAAAACATGCAAATCCATTGAAAACCAATCCCTTCCGTGGAGGATCAAAATTGTGATGGCATGTCTCCGGACCACCTCTAGGGGTGTGTCCCAGACCGTCGCCAATTGCCCATCTGCGCAGCACTAGCGCGACGTAAAACCCAACCAGCAAGTCATTGAAAACCAAATTTCGAAAACTTTCACGAATCCATCATTTTCTTTTTAGGTATACAGAAGAAAGTATAAATACAGTTATATCGTGCTCGAGATTATGAAAGCATGTGAATCCATCACAAACCAAGAGTTGAAAATTTTTACCAATCTTCTTTTGAATGTAGAAGAAAGTAAAAAAAAAAAAAAAAAAAAGGAAACTTAAAAAGTCTTTTGAAACATTATAAAATTAGTTTGTTCTGGTGATCACAAAACTGTCTTTTATGTGCAAATTATAAAAGTATTACTTACATAAATTATTTTCCTTTGAAATTGGAGACATTTCCCGGAAAATGGGGACATTTTTTCTCCGTGTATGATAAGCTGACCAAATGTCCCCATTTTCTGGGGACAAATGGAGACTTTTTTTTTTTTTTAAAGGCATTTTTGTAAGTTTTAAAAAATTGAGTAAATTATTAATCAATAATAGTTTATTTTTAGTCCTTATTTATTAGGAATGAAAGAAATTATAAAGGTACTTTGATCTAAGGCTCCTATATATACGAGCTGGCGCATCCGACATTTTTTTGCCTTAGGGTTGCCGCATGTACCCAGCGTGATAAACAAACGGCATCCATTGTTTCTACCGTCTTGCTCGTAATTTTAGTGAAATAAACTGCAATATGGGAGGTTGTTCAGCAATAAACTGCTGTAAACACTCCAGAAAAGGATACAAAATGTTTAGGTTTCCTTCGGATAATGCAAGAAGGAGAAAATGGGCTGCGAATTGTCGTCCAGATTCTTGGATCACGGGACCTAATGCACAGCTTTGCATAGTAAGTTTTATTGTTATTCACTTATACTTTTCTTTGCATTTCTGACATTTATAAAGTAAAAAATTAAAAAAAAAGTATTATTTAAATCTAAATATGTATTTTAATAACCATAAATTATTTTAAGAAACGCTTTTTTACTGTGTGTTTGTAGAGTCTTGGCGACGTTTTTTTGGTTCGCCAAAGTTGTCTTGTTTCCGTGTCCTGATAGTATTAGGTCGTTGAAAAAACTTTCCAATTTTAATTGGTACGCTCTTTTTTTTTTTTTCTCCTTTCAAATGTTATGAATTATTTAAGAAACAGAAACAGATTACTTGTGTTGCTTATCATTTTTGGTCGATTTTATTTTTAGATGAAAATTTCTTAAAACCACCAGTGAAGCGATAAAATCGCCAAGCGGAAATGCTGTCCTCTTACGAGGCAAAAAAATGGCGGTGATGCGCCGGCCTATTATTTATTTAAGGGGCTCTACTTTGATCTGGTCAGCCTACCGTATGAATGACTAAAAAATATCTACTACGTCATAGAGCTTAAGCGAAATGACCTTGAATTTAAAAAATACTTTCCCTCATACAAATATTAATTGGTTTATCTAATAATTTACTTACGACGTGTAAAACCCATTCAATCTGAAACTGAAGGAATTTTCATGGCAAATCTATTTCTTTTTTTTTAGTGGCAACGTAGCACTGTTTTTGAAAGAAGAAACATGGATTCCGGATTCCGTGCATTCTGATTCTGGCCGGCTCGAAACTCGTATCTGTTATATTATTTACCATTTTAATTATGAAGGTAAGTTCATAAATATAATATTTATTGTTAAATAAACTGGGTATTCTGAAAAAAAAAATTGCTAATGATCGCAAAACATTTATCGATCATAGAAACAGAGTTTGTTGCTATATTTGGCGTCAGGGAGAATCGCCGTATACCTATGTAAACTCCTCCCAAAAAATGTTCATACATATATTTTTTTTGTAACATAGTTAATAATTGATTTTTAATTAAAAGTTTTGATAAAATTACTAATGAAATATTCTAAAATGTAAGTAAGATTGCAGTGTAATTTAATTTTTCTAGTGTAAACAAAACAATATAAAATGAGTACATTTTGAAAACCAAAACCAAACTCAACATTTTCTGTTTAATTAATATTGCTCTCTTAAAAATCAGCAAATACATTATAATTCCAAAGAGTTGATTTTTAAATTAAATATTTTATGCAAAATGCTTGATGTTGTATTACATTTGTTTTTTATGATTAAATTTTTTAGCTTTATAAAATTTTACAAATTTGTAAAAAGGTTTGAATATTTCTAACCTCTCTCTCTATATATACATCTCTCTCTCTATATATATATATATATAGAGAGAGAGAGAGCTATATCATGTTGTACATAAAGGCATGTATTTTATTCAAAAAGAGTTCATTGAAAAATAAATACCCAGGTATTTTACATCACTACTTAGAGTTTGTATTTTCTCCATTCTCAATTCAAAACTTTTTTTTAGCTTATAACGTCTTAACACATCCTCCATTTTTCCCATCCTCAGGGTGGGAATAATGTAACATAATTTCAAATGCATAAACCTTACATTTAAATTCCAAATATTTTGATTATATTAGAAAAGAAATAAAACAAGCAAGCACATACATTCAGGGGTCGATCCAGGTTTTAAATATTAAGTCCCCTTTTTGTGAAAAAATGTTTTTGCGAAAAAAAAAAATATATATATATATATATATGTATAAAATCAGTATAAAATCATTTTAACAGTAATTCAAAACAACGTTTAATATCAAATTAACATAGTTTCATTGAACCAATTAATTAAAAATAATACTGAAAACATTTTATAAAAAGATCGCTTTTGTAAAACAAAATCTTGTGAAGAGCTCATTTCATAAATTTGAATTTTGTGAAGGGTCCATTTTTATAGATTTGAATTTTATGGTGTGGAATTTTGTGAAGGGGCAGCAAATGGGACCCAATTTTTGCCTGGATGGACCTCTGACATTGAAGACAAATAATTTTCACAAATAGTTTTAAATGTTAAGCAATAATATTTATGTGATTGTAATTAAACTCATGTATAAATCATGTTGCTTTAAATTAGGGATGCACAACCTTTTTGGCTAGAGGGCCACTCTCGTTGTTCAGTAGGATACAAAGGGCCACAGACGAGATAATATAAAAGAATTAAACTGTACAGATATATTTGCCGTGTAATATATACATACACACACATATACACATGCATGTATAAAAAGGTGCACTATCATTGCCAAATGACTGTGTGCAAAACTTTAGTTTGTATTTTATGTTGCTTGAAATATATATATATATAGATATATATAAATTTTAATTAGTGAGCTAAGTGAATCTTGAAGCATAAAAATCATAAAATTATTGAATAGTAAGCAAAAGAATGAAACAAATGTATCATATAAAATACAAAATGATAAATAAAACAAACAAATAAAAAGTATGGTTTGCAGAGAGAGAGAAAAATGTTACATTGGGAGTCACAAAAACAATAAGCACAAATGTAAAGCCTGATAGTGTACCAAAATAACCACTTACCAGTAGATTATTCCATGATTTTTCCAATAAAAAATTAAGGAACATAACTGTGGGTTACATTATTGAGAAATAGAATGAAAAACTTAGCTCTCAAACAGAAATGTGTATAAAACCCAACATTTTCATCCTTTCCCCCCTTCAAAATTTTTTTTTTTTATATCAATGCCAGTTTTGCAAATGCAACAAATAAATATTTTTTCTTTCTCTCTTTTTTTTTTTTTTTTTCTTCTGCTAATGATTTATGTGACCTAAAATGTCAGTCCTTTGGCGGGCCGCAAACTGATGGCTACTGGGCCGCATGTGGCCCCCGGGCCGCAGGTTGTGCACCTCTACTTTAAATTAAAGTGAAGGAAGTGAATATCATTCACTCTCCACATTTAAAAGGTTAGATATATTTCCTAACAAAAAAAAAAAAAAGCATAAAATTTTTTTTTATTTTTGCAGGTAACCCGTGATGTCACCTGGTGAAATCTAAACTGCACTTGACCTGCAGCAGGTAGCCGTCGAATGCGCAATCTGATGCAGGACTATGCGGGGCCAGTGAAACTTTTTAGGTAATATTTTTATATTTTACTTTTCTTTAAAATTGTTAATATTGCCTATCTTTTGCAATTTTTGATTTAATTTCACTTTAATACCTTTTTTTAAAATTTTGATGTTCATGTCATGTCATTTCATTTAGCTCATTTATTGAAACTAGGGTTTTCCGGAAAATTTTCAGTCTCTAAATTATGAATGTTTTGTAAAGTAAAACTAACACATTAAAAGCTACGAGTAAACAAAACTATTCAAAGAAACATATGAATAATTATTCAGTTTAAAAAGAAATTAATAAACAAAACATAGAATTTAGAATTTAATAATTTTTAAATATGTATTTAAAAGTAGAAAATTATAATATTTTTTAATGACTGTTTTGCATGTATGATGGCTGAATAATCTACTTAGTAAATATGGTGCCTATGTACGTTTTCTAGCTCTCGGAGACTCTCATTGACTCTTGGAGACATATCATTGCCAACAGCTGAATACCATTTTATTATATAAGAAAAATTGTTATGAGAATTAATGATTTTTTTTTTTTTTTTTTTTTTTTTTACTAGTATTCTGTTTTCATTTTTAAAAAATCTGGAATTTTCTCCCCCCCCCCCTCCCAAAAAGAAAGAAAAAGATAAATATGGCTATGTGTTTCAATAATTTTGCTTTTTTAAATTCTGTTTAGTTTCAGAATACTCACAATTGTTAAATTGGTTCTTTTTTTTTTTTTTTTAATTATAAAGTGCAAAAAAGAACTTTGATCATTTTTTTCCACTTCATAACTTCAGTATGAAATATTAAAAATTAAATAAATTTTGGGAAAAACAAAGGCAAATTTAATTTTTCTATATATATATATATATTAATAATGAAAACAGAATTTAAAAAAAAAATCATTAATTCTCATAAAAATTTTCCCTATTTAATAAAATGGGGTTCAGCTGTTGGCAGCGATATGTGAGTGTGTCTGACAGCTACAGAACGTTCACAGACACCTTTTTTATATAGATTATTCAACCATTATACATGCAAAACAGTCATTAAAAATTAAAACTTTCTAACTTTATACATGTTTAAAGAACCATTAAATCATAATTTCTGTGTTTTGTTTATTAATTTCTTTTTGAATTGAATAATTATTCATACTTTTCTCTGAATAGTTTTGTTTACTTGCAGCTTTTAATGTATTTAGTTTTATTTTACAAAACCTTCGTAATTTAGAGATTGAAAAATTTTCGGAAAATTTTCCATTTCAAATTTTTCTAAAAAACCCGCATCCCTACCTATCCCCCACTGTTTTTTAGGGACGCCCCCTATTTTTATCACTATTCGGTAATTTTATGGCTATAAATTTGATTTTTAGGGGAGGGGGGAGGATTATTTTAACTGTTAAATATCTTCTGAGGGGCTACAGAGTTGGAAAATTCCAAAACATCAACATTTGCGGCAAGGAGAAATTTTAGGGGGAGGGGGGATTTGCCACTGAAATTATGTATTATATTTTTTTTAATCTATTATTAATGTTATTTATTAAACATTATATATTTTTTGTTTTTAAGTGTTAAATTAATTCGTTTTTCATACCCCAAATTAAATTCATCGCCATAAAATTACCGAACAGTGATAAAAATTGGGGGAGGGGGTGGTGTCCAGAGAAAACGGTGGGTGACTGAGCAAAATGGTAGTCATATTCGGATTCAGAAGGTCATTTTACATAAGAATCAGCAAGAATGGTATCAGGGATATATATATATATATATTTTTTTTTTTTCTTTTTCAGTGCAATGTAATGGATATAATTCTCCATTCAAAAAAATTAATATGGAAGCTTGAGTGGAATTTTTATTTATTTATTTTTTTGTTATTTTTTTCTATTATTATTGTTATTATTTGGGACAATTAATTGTATTTCCTGTTGCGTGAATAATAAGACTTTTTTCCCCCCACTTTAGAAATTAGTTCTAAAAAGTGATTTAAAAATGAAATTGTGTTTTTACATAAGATTTTTCTTTAAAAAAATTTAACGATGCCAATTTTGGGATTAAAGCACTAATTTTTTTTTTCTTTTAATTTATTGAATAATTAACGAAGATTATGACAATGTCTTAATTTTTCAAGTCACTTGCAGAACCATAGATAATAAGATGACCTACATCAGAATTGCTGTCTAACTTTGAAAAGCGTAGTTAGTTATATGATCATTTATCATGAATATTTTGAAAAACAGTAATGCAGTGGTTAGTGTTTCAGCAGTACAGTAGTCCATTATTATTATTATTATAGTTATGGTGCCAAATGCTTTATAATTATGTTCACACAAACTTATTGAAGCAATATTCAAAAGTTTGATTACCCAGATAGCACATAACATTGTTATAGCGTTGAAAATAAGTCTGAACAGTGAAAAACTAATTATAACAACGTTATGTGCTACTGGGGTAGCAAATAAAGATCTCTTCTATTATAATAAATAACCTTCTCCTTCTTGAGCATGTTGCTCAAATCATGTATGGTAGCTTTCTAAATTATGTCTTTAATACAGGGTTGAGTTTTTGACGTCAAAAAGTGGTTTTTGACATGACAAAGGTTTAAACTGTCAAAAACCCGTCATAAACCTCTACCGTCAAAAACTTATATTGTCAAAATTCAACATCTATAAATGAGCTAGAATCTGGTTAGAAATAGGATTTCGTAATATTTGCCATATACAAGTGAATATCTAAATATTATGCTGTTTATAAATTAACAAATCTGAAAACAATTTGTAGATAATTTATAAAAAATTAGGTAAATATACTGGTTTATAATCTAAGAAATATATACAAAGTATGCATTGATATATTTTGTATGTTTATGTTTATTAATATTTATGAAATTCTAAAATTCCAAAGTTACTTATGAATTTTCACATAAGCCATAAAAACACAGGAATACTGGATTTTTTTTTTTTTTTTTTTTCCTTTAAGTAAAACATAATATATATGGGTGGTAAATAAATATGAATTTGAAAATAATTATATTTATAATCTACATTTATTATACTTATCATTTAATTAATGAATTTTTATCTGGTGATTATTATTATTGATTGCATAAATATTTGTACCTGGTTATAGCTTGGAATATTGGTGTTTTGGGAGTAGGGCTGATTGACTACTCTAGTGTCTTAGGCCTAAGGGGTATTGCCCTCTGTGTGGGTCTGTCTACAGGGTCCTAGTCCGTATTTATACAAGTTTCGGAGAAAAACTCTGAATGGCTAGGCCAATGAGCGCGCCCTGGGATTGAACCCGACACCTCACGTCTACCAGCTTTAAGTGTAGTGTACCACTTGGCCGCTGGTGGGCCCTACAGCTTAGACTAATAATTTTTTTAAAAAATTTGTACAAGTAATTAAATTTATTACAATTTATACATGTTCAGAAAACATTCATATTTCTCATGTCTCACGGTAATTATAAGAATTTCAGACACAATTCAAGCTTGTTTAACATTCAGAATTATTTCTTTTTCTTAAAAACTTGCAATATCAGCAGTCATTAAAAAAAAAAAAAAGTTATATTTTTCTATAAAATATTTAAATACAAAATATTCGGCTATGCATTTTTATTTTACTGGTTAAATACATAATACTAAATGCACAATACTAAAAAAATTGAACTATACAATGTTGTATTGAAAATAAAATGATTTGTCAATCAAAATGATCTATCAATAATATATAAATCATAAATTTTTAGAAGCCTAAAGTTTTGTTTTTATATTAATCAAAATGTTATAATAAAGTTTCTCCAAAAACATTAATATGTTTACCTTTTAAAACATACTTATAAATAATATCTTATTGAAAACAACTATATTTTTAAAGTTTCGCATAACTAAGTTTAACATGTGCTATATTAAGCATAGTTATAAATAAATTTTGTAATGACATATAAAAGTATCACAGCATATTTTGAATGAACATAGAAATAATTCATAATAAAATTTTAAAAGCCTAAAGTTTTGTTTTTTATATTAATCAAAATGTTGTAACAATGTGTTTTTCAAAGAACATCAGTCTATTTACTTTTCAAAAAATCTTTAGAACTACATTTTATTAAGCTAAGTTTTTATATGACAATTAAATTATAAATATAGGTTTTTGACATGACGGTTTTAACCATGGTTTAAACCATCAAAAACTGTCACGTGTCAAAAACCTGCCAACCCTGCTTTAATATAAACTTTTGTTTGTCACACTATATATCTAACATTACTGTAACTAATAAAAGAAATGTTCAAATATGTCATGTAAGAAATTTACTGAAAAATTACTTTTTTTTGGCTTTGAAAATTTTCCGGAAAAACATGGTGGAAATTTTTCCTCCGCACATCACTAATTGAAGCATAAATTTTTGATTTGTATTCAGAGGTTAATTCAGAACAAATTTAGTGCCGCATTGAAGCACTTTCACAAAGGCAATTTTTAGCAATGAGGTACCTTCACAAATTCAACTTTCAGCAACGAGGTACCTTCACAAAGTCAATTCTCAGCAATATAACTGCACACTAAAATATTTTATAAGCTTCACTGCATCAAACACAGAAAAATACCCTCAATTTGAATATTTACTGCAGACAATGATAAATATCTAAGTAAACACCTACTTATCTGGGTTATTATGGTTAAATCATAAATCTAAAAATCATAAATCATATAGCATAAATGATAAAATCGTAAGCTAAACTATAAATCATAAATCATAAAATCATAACTCCAAAATAAATAGCATGTAGGCTGCCATATTATATCGCAAACAATCCAGAACGACATCGTTATCAGTCAAATCGGCGCCAAAGAAAAATCGCCAAATTCAGCTGAGGGGAAATACTATAGTTGTACCGAAAGTTTTGTAGCTGTCTGCAACAGGCTTTTAAAATTTCATAATCTGTCTGCAAAATTTGCGTGTAATCAGGGGTGAAAATGGCTTACACTCAAAAAGCCTGAAAGCTGATTGGAAAAGGGGGGGGGGGGAGCTTAACATCAGTGGTGATCTCGTGCAACGATACACAAATATAATTTTACTGCAGAACAATATAGTATAAACAATTCTGTATATTCATTCATCTCATTCAATTAAATATTTTATAGCAATGTTTGACACAACACAATATAAATAATTATAAATAATAAAAGTATTAGTTTTAGTTTTGATACAGAAATTTTTTTTAAGTGAATTGTTATTCGGAAGTTGCAGACAAATTTTTTTATCACGGCAGACAAAAACTGTCTACAAGTTGTTTTTCTGTGTCCGCGACTATGTCGCCGTGTTTCTGCCGCTAGGCTTACTTGATGTTTTCACAAATTATTTTATAAATTTACAAATGGGGTATCATTTTTTAAAAGCTGGATTAATCTGTGGTATTGTAACTTGTATTTTTTAATCAATTTAAAACAAAATATATATAGTATATATATCCTGTTGGGCTCAGATTCTGTATCATCCACTGTCGCCAATTTTCAAGGATCCACAATAATTTTTTTTTTTTTTTTCATTATTTTAAAAATTATTATATTTTAATGTTTAAGACAAGGGGAGGGATTCAGGGGGAGTCTCTCCCCCCCCCCCTGAAAAACTAAAATTTGCATAATTTTCTTATGTGTTTGAGTGTAATTTTTTTGTTAAATGTTGCTTAAATTCAAAATCAATTTTCCTAGATCCGCGATAATTTTTCTTTCATTATTTTAAAAATTATTATATTTTAATGTTTACACCTGAAATGTTAAGATATTTTGGGTGTAGATATTTCAGTTAATTGATAAATCAGTTAAGCTTTTTTTTTTTTTTTTTTATGGTGTTTTCAAAAATTGACGCCAGGAGTTTTTTTTTTAACCACTTCATGAATTTGAAGTAAAAATGATTTAAAAATGCAACTGTGATACAAAATATGTAATTTTACCGATTTTATTTATTTTTTTTTTTCGGAATTTCATGATATCTATGTAAATATTAGTTTTAAATAATTTCATGGGAAAAAAAAAAAAAAAAAATCAGTAAATTTGCATATTTTGTATTACAGTTGCATATTTAAACCATTACTTTTCTTTAAGAAATTTATGTTGTGGTTAAAAAAAAAAACTTCGGTAATCACAGGTGATTTAAAATGGCATTTTGGTGTGATTTCAGTGCCATTTTGAAAAAAATCGCCAACCAGTGGATGATACAGCATCTGTTCAGTTCCATGTCTCTGTTATTTGCATATGCACTCCTCTACCTTTTTTTTTGGAGGGGGGGGGGAGGAAAGAAGGGAAGCACTTCAGTTATACATGCATGTAGAAATTAAGAAAATTATGTCACTGAGAAACAGATGCTTCCCTTCTTTCCTCCCCCCCCCCCTAAAAAAAAAAAAAAAAAAAAAAAAAAAAAAAAGTAAAGGAGTACATATGCAAATAACAGAGACATGGAACCAATCAGAGTAACACAACACGATCGGTAGAGCTTATGTAACATAACAGTTGTCTGTCAAAGCTGTTAGATCGATTCTTGTTTCTGCAGTGACATGCTGTTAAGATTAAAATGAATTTGAACATGATGTTATGATAGGTGCATGAGAAAGGAGTGATGTGGGGAAGGAAAAATCCTGAAAATGTTTAATAATGTACGTTTAACTGTTTAGATAGTCAATTTATTGAAAGTGACTTTATCAATGTTCAACCAATTATGTTAGCAAAAAATTTTCAGCTCATTTCCATGGGTGCAGAAAGTGACCAGACCTCTGAAAATTCCCTCAATATCCTTGCAATAATTTTTTTTTTGTTATACAAAGCCATATCTTTTGTAATAAGTCTTTTTAAGATAATAAGTATATACTATAACATAAAGATACATGTGTTATTACCATGTTTTTATTAACTTCAATTCTTGTTTGTTTAGTACAAATCTTGCAATTGATTTTTAACTAACTTCCCGACTAGCTATAACTTTGAAACTTTCAGAGTAGTTCAGAACACGGTGAAAATGCATTTTTTAAATATTTTTAACCAACTGCTTCGGCAGCGTTACCAGTATAAAGATTGCAATTGATTTTTAACTAATTTCCCGACTAGCTAGACATTGTAACTTTCAGGACAGCTCAGAACACGTTGACAATACATTTTTTTAATACTTTTAGTCAACTGTTTCAGGGGCCTACTGCCTTCGGCAGCGTTTATGTAATTCAACAAAAAATTTATTTAACTAACTTCCCGACTAGCTCAGACATTTGAAACTTTCAGAATAGTTAAGAACACAGCAAAAATGCATTTTTTAAATACTTTTAGCTTTAGCCAACTGTTTCGTGTTCCTGCTGCCCTTGTCTGCGTTACCAGTACAAAGCTTGCAATCGATTTTTCACTAACTTCCTGAGTAGCTAGACATTTGAAACTTTCATGATAGCTCAGAACACAGTGGCAATACATCTTTTTAATACTTTTAGTCAACTGTTTCAGGTCCCTACGGCCTTTGGCAGCGTTTGTATGATTCAACAAAAAATTTATTTAACTTCCCATCAACAAGACATTTGAAACTTTCAGAATAGTTCAGAACACAGTGACAAAGCATTTTTTAAATACTTTTAGCCAACTGTTTCAGGTTCCTG
Organism: Salticus scenicus; assembly: GCA_963930645.1. Classification (NCBI taxonomy): domain Eukaryota; kingdom Metazoa; phylum Arthropoda; class Arachnida; order Araneae; family Salticidae; genus Salticus; species Salticus scenicus. Next base: position 111,521,325 of record OZ005649.1, read on the forward strand.
CTGCCTTCGGCAGCATTACCAGTACAAAGATTGCAATAGATTTTTTACTAACTTCCCGGCTAGCTAGACATTTAAAACTTTCAGGGTAGCTCAGAACACGGTGACAATACATGCGAGCAAATTAAATAATATGTATGAAAAACATTAAATATTGATGTGTGCTTTCTTTCTCCATTCTTACCATAATTTATAAATTCTGTCTCTCCTTTAATTACTCCAAATATTCTTTTGGTCATATTTACAAAAAAATTAGTAAAAAATCTTCAAATTTTAATTTTATTATATGAATTATGCTTAAATTTTGCATACTGAAATTTCATGAAATTTATTCCCGCTTCCCCTCCAACCAAAAAATAATTGATTACAGCAGTGGATTTTAAACTGGTTAAGAGCAATGCGGATTATTAAAACAGGGATGTTTAAAACTTTATGCCGTGAAAAGATTTAAGATGCACATGATCCGTCAAATTTTGACGGGTATTAACTAGTTTTTTATAAAAACAAAACAATTTAACATGAAATTCAGAGGTAGCCCATGAAAAGTTTCACACCTGATAACTGAATAACTCCTTCCCCCCCCCCCTTTTTTTTTTCTTCTAATTTAGAATGTATTGGTTTTGTAGAATGGAAAAAAAAAAAAAAAAAAAAAAAATAAATAAATAAAATGCAAATTTTCAGATTATACCTATTATATACCTTTAGTTTCATAATTCTGTTCTTAGTCTTTTTGTGAGAGGAAAAATATATATGTAGATTTGAAAAAAAAAATGATACATATGCTCCTGACTTAAATGGAAGAAATTTTTTTTTTTTTTTTCTAATAATGTTAAACGATAACTTAAAAAATCTTCTTCCCCCTATATATATATATGTTACCGCTAAAGTGCAGAAATCAGTTAATCTGCAGATTAGCTAGGTAAACTGCACATTAACTAGGGCGATCCGTTAAAGTGAGGATTTTTTTTTCATTTCTCAAATTACCTAGGTAATCTGCGAATTACATAGAAATCTGCACATTACCTACTAGGCACTCGTTAAAGTGAAAATAAGATCTCTGGTGTTGTAATTTTACAGCACACTGTGTTGTATTTGTTTTTTTCATTCGGGGAAAAAATAGCTTTCTTTCCTTTTCTTTCTTTACTTATTTTAATCTGTATGTGTTTTAATTTTTATGTCTTTTAAAGTTATATTTGTTTTAATTTTTTTACTTATTTCATCTTTTTTATTCTGCCAATATAAGTTTGAAGATGTTATGCATTTTTAATATGAAATATAATAACTTTAATAGCTTTCAATAAATTCTATTTTATAAATGAATGTTAGAATTATAATATAGTAATGTTTTCTTTTCAAAATAAAAATATTTAACCATTTAAATAAAAAATAAAAAAAGTTTTATTAACAACTTACATTGCTATTACTATTTTTTTTTTTTTTTTTTTTTTTTTTAATGTTATGCACCAATTTTTAATTCGATAAAGAAATATTAAATTAGACAATTCAGAAGCATTATTTAAGAAGTACTTCAAATAATTAAAACTGCTTTAATAATAATTTTTAGACCGCAGGAAAATTAAAATGACTGTTTTCCAATGCTTTATTAAACAATATTTTGCAGCATACATATTACAGCAACAAGTACAAGTTTAGCAATTATATTAATTTTACAATTAAATAAATAATAATAAAAAAAAACTTTATTAACACATTTTATGTGATAAACTACAACGAAATTATATGAAAAAGCGAACAAAATAAAAATAAAAATGCAATCATGATAGATAAAATATATAAAGGAAACTTGAAATTGAAAGAAACAACAACAAAATGTAATGAAATGCTAAAAAATGCACAAAAATTTCATATTAAGTATTTATTAAAGAAAGCCATAATATTGAATGCCATATTTTTCAGAGTTAAAAATTAAAACTTTTTTTTTCAGTAAGTAATAGTAATTTAAATCAATTTTTAAATAAATTAGTTTTAAAAAAGTTGTGTTTTAATAGTTTTATTTCGGGAGGAAATAATTACTGTGCTGTAAATTTTAATATTCATAATTCAAAATGAAGTTTCAGGAGATAAAGTGTTTAGATTAAGATTAGATTTCAATAATAAAATGCAGTGCAGACCCTTATCAAACTTATATTGACAGAATTAAAAAAGAGAAGAAATAAAATCAAAATTAAAACAATTATAACTTACTTGTTACTTTAAGTTTTGTGTTGGTCATGATAAGAAACCTATAATAACCATGTCTTCGATGCTCCAAGTTTTGCGTTTACTAATTATCATAGGCGGAAGCGGAGTGGAAAGGATGAAAGTTTTGGTTTGTGTTTGAAGGTCATTCGCGTATATGTATCACATGACTGTTTGACGTCATAGTGAATGTAAAAAAACTAAGGCTCGAAACAAACATTTGAACTTTAACGACACAGAAGCCGCTAATCCACAGATTACCTAGTTAAAACGCAGAAAACTCTTGATTCCACACTTTAACAGGTCATTTTAGTTAATCTGCAGATTAGCTAGGTAATCTGCACATTAACGGATTTTGAGCTTTAACGGTAACATATATATTTGTTAATAAGGTTTTACATTGGTTAAAAAAAAGAAAGTATCTATTAAAAAAGAAAAGTTCGATACGTCGATAGATCATGAATTTTTTTCTATCAAGTCAGTAGATGCCCTGAATGAGAATATACTTTTGGAATTTTTTTATTTCATTGAATTTTCATTTTATTAATATTTTCATTTTTGATTATGAGTATTTAATCGCTTATATAGATATTTTCAATTTCAAATTTCTCAAGTTTTCTTAGGGGTTCATTTAAAAGAGAATTTTATAAGGTTTTATTTGATATACAATTTGAATATGTTTCATTAAAAGTTTTTATAAAATATTAAAATTTAAAATAAATATAAATTAAAGGTAGTGTTTTTTAAAATTTATACCAAAAAGCTATACAACCTGAACTTTTTAGAGTTGGCTTAAATGCATACATATATATAGAGAGAGTTGTAAAATTCTCGAGAATAATTGAGAATTTTCTCACTGAAGATATAATAGTGGGTAATTTTTAAATTTGTGCTCTGTACAAGTATTAATTTATGTGCAATAAGTTAAAAACTGTATGAAATTATTCTTTTAATAAAATAATCAGGTTAATTAAATCTATTTAGTTGTATATATTAAAAAATTAATAATAAAATAAATCCTCTTCAAGGCTAAAAGGTGAAATCTTATAAATTATTGAAGATAAATTCTAGTGATATCTCAAGTAATAAAGGGACAAATCATTATGAGATTTTTTTATTTCATTACAGACACTTATTTTTAAAGGGGAAATTTATTGAAAAATATTTCTAATTATTTAATGTTTTTGCTTTAAAATGTTTTACACTTATCTGTATGAAATAAAAATGGTTTTATTCAACATGTACTTAAAGGATAAACATTTTTATATGGGACTGTTCACAGTAAAAAAAAAAAAAAAAATGTTTTTCTATATAGAGAGAAGTGACAAATTGACATATGTGGCACACAATATAAATTATTAAAATAAAAACAGAAACAGTTGAATTTAAACATAAGTAATATCGATGACAAAGAACTGCATGGGTTGTCAGTATAAAGAAGGTAGCTTGAATGATCTGTTATCGAAAAATGAAACTGACTATTAACTTTGATTCTAAATTTTGTGTAACAAGTTGATTACAAAATAAAATTAATATCATTTTTAAGCTATTTGTTATTTTAGTTTTTAATTTAAATAGAACATACACTACCTTTCCATAAATGACCCGGCACTTTCGATTTCAGACTTTTTAAAAATATCTCAAAAAGTACTAAACAGATTGTTTTAAAACTTTAGGAGTGTAAAGAGCATGTTTCTTAAGCCAAAAGTGAAAGGGGGAAACAAGTAAAAAATTAAAGAAAAATGAAAGTGTTTGGCATTACCCTGTAAAAGTATGGTTTGATATTCAATCTGGCTGCAGCATGTGGCTATGGGGCTGTTCTTTATTATCTATGTAAATTTTTATGTCTCTACCGCATGTAATCAAGGAGAAGTAAAGGTTTCTTTGAAAAAAAAATGCAGAATCAATTTTCACATTTTTTTGCTATAACATGTAGAGGTGAGTTCGGGCTCTATTTTGGCAATCCGAGACCGCCCGGGCCCGAAACATTTTTGAACTGGGCCCGCCCGAGCCCGAAAAATTTTGTGTGATCAGAGCCCGAGCTCGCCCGAGCCCGATATTGAAAATGGTACACTATGCAACGCATACACAATAGTAAAATTAAATACCGTTTTCATTTTCAAATTAATTTTCTTATTACCAATCCCTAATTTAAATAACTATAAATGTTATTATAACAATTTATAATGTCTATGTCTCTGTATACATGTATATATTTATATAATATATATTTATAGTGCAGCCCGTTGTTTATAACGCGCCTATCGAGGGACAAAAATTTTATCCGAATGAGTGATATAATGAAGCCCTATATAACGAAGTAGGAAGGATTACTGTATAACACTATGACAAAATATGCATACCGTTGAAAAAAAAGTTTTGTTTAGAAAAAGGAAAGTCAAAGCTACTAAGGTTTGCAAGGTTATTCTGTGATTTATAACCTATCATGACTATTATGGCATTACTAAAGGTGTTCTCAAATTGAATAATTTTTTTTTCTTTTTTTTACATTTTCCAGTTAGTGAAGAATAAAATAAACGGAACTTTTAGCTTGAATCCGAGCCCGCCCGGAGCCCGAAGACTTACGTAAGATTTGAGCCCGATCGGGCTCGGGCTTACGGGCTCGGGCTGAGCCCGTCTCATCTCTAATAACATGCAAGGTAACCCAGAGCAAAGCTATTTTTAGGAAACTTGACATACAATATTTGACACAGCAAACTGCAATCCAAAAAAAAAAAAAAAAAAAAAAAAAAAAATTAAATATCTGATGAAATATGAGAATTTTTACTAAATTTTTAACAATGCATGTGTGAGATTTAGCGAAATTTAATAACCAAATGTATTGAACTACTCATGTAAAAATCCCAGACAAGTGTTGTGTAAACTCAAGAAGTTCTATGCTATAGAATGAACTGCTATCCAGTTTCTTTCTACCCCCCCCCCCCAAAAAAAAAAAAAAAAAAAAAAAACTCAACTCAACTATAAGGGGTTTTACTCACTTTTTTATTTTGATTCAATGAATGGTAATACAGTTTTCAATGATTGTAAATAAATGATTAAAAAAAACTTTATAAATTTTTTTGGGGGAACAGCTGACATCTCCTTATATTATTAAAATCAGTACGCATCTGTCTGTCTGTCTGTGAGAAATGCCTTGTAAGCGCTAAAGCTCCGGCGCTAATGGTCGCATCGCCTCGAAACCGGTGTCGACAGACGCAGAATTTCTTCATCTCAACATCGCGATAATTCACTAAGCGATGCGACCTAATAAGCGGAGATATTAATTAAAACGTTGAGCTATGTCGATCGAAAAATGACTGAGAATTCAAAGCTATTTGCTTAAAAAGAGACATTGTTACGGAAAAAGTGGAAAATAAATTAGAAATATCAGTCGTATCGTTACAAATATGGTATCAAATGAAAGGGCAGACTTTTCTCAATCCGATGGTTTAAACGGCTTATTGATCAAACAATTAGATTTTTTAAAATTAACTAAACTAAAAAAATGATGGCAACAAATCAAAACAATTTTAATATTGCAGACGATTGTCTACAGTCTTGAACGGAAAGAGAAACATCTGGTATTTAATGAGGTCACGTGTTTTGGTACTGCGATTAAAAATTGCAATTTTGAAAAGGCTTCAGTTTTTCAATGTCGCATACAAAACTTCGTATACAGCCCTAACATCACAAGACAGCCTTGCAGTTCAAATTTCATCGAATTTCGAAAAAATTTACATTTTATTTGGAGATTAAATTTTAATTAAATACATTTAAATAAAAAACTTAGTTATTTACTTCGTGCGTCGTTTTAGATCTTTTGAAACCGGGCACCCGGTCCTCTTCAGAAACGAACTTTTGTGCTTGAAACTTGAAACTGAGTTTTCCTCTGTTGATTTTTCAGCAGATGGCTCCATGCTCCGTTTGGGGCTACTGCGCCGCTGTCATTGCATACGTCATAATTCATAGATATTTCGATCGATTCACGGTACATCGCATAATTATAATTTTCATAATCGGCAATTTTAGTGGTTTTGTCAAAGTCTATTTTAATATTTTGTTTATTGTGTGTTTTGCCAGGTCGGTATTATATTTTCCGGTTTTTATGAACCCGGATAAAAAATAAACCCGGCTCATATATTGGTGTTACTAAGCGAAAGATTAAAACTAGGATTAACGAACATAAAAATGACATAAAAACAGGAAAATATAATACCGCCCTGGCCAAAACACACAATAAACAAAATATTAAAATAGACTTTGACAAAACCACTAAAATTGCCGATTATGAAAATTATAATTATGCGATGTACCGTGAATTGATCGAAATATCTACGAATTATGACGTATGCAATGACAGCGGCGCAGTAGCCCCAAACGGAGCATGGAGCCATCTGCTGAAAAATCAACAGAGGAACACTCAATTTCAAGTTTCAAGCACAAAAGTTCGTTTCTGAAGAGGACCGGGTGCCCAGTTTCGAAAGATCTAAAATGACGCATGAAGTAAATAACTAGGTTTTTTATTTAAATGTATTTAATTATAATTATACTTCGTTTTTTCTATTTATTATATGATTAAATTATTTTTAATACATCATTCGAAAGATATTTTAAAGTTCTTTTATATTATTGAAAGAGGAATTCGAGATTTCACCCGATTTACACGTTTTGAGGTGTCTTGAATCGGTTTTCTTTTGTATCTGAGCTACTAATTAAAATAATTTCATAACTAATGCATTATTAGAATGCTTTGTTGATTTGGAATTGAACAGTAGATTAAAGAAATTTCTACCGCCAGATGGCGCTGTAATATTTTAAAATTTCAATATTTCAATTTCTAATTATGATTAAATTATTTTTAATACATCATTCGAAAGATATTTTAAAGTTCTTTTATATTATCGAAAGTTTTCACCAGATTTACATGTTTTGAGGTGTCCTGATTAGGTTTTTATTGCATATCAGCTAATTGAGTTAGACCGTTCAAAATTGGTATATGTAGGTTAATTAGGAGGGGCTGAAATAGGCGTGCACTGCGCGCGTATCCCCTAACTTGTGCACGCGCAGCACACATGGGACTGCGCTGCCAATGGTAGTGGGGACCCAGTCCGACTTTTTAACCGATGAGAAAAGATTTTTTTAATTTTCTTTTCTTAGTAATAAAAATTCGATTTGAGAAGGAATATACATTCACAAGTGCGCACGCATGGTTCTGCGCTGCCGAAGGCAGTGGGGACCCAGTGTGAGTTTTTACCCGATCAGAAATGATTTTTTTTTAGGGGACACGAAGAGTCAGGGAAGGTATACCCACAGTGTGTGTAGCTCCCACAGCGTGTGTAACCGCTAACTTTAGCTCGCTCAGCGTGCATGGGACTGCGCTGCCGAAGGCAGTGGGGACCCGGTGTGAGTTTTTACCCGAACATAATTTTTTTTTTTTTTTTTTTTTCTTTTTTTAGGGGGCACAAAGTGTCAGGGAGGGAATATGTGCGTGCAGCGCGTGTACCCCTTAACTTGTGCGCACCCAGGACTGCGCTGCCGAAGGCAGTGGGGACCCGGGGCGACTTTTTACCCGATCAGAAATGATTTCTTTTTTTTAATTTCTTTTCTTAAGACTAAAAGTTACTGTTAGTGATTCATTAATTATAGTGATTCATTTGAAAGTACTGACCCGCTAGTTCAGTTCATTAAATGGCACAGAATTTTTTAAGTTCTGTTTGGGGTTTTGTAATACTTGTTTGGAGTTTTTATGTAAGTAGCTCAATACATTTTTCTATTAAATTATGCAAATAAAATTTTGCTAAATCTTACACGTGTAGTTAAAAATTATTTAGTAAATACTTTGATATTTTATTAGATTTTTAATATTTCTTCAATTTGATTGCAGCAGTATGCTGTGTCTAATATTGTATGTTGGGTTTCCTGAAAATAGCTTTGCGCTAGGTTTAATACCTTGCATGTTATAGTTAAAAAAGTAAAACAAAAAATTTTTGCAATTTTTTAAAACCTTTATATCTCCCTGATTGCATGTGGTAGAGACATAAAAAATTATACAGCTAATAAAGAAGAGCCCCGTAATCACATGCTACAGCCAGATTGCATTTCAAGCCTTACTTTTTACAGGGTGATGCCAAACACTTTCATTTTTCTACAATTTTTTATTGGTGCCTCATTAACTTTTGGCACAAAACTTAAACTGAAATGTCTGAGGTATAACACATTCTTTAGAGGTATAACACATTCTTAATTTTTTAGAAAATCTTTATGAAAAGAATACTCTCTTTAAATGTCAAATTTTAGTGATGGTTTTGTTACAAATGCAAATCTATAGGCGTTAAAAAAATGTAAATTTGTATTTTAATATGAATAATTGTTATTTGCTATTGATTGCTTTCTGTCATGGAATAAGTATTTAAGAATATTCTCGATTCTCTGAATTTGGAGCTTCAGAGAATATTCTCACCTCACATCTCTCTCTCTATATATATATATTAAATTCCTATTTGCTTTCTCTGGCGTAGAAATCTTCCTATCTTTAAAGCTGCAAAGTTGGCAGCTATGTAATGTAGGTCATCTAAAGTTTTTGTATCTATACTTTTAAAGAGGAAATACTTTAATTCTATTGAAACAAAATTATTTAAAAAAGTGTTTTATAATAAAATTGCTACTCTCATGATATAAAAAATAGCTATTAACAAAGTGGTTACTGATGAAATTGATATACTGGCCACTGGCCTTTTAAAGAATTTTTCCAGTTTTGCCCTTTATCATTAAATATACTACCAAACTGAGTTTGAGTGATTTAAGTTCATATGAGAGTAGCATTGCAGTAAGTGTAATCATTTTAGTTTTTTTCTAAAGCATCCAAGACATCAATATCGGACATCATGGCATGAGACATCAAATTTGAGAATGTTATTTCAATGTAATGGTGCATACAGATTTATTGTTTAAAATAGATTTATTTATTCACATAGGAAAAATTTAATATGTTATTCTTATTTAACTTGCTAAAGTAAAAAAAATATTTCTTTACAGGTGTTTTCTAGGAATAAACCCAAATCGAGGGTCGAAAGTAAATCCAGAACTAAAAAAGAAAGATTGTCTGTATAAACTCTAAAATTTTGAATTTGAAGAAATCTGTATCAGAATGGATAATTGATTGCGTTGATAATTTGTATTTTATGTGACTTGATGTACTATGTTAATGTAAACTTATATGCAAATTGATTTTTTTTTTTTTTTTTTTTTTTTTTTTTCCGATGTGAATTTATGTATTCAGATGTTAATATTCATAGGTTAATCAATATATTTTATTTGAATAAAAATGTTGTATTTATGAATTTGAATAAATATCTTAATTTTAATTGCTTGTTTTTTTTTTTTTTTTTCTTTTGCCTTTAAATTCTTAATATATTGCTGATAAAATGTAGTAAAAAATATATATATATATTGGCATGTTGGATTGCAGACAAATTTTGTTTTGCTGCAGATAAATACAGGAAGTTCTGCTTCTGGGGTTTAAGTGTAAATATGTTTTGGCATACAGTGCATCTGAAAATTATCGAGACAGGTGATTTTTTAGTAGTAAGAATTAAAAAAGCTTGAAGTAATAATCATGAAAAAAAAAAATAAATAAGTATATGGAATCTGTATATAAGTTTATTATAACAAAGAAATATAGTATAAGTTTTACAGAATTAAAAAAAAAAAAAAAAAAAATGCTGTCTCAAAATTATGAAAACTTTTCGAGTATTTGGTATTTAAATTCAAATTTTGGATCAGTATCTTTTAATTATCTTAAAACTCTTATCAGACATGTTCAGGGCGAGAAGTTGGAGAATGTGTGGCTGTAAGAAAAAAGTTTTTGTCTATTTTTTTTTTTTAATAATAGATAAAGTTTTTGTCAGAAATTAAAATAATAAGTAGAGCAGAGTGATGGTGCTAATTCAGCCATGCATTCTTCAAACTCTAATTCTAAGCTTGCCTAATAAGATTTTCAAGATAATTCAAAGGAATAGATCCAAAATTTGAATTTAAATACCAAATAGCATAAAATATCTCTATTTTTGAGACAGAATTTGTGTTTTTAATATTTTTAGAAAAATTCTATGAAACTGTACTAAATTTCTTTGCTATAATACACTAATATTTTAATTCCATATGCTTATTATTTATTTTCTTTGGGATCTCCTTTCTCTTCATTTTTTTTTTTACTTATTTGAAAAAAATCACCTGCCTGTGGGATTTTGAGATGCACTTTAGTTTGAGTTTGACTTCATTTTGCTTAGTTGTTATAAAACTTAGTTGTGAAACTTTTTAGGCATAAACTACAGCTAATTAATTTTTTAAAAGTTTTAGCTTATGGGCTTTGTACATTTCTAGCAGTATGCCACTAAAAAAGGGGGAAAAATGATAAGGAGTGCATGTATAATTAACCCAATTAAAAAAAAGGGTACTCCCATTTTTTCCCTGTCACATAAAGAATATATATTAAAAAAAAAAAAAAATCACGTGGAAGAAATTTTAAATGTAGTGCCTATTTGCTAAGGAACACAATAGTAATTGCATGACTACTAGGTAAAATTTTCACAATTTTTTTTTTTTTTTTTTCACATTTTTCTTATTTTAAATATTTTTCCATTTTAAATCCTGCACAATGTTAATGCACTGGACTTCTTTAACATAAATGATAAAAATATAATATTGTATAATTTACTACTATGCACCAAATTTTTGTAACATAAACGATAAAAATATAATGTTGTATAATTTAGTACTAACATACTATGTTAATGTACTATATAATATATGTTCATTACTAATATATATCCAAATACAGAGTCCAAATATAAAGTCTTTTTATAATTAATAACTGTTCTTTAAATATTCTAAAATTCTGTTTATATGCCCTTTACAACAAAAAACTGGATTTTAATAATTATTTAGTGTTGTTTTATTAAATGTTTCATAGTCAATAGATTCTCATAAAATAGTTTTAATTATTGTCCCTCTACATTACTTAACAGTGTTGCAGTGTTAAAGTTTACAGAATTATTTTTTAAAATTGATTTTTATTTATATTTTACATTCCTTGAGTTCCACAGTTTTTATTATATAAACAAACAACTCTTCTTTTGCTTTTATACATATAATTTTTTACTCTGATGTTCTCTGTTTACTGTGTTCTATGTTTACTCTGATATAATAAGATAATTATAATTTTTTTCCATAGGGGATTTTTCCGGATTTTTTTTTTCTACAGAGTAGTTTGAGAACCTCCAATATTTCTCAAAATTCTTTGTTCATGTTCTAATAATGTATATAATATTTGTTATACACCGAAGAGTCATTACATTATGACCACCTTCCATCTGTAATAATGGGCTCGCCCAGGAACAGAACTACTGCGCGTGTGTACAGCTGATGTTGGAGTATATAAAGCGGCTATGCATTGTCTTTCCAAATATAGTGCGATTAGCGACATAATGAGAAAAGCAGTTGATTTATAAGACTTCGATAAAGGTCAAATCGTTATGGCTCAGCGACTGGGAACATCAAAATCGGAAACGGTACGTTTAGTGGGCTGTTCATGTTCAGTTGTTGTGAACACATGTCAAAAGTGGTGTATGGATGGTGAAATGACAAGTCGCCGGCCAGCAGTGTGTTGTCCATGATGCATTGATTCCAGAGGAGAGCAGATATTGTTATGTATTGTTCGCTATAACCGAAGAGCTACAACAGCCGAAATCACCACCAGCTACAACAGTGGCGACCCAGACAGTGTTTCACAACACATTGTGCAGCGTACATTGCTGTGTATGGGCCTACTTATGTCCCTGCACTGACGGAACGTCATCGCCAGTTGCGTCTACAATGGGCCAAGAAACATCGGAATTGGACATTAGAAGAATGGATGAAAGTCGCATAGTCTGACGAATCTCGTTTTCTGGTCCATCACATTGTGTGCGACTACACCAATTTCCAAAGGAAACCCTTACTTCCGGATGCACAGATGGACAGAGATAAACCGGTGGCAGGGGCATTATGGTGTGAGCAATGTTTTCATGGAGCACATTAGGACCCATAATCAGCATAGAACCCCAGTGGCAGAAAGTTTTGTAGCTGTCTGCGACAGGCTTTTAAAATTTCACAATCTGTCTGCAAAATTTGCATGTAATCAGGGGTGAAAATGACTTACACTCAAAAAGCCTTAAAGCTGATTGGAGGGGGGGGGGGGGAGGGTATCATCAGTGGTGATCTTGTGCAACAACACACGAATACAATTTTACTGCAGAACAATATAGTATAAACAATTGTGTGTATTCATTCAATTAAATATTTTATAGCAATGTTTGGCACAACACAATATAAATAATTATAAATAATAGTTTTAGTATAACAAAATAATTATAACAAAAGTATTAGTTTTAGTTTTGATACACAAATTTTTTTAAGTGAATTGTTATTTGAAAGTTGCAGACAAAAACTGTCTGCAAGCTGTTTTTCGGTGTCCGCGACTATATCGCCGTGTTTCTGCCACTGGGCATAGAACAATCCCTGGTGTATGTGCACTACGTGAACATGATTGCAGACCAGGTTCACCTATTCATGACAACAGTATTTCCGGCAGGGGATGGTGTTTACCAACAGGATAATGCACCATGTCATAAGGGTCGAATCGTCATGGAGTGGTTCGAGGTACATTCTAGTGACTTTCAAGTCATGTCTTGGCCTCCAAATTCACCTGACATTAATCCAATAGAGCATTTGTGGTCCCACCTGGAAAACCTAATTCGTGCTGCCACGCTACCCCCTTGCAATGTGCAGGAATTGCAGGACCAGTTGATGCACGCTTGATACCAGATACATCAGACTATGTATCAGCACCTTGTAGAGTCAATCCTACACTTGGGTGCTGGCAGTTTTGAAGGCTAAAGTGCTATTAACAGGGTGGTCATAATGGTGCTATATTTATATGTTTATGGGTGTATATTTATATGTTTATTGTAAAGCAGCTATCACACAGAAGATCCTACCCTCTGAACTTTACGCTAATACCTCTCTGAATAATCGAGCATCAGGTAATAGGGTTATTTTGAAGACTAAAATGAATTCAAAAAGGCATTAACAATTGGCTACTAATTGCTCACTATTTCATGTTTTAAACACACTCTGATTTTCTCACACTCCGATTTGTTGAATACGAGCTAACATCTAGCGTAGGAGATTTAGTCAGTCATAAGTTCGTCATTGACAAAGGTAGGAAAGGGAAACTAATCACACGATGCATTTTCGACTGTTTGTCTCTCGAAAAACCTGTTTCAGGTGGTTTCGGGAGAGAAAGTATCTGATACTGCTGATCCCATGAGAGTACGTGAGATAGCAGCTTAAGTTAGATAAAAAGTGGATTTTAAAATAAGGATTTTGATAAAAAACACTTGAGTTTTTTCAAGTGGGTTTTATTGAAAAATACCACTTAGGCCAGCTTGTTGACCTAAAAAGATTGCATAACCTTTGCTCACATACACACAAAAAAAAAAAAAAAAAAAAAAAAAAACTGTCAGCCAGGATGCCAGTAAAAAATTGTATTCTTCACAGATAAAAAGTATTTTTAAAACTGGTTTTCGGTTTTTAAACAATTGTTGTTATACGTTATGTTTACAGATAACAACAGTTAAACTAATGAATATATTCTGTAAATGTACGGGAAAAAATCTGTATTTATGTAAAAAAATACATGATTTCTCTGTAAAATTACAGAATATGATTCATTTTTATAAACAGTTTTTTCTGTGATGCAAACAGATTTTTTTTTTTTAAATAGTGAAATTCTGTTATGTTTGTAGGAAAGAGCTGTTATTTTAGCAGAAATACTCTGTAAGTTTACGAAAAATCTCTCTTTTTTTTCTGTAAAAAATACATGTTTTCTCTGCAAAAAAATTTAAAATAATTCGGTTATAGTAACATTTTTTTCTGCAAATATAACAGAATGTCACTGTTTAAAAGACAAAAGAGATCTGTTTACATCACAGGAAAAAAATGTTTTAAAAATGAGTTTTCTGTTTTTTTAAACAGTCAAATTTCGTTGAACTAACAGACGAATTACATTGTTTTAATAGAAGAATTACGTTACTTTAACAGAAGTATTTACGGAAATATTTACAGATTTTCCCAATTTTTTTTTTAAACGCTTTTTTTCTGTGAAGAAAACGGGTTATGATTGGCGTCCTGGCTGACAATTTTTTTCCGTTTTTTCGACAGTTTTTTTTTTACAGTGTATATATTTATTATTCTTAGGCCTAAAGCAGACGAGTTTTTCTTTGTATCACAAAATACTTTTTGCGTCTGAAAATAATTTAGAAAAATAGATGACAAACGAATTATTAGGAAAACTCAAAATAGCTCGGCTCGCAGAATTCTATGTAATTTGAATACCAATAATTTAAAATTTTCTAAAATATAGGACGCCATTATATTGTCTTGATAAATTTAATGGCCCTAACATATCTTTTCTGTTTTTTTTTTTTTTTTTTTTTTTTTTTTTTCGTTTTAAATCGATCTAAAATAAATAAATAATAATAAAAAGCATTAGAAAGCTCTCAATTCTATATTGACAGCTTTCTAATATTATAAAAAAAATTGTATTTTTTAGACCGATCCGGAAACGCTACAAAAGAGCACTTTGAAGGAAGTTGGAGTTAAGGTCTTTTAATATTTGAAGTTATTATATCTTATATACGAAACTCATATATGTGGATATTTAGCCATGGGAGCCCTTAAGGAGAATGACCTCCTTAAGGGTGTTAGCTAAATTCACGGGCGTTTTTGAGTAAATCATGAAAAATCTTCGAACGGCTAGCAGGCCTTGATTAATGTCAGGGCCTGAGGGGCAACTGTCATGGGCCTACGTTCTTTAAGGGGCCTCCCATAAGCGTACGCAGGAATTATGTTAAGTAGACGCCAAAAGGGAAAAAGTGGCATAAATTTTTCTTTTAATAATTAACTATCGGATACCTCATCTACCCCTCTGCATATCCCTTCCTTAATTTCGAACAATGTTTTGTATACTCCAATTCGACTATTATTCATGAGATTCAGCGGTGCTACTATCTCTTAAATTTGTGACCATTTTTCTTGCAATACCTTCTAAACAGTTGTAAATAGTACTAGTAAAAAAAATATATGCATGTAAAATGGGTATGTATTACCAGTGTCCTCCATAGATTTATTTTGCTTTCGGACTAGAGCATGTATACAGTGGGCAGAGCATATGTGAATTATGAATAATTTCATGTAGTCACTAATATAGAAGTGTGCAAAACTGAAAAATTGTCTGAGCGGTTAATAAAAATTGTAGGCAAGTTGCTTGGCCAAGTGATTTTAGAGAAAACACAAGCTCTAGTCACTATAATTTATTTTCAAACAATCGATATGGATTGATAAAAGGAGCAGTATTGGCGTAGAAAGGGGATGTACAGGCCAGTGAAGGATGCACCTAATATCTCAAGGCGTGTTGAGTAGGGGCAGCAAAATATTTTAAGCTTTCAGTAAGTGGTGAGCGGGGAGGGGGGGTGTCATGCAATATTTTCATTTATAGAGATGGGTCACAATATATCGTCATGGGGTTGTACAACCTGGCGGCCTTTTATGCCACTGGATGTAGGGTCCCACAGAATAAACTTGCCTTGGGGCTCCAGGTAGTCTAAGTCAGGCTTTGACGGCTAAGCTGATGAACGTGACCTGCGTTTGAATCCGGTACCTTTCCTCGACTAGCATAGAGAACAAAACTTCTGGACCACAGTTAGTTTTAGAATTAAATAAGACGCGTGGAAAATATTGTTACTGTCTCATATTTTCTTATACTAAAGACATAAGAAATATGTTGCCGTTTTAGCAAATAAATAAGTGAAGTTTAACAGTTAAGAAAGATTTATTAAGGCAAGTAACTAACTTTATATATTATTATATTGAAATATACACAATATTTCTGTACGCATCACATATTTTTGGATTATTTATTTATTTTATTAAGCACTTGGTGACAATAAGAAGCATGCTCAACATGCAATAAAATCTGGAAAGTCCGTTAGAAATGTAATAATGTGATTTATTTATATTTATTCAATACACATGTGCTGAAATTCAATCTGATGCGAATGGAGCTATCAGGTAACTTTAGTAACATGTGCTGGGGTTGGTATAGTCACTTTTTTTTACAAGAAATATTTAGCAATCGTTTTCACTAGTCGATTGAACAATACGAAGATCATTACAGGTATTAGCCGATTTACAGATTTTTAGTAAATCATGAAAAACTCCTAACAGACTAACTCCTAACTAGGCTGACGAACGCGACCTGTACTTGAATCCATCACCTCTCCCTCCTTGACCATCATAGAGAGCAGGGTTACCTCTGGACCAAAGTTAGCTTTCGAATTGAGTAAGACGTGTGGAAAATATCACTTCTATTTAACATTTTCTAATACTAGACGCGCGAGAAATATTTTGCATATTGTGTACATAAATCAGTGGAGCTTAACAGCTAAGAAATGATTATTAAAGCAAGTAACTGAATTTATAAATTATAATATTGTTATATACACAATTCTGGTGTGTGTCATATAATATTTGGCCTACTTCTTTATGATAATAAATATTAAACGATTATCACATACATTCTCAGCATGTAATAAAAATCACGAAATTCCTTTTAAATGTGATTAAATTACATATTACATGCGTGTTTAAATAAATTATCATTAACCATTATCATTTTAAAATTATCATTAATATGTGGTTCAAACATATGGTTTAAAAATATTGATTTGTTTTTCTTTTTTAATAGAAAAACTTCGAAATCGTTTGCACTAGTCAAATAAATAATTAAGAGATTGTTTTATAAAAATAGAAATATTCAAAAAGTGACTGAACCAAATATTGCATATGATATCAGAGTGTAATCCAATTTTTACAGTTTACATTAGTTTCGACTGCATGTATAATGCGTGGTTTAAAAAAAATTAAATACAGTTAAAAACAACACGTTTAACCATTCTTTAATTTAGAGCAATACATAAAAAAAATATATAAACTAGTTAGCATAGGTGGGCTCTGCTAAGTTCCCCATCATATTTATGTTCTCATAAATTTCTAGTGGGAGACATATTATAATCATGTTAAAAAAAAATGAATTTGACCAAAGCTTGATACAGTGACAGAATGAAATCCCCGCCCCGGCTATCCACCGTTCAATTCGATATATTTATCTTATTCTAATCTATTAATTTATTTAATCAGGGTCAATTCTGTTGTTTAGTTTTCATGCTACTATTTCCAATGCAATAATCCTCAAAATTCATATTTATATGAAAAATTTTCAATTTCGCTATGTTAATAAAATCGTAAATTAACGAAATTTTCCTATTAGAACATTTGTATTCAATTATGTTCAAACCAATATCATAAATGTAATTTTGAAGTTGTCTAATGTATTTATGATCCTCAAAATGGAAGTTTATGCTCAATTTTGCCTTATTCTGCCATTTGAAGTAAATCGTAAATTCCAAATAACTTACGAATTCTTTAAATTGGAAAAATCATAGTCTATGATATTCATGCCAGTATCCAAAATAATATTTAAAAAGTGGTTTGACATCTTTACGATGAAAATATCCCTCAAGATTGACGTTTATATGAAATTTTGATCTATTCTGCCACGTTAAGAAATTCGTAATTTTCTAATAACTTACGAAATTTTTATATTGAAAACGTCATAGTCATTAATATTCATGCCAGTGTTCTAAATAATATTTCAAAAGTAGTCTGACATCTTTACGATGAAAATATCTCTCAAAATTGACGCTTATGTAATTTTTGCCCTATACTGCCATGTTAAGAAATTTCCAATAACTTGCGAAATTTTCAAAGTAGCATAGTTATAGTTACTGATGTTCATTCCTGCATAAAAACGGATATTTTAAAACTGGTCCGACATTTTTACAGTAAAAAGTTTCCATTTAATGCACGTTTAAGTGAAATTTTGTTCTGTTCTCCCATGTTAAGAAAATCGTAAATTTCTCATAACTTTCGAAGTTTTTTAATTCGAATGTTGCAAATGAATAGGGTTCTTGCCAGTATCGAAAGTAATATTTTAAAACTGATCTGACCTCTCTGCAATCAATTGTTCGTGAGATATCGTGTTAACAGACTAACAAACTAACAAACTGACGGACTAACGGACAGACACACTAACAAGACACCCTACAGACAGACACCATACAAATTTTGTCATTTTCGGATTCCTCATACCTGAAAACGTATAAAAAAGTGAAAAAACTGAGGTCGAAATTTTTC
Organism: Salticus scenicus; assembly: GCA_963930645.1. Lineage (NCBI taxonomy): Eukaryota > Metazoa > Arthropoda > Arachnida > Araneae > Salticidae > Salticus > Salticus scenicus. The sequence continues at coordinate 111,539,874 of OZ005649.1, forward strand.
ACGATTACCTAAGTTCCCCATACCTATAGTATGATGGGGAAATAAAACAATGACGCAAAAAATACATAATTATCCAATCAAATTTTTAAATCTGAACACTGAATATTGAGTCATTTATTTGTAGGACTTCTATTTTTTTACTTTTTGCATATTTTATTTATTCACTAGCTGTTACCCGCGACTTCGTTCACGTGAAAATTTTGATGTGTACGTGTGGGAACTGACGGTTTGATCATAATATGCAATGAAATGAAACCTTATCATTGTGGTGCTGTGCAAAAAAGTCTGATAAAGTACACTCAAAAAAATTTGTAACTCATTGAAAGCCAAAATAAAATGCCAATATAAATAAATAAAAAGTTATCGCCAACATAGCGATAATAATTTAAAATTCTGTACTAAAACAGTACTGCGTTGTGGAAGTATAAAAACTGGGTCGTCAATTATGAATTTTATTTCGAAACCTTTCTTTGTATGATTTTAGTTCACTATTGCACAATATTAATCTTGTTCTAATAATAATTTGGTGACTGGTTAATTAAAATTTTAACTATGTGGTGAAATTCATATAATATTTATGAGTTTCAAATTTTTATTTATTTATTTTTTTTTAAATAAATGATTTCTTTCTTTCTTTTTTTTTTTTTTTTTACAAATAAATGATTTTTTTTTTTTTCCCATTTTCCGGCGAATTGTTGAATAATATTTTAGTTCTTAAACAATTTTGGACGGCTTTGCCCGCTTCGCTGTCAAACTCTTTTCTATATGCTTTATGGAAAAAAAAAAAAAAAAACTGAAATCGGTCAAAAGCTTGCTTTGTGTTCCCGCTGCCTTAGGCAGCGCCTTGTTCGTCCTAGCAATCTCCGGTGCCTGTCCCTATTGCCTGCGACAATGGCTTACCCGTGGGCTTCCATTTGGTTGCTTATCATACATAACAGTTTCGATACGGACAGTATCGAAAAATTTGAAGTAACTCTTTTATATCTGAATCCCAGTTACATATGAACAACATTATATGTGATGTACATAATATTTGCTCTCAAGTTATTTCTTATATTTATTTGATTTAATCAATCAACCATAGAATGACAGCAATTTCAAGCCACATATAATATTACAATATGCTATGATCGGCAACTTCTATCGCATGAGACAATTATTATTTTGTGGTTATATATACTTCATGCTTAGTTAATAGTTGGTATATAGAAAAATAAATAAATTAGTATGTAAACTTGATCAAGGTACAGCCTTAATGCCCTTGGCGACTTTTACATTTTTGTTGCCGTTTTAGACCAAAATATAATTTATGCGATTATTGTTCCTATACGCAAGCGAAGTGTGACGTCACTGACCGTCCGTGGATGCAAGAAAATGATTTCCTATGTCAATCGCCCATTGGATTTTTTGTAAAAAATGATTAAAAATCGAAGAAAATTATTTCTCGATTTTAATCCCCATATTTGGGTACACATATGTATTAGTTATCATGTGCATGTGTTAGATTGAGTTATTTTGCTGTCAAATTGACAAAATTTTAATTTTAAATTTCAAAACTCTGTCGTTCTTGGCGCTTATTTTATTTGGTGATCAAAAACGAAATACGAAAGCCAGATGTATATTTTCGTAATAGGCATTGTACGAAATATTGTTTCATATTATTCATTACTGTCTTAATATAAGTTGTTAAAATAACCATGATTTTTGAAAGGAATTAAATTATGTTCGCCAAATAATTTGGCTATATTTTATTTTTCTACCAAATATGACCGATATCAAATCTATTCCGCTACAACATATTAGTATCTTATATCAGATACTTTATTTAGACATTTGAAAACAAATTTGACTTCAAATTATGATAGAATATTTATCATTTCCCTTTTAATCAGTATATTAGTTGGATATTTATTGTGTTAATATCATCCTTTGAAATTAAATGTTTGTGTTTTCAATCGAATATGGAAGTTTGCCATTTTTTTTTCTAGAGTTTTGAAATTAAAAATTCAAATTTTGTCAATTTTACAACAAAAATAACTTAATCTAATGCATGGACATGATAACTAATACATATCTATACCTAAATATGCGGATTAAAATCGGGAAATATTTTTCCTCGATTTTTAATAATTTTTTACAAAAAATCCAATGGGCGTTTAACATAGGAAATATTTTTCTTGCATCCACGAACGGCCAGTGACGTCATCACTTCGCTTGCGTATTTCTTTCTATCTTTTCCTTGGCGAAAAATGTCCAATCTACTTCAGCATCAAAATTATAAAAAATTGTCAAGAATTATCAATAAGAAAATACCTTTACCATAATGCTGAATTAACTTTTATGCCAAGCGTGTTTCATCCGCCATACTAAAAAAAAAAATCTGAAGTTGAGGTATATAAAAAAAATGCTGTGAAATAAAATTCAGAAGAAATATGTTAGATTTGTAATATTACTATTTTATTTTAAAATTATAATGTGTCATTTTCTCATCGACCAATTTAACATTTAGTAATTTCTTATTTTTCGCATGAAAGCATATTTCATTTTATGCTGAAAACAATAAATAAATATATCTCGTAAACTTTTTTTGGCAACAATTAAAAATTTAAATGGCTTATATTAAGTCAATATAAGTCAATAAGTTTATTATTTTCATATTTTAATTAATTTTAAAGATTTTTTCAATTTTTTTTTCCTAAACCATCCCTGACCTATAAGAAAAAAAACAAAAAAAGAATGATCGAAATCGGTCAAGCCGTTTACGATTTTATAAATAACATACAGACAAACATTCATTTTTATATATATAGATTTAATAGTATCAAAAATTACGTTTTACTTTACAATATAAATAAATGAATACAAAATAAAGTCTTGATAATTCTAACACTTTCATTTCATTTTTTTCTCGTACAACGTTGATTTTGCATTTCCATATTTTGCACTTTTTATTTTATTTATTTATTTTTAAAAATTTTATGTAAAAAACTGTTTTATTATTATTATTATTATTATTATTATTATTATTATTATTGTCGAAACGTCAGTGCAGGCCCTCTGTTGAGACTCAAAACGGTTTTGGGCTGTGTCTGTGTGTCTGTCTGTCTGTCTGTCTGTCGCGCGATAGCGGCCGCAAAAATAGCGTTATTGACTTGAAATTTGGTACACATGTTCATGAGCCCCACGAAATCAGCTGTATAGTTTTTGGTATGTATTCCATTTGTAGTTCGTATACAGGGACACGCCGAAATTTTTCTTATCATTGCGGCCTATGGGAGGAAATTGTATGTATCGCGATAGCGGCCACAAAAATCACGCTATTGACTTGCAATTTGGTACACGTGTTCATGAGCCCCACGGAATCAGCTGTGTGGTTTTGGGTGTGTATTCCTTTTGTAATTCGTGTACAGGGACACGCCAAATTTTTTGTTACCATTACGGCCTACGGGAAGAATTTGTATGTACCGCGACAGCGGCCACAAAAATCACGCTATTGAGATGCAATTTGGTACACATGTTCATGAGCCCAACGGAATCAGCTGTATAGTTTTAGGTGTGTATTCCATTTGTAGTTCGTATACAGGGATACGCTAAAGTGTTTGTATCATTACGGCTTATGGGAAGAATCTGTATGTACCGCGATAGCGGCCACAAAAATCACGCTATTGATTTGCAATATAGTACACGTGTTCATGAGCTCTACGAAATCATCTGTATGGTTTTGGGTGTGTATTCCATTTGTATTTCGTGTACAGGGACACGCCAAAGTTTTTCTTACCATTACGACCTACGGGAGGAATTTGTATGTACCGCGATAGCGGCCACAAAAATCCCGCTATTGACATGCAATTTGGTACACATGTTCACGAGCCCAACGAAATCAGCTGTATAGTTTTAGGTGTGTACATTTTTAGTTCGTGTACAGGGACACGCCAAAGTATTTCTATATCATTACGGCTTATGGGAAGAATTTGTATGTACCGCGATAGTCACCGCAAAAATCAAGCTATTGACTTCCAATTTTTGCCGAAACGTCAGTGGAGGCCCTCTGTTGAGACTCAAAAGGATTTTGGGTGCCGTCTGACAGTCTGTCTGTCTGTCTGTCGTGTGATAGCGGCCGCAAAAATCACGCTATTGACTTGAAATTTGGTACACATGTTCATGATCCGCACGAAATTAGCTGTATAGTTTTGAGTATGCATTCCATTTGTAGTTCGCGTACAGGAACACGCCAAAGTTTTCCTTATCATTACGGCCTATGGGAAGAATTTGTATGTACCGCGATAGCGGCCCCAAAAATCACACTATTCACTGCAAATTTGGTACACATGTTCATGAGCTCAACAGAAATAACTGTATAGTGTTAGGCGTGTATTCTATTTGTCGTTCGTGTACAGGGACACACCAAAGTGTTTATTATCATTACGATCTATGGGAAGAATTTGTATGTACCGTAATAGCGGCCGCAAAAATCCTTCGATTGACTTGCAAATTGGCGCACACTTTCCAGCTTTGCATATAAGTAGCTGTATAATTTTTATTGCTATATTGTTTATAAACCGTGTACAGGGACACGCCAAAATTCTTAACATTACGGCGTATGGGATGAATTTCGTTTAAACGTATTTTAATATCATTACTTTGGAATCAAGAAAAGAAAACTAGTGTACGTGAGTAAGATGCTTAAACTTATGTTGTTTGAAGAAAATATGTGCTCTAATCTTTCTAATTAATTTACAGGACCTTACAAAAGTGTTCTAACAATCTCACGTAGTCATCCAAACGATGTTAAATTTGGAACAAGTATTAATTTTGAATGCAAAATAAGCTGCATAATTTTTACTGGTGTATACAATGTTTACGGTTCGTTTACAGAGACACACAAAAACATTTCGTAACACTGGAGCCTATGGACAAATTTTTATTTAAGCGCACACTTTAATGCGTTTATGCTGAATTGAAATTAATAAAATTAACATACATTATAAAGATGCTTAAAATCATGTTTACTCTTAAAAAAGGGTATGTATCGACTAAATAACTAATGGGACCACACAAAATAATTACGAGTATGTACTTTAATCATCCAAATAATGTCTAATAAGTAAAAAAAATTAATGAGTTATAATTAATTAGGTTTATTATTATTATTGGCGTTTATAATGACCGTGGCTACTTTTCCGGGATAAGTAAAGAATTTCGTACTATTACGGTGTATAGTCGGTATTTCTTAAGTGTATTTTAACATGGTTACACTACACCCCATCAAATATAATGAAATTTTATTAGAATTTTAAAAGCAGTTTTTCCTGTTGAAAATTGTGGGTATAGAATTGGTAATTAATTTAAAGGTTACGCAAAATATTTCCGATATGCTATGTATATATATTTTTTTTTGTATGAAATTTGGTAGTTATGAAATTTGGTATTTATGAATTTCAGGGAAATAATACAAGACCGTCGTTTATTAAGAGGGGACAATATACCTAATCTCGCCGGCAGCCTTCGCCCATGTTATTCTACGGGAAAATTTGTTGCGACAATTACACATTACCTAATGAATATTTTTAAATTCTGTTTTCGTAGTCTGAAAATTCATAACCGTTAAATGAGTACTCCTTTTTGAAAAATTCATTTTTTTTTATTTTTACATTTAAATTTTGAGTTCAAAAATGCGATTTTTCACAAAATGCATTTTTCACATTTTCTAGTCGCAAATGAAATACTAAAATTTTAAAAAATCAATTTTTGGAAAACAAGTACTAATTTAATGCTCATGATTTTTCTAAATGTTAAAACAGAATTGAAAAATATTCATTAGGTAATGAGTAATTATGTGAACAAATTTTCCCATAGAATAACATGGGCGAAGGCTGCCGGCGAGATTAGGTATTTTCCGCTCTTAAGAATACATATTGTTGCGTACTTGGGGGGTTCGTAAGTTGTCCGAGAATGAAAGGCGAAACTTGTAATAATTCAGTGATTTATTCAAAGAAAGTTCCAGAAAAATACAGGTCTATAAATCAAGTATCAGCTTCAATTCAACCAGTAAACACAGCTTAAACAACAGCCGTTAACAGCACAACAACAGCACAAACTGTTTAACAATAACACATAAAGCAAGTCTCATTCAAAAAGGCTCAAAGCAAAGCAAGCATTTGACGAAACTGACACAGATCTGAGACTGACTGCCTCGGCGAAAAAAATGCTCCTTTTATACTTTTCTATCGAACCCAGGCTGTTCTGGAAAATTCTCGTATCTCATCAGCCAATGAGATTAGAGCGTCCATATTTGGTATATCCCTAATAAGGATTTTCTCGCCAAGGTCGCCATAAAAATCGCTAAGGAGGGAAACAGTCGCCAAATTTGGCGACAAATCCATTTTTTCCCTTCTTGGAGCTTTTTAATGCGTTTTTAAGGGAAAATTAGGCTATTTTAACACTAAAATGACTAGAAATGCAGAAAATTAGCATTTTATCAACTTACTAGGCCTCGTTGAAAGATTTTATTCAAAAGTAAATACAATTATTCACAATTCCGTATCACTTTATATGATATACAGATAAGTATACAAAGAGAGATAGAGCAGGGGGTTGAGGGGGGCGGCAGCCCCCCTCAGGAATGTATCTGATTATGGTAACAAGTCTATCGAATCAATATATACTATTATATAATAAGAAATAAATAAAAATGACCTATTGAATAATGTCTGATGCAAATAGGACGTTGAGGCTCCTGATCTACAGATCCACTAGTTGCCGAAACGTCAGTGGAGGACCTCTGTTGAGACTCAAAACGGTTTTGGGCTGTGTCTGTCTTTCTCTCTGTCTGTCTGTCGCACGATAGCGGCCTCAAAATTAGTGCTATTGACTTGAAATTTGGCACACATGTTCATGAGCCCCACGAAATCAGCTGTATAGGTTTTGATATGTATTCCATTTGTAGTTCGTATAGAGGGACATGCTAAAGTTTTTCTTATCATTACGGCCTATGGGAGGAATTTGTATGTACCGCGATAGCGGCCACAAAATTCACGTTATTGACTTGCAATTTGGTACACATGTTCATGAACCCATCGGAATTAGCTGTATAGTTTTAGGTGTATATTCCGTTTGTAGTTCGTGTACAGGGACACGCCAAAGATTTTCTATCATTACGGCCTATGGGAAGAATCTGTATGTACCGTGATAGCCCCCACAAAAATCAAGCTATGTACTTCCAATTTTTGCCGAAACGTCAATGGAGGCCCTCTGTTGAGACTCAAAAGGATTTTGGGTTCCGTCTGTCCGTCTGTCTGTCTGTCTGTCGTGCGATAGGGGCCGCAAAAATCACGCTATTGACTTGAAATTTTGTACACATGTTCATGATCCTCACGAAATTAGCTGTATAGTTTTGGGTGTGCATTCCATTTGTTGTTCGTGTACAGGGACACGCCAAATTTTTTTATCATTACGGCCTATGGGAAGAATTTGTATGTACCGCGATAGCGGCCCCCAAAATATCGCTATTGACTTGCAATTTAATACACATATTCATGAGCCCAACGGAATTAGCTGTATAGTGTTAGGTGTGTATTCCATTTGTCGTTCGTGTACAGGGACACGTCAAAGTTTTTCTTATCTTTACGGCCTATGGAAAGAATTTGTATGTACCTCAATAGCGGCCGCAAAAATCTTTCGATTGATTTGCAAATTGGTGCACACGTTCCAGCTTTGCATATAAGTAGCTGCATAATTTTTATTGTTATATTTTCTTTAAACAATTACTAATTTTAAACGCAAAATAAGCTGAATAGTTTTTACTGGTGTATACAATGTTTATGGTTCGTTTACAAAGACACACGAAAGAATTTCGTAACATTAGAGCCTATTTACAAATTTTTCATTTAAGCGCGCACTGTAATGCGTTTATGCTGAATTGAACTTAATAAAGTTAACATACATTATAAAGATGCTTAAAATCATGTTTACTCTTAAAAAAGGTTATGTATCGACTAAATAACTAATGGGACCACACAAAATAATTCCGAGTATGTACTGTAATCATCCAAATGATGTCAAATTAGTTTGAAAAATTAATGAGTTATAATTAATTAGGTTTATTCTTATTATTGGCGTTTATAATGACTGTGGCTACTTTTCCGGGATACATAGAGGAATTTCGTACTATTACGGTCCATAGTCGGTATTTCTTAAAAGTGTATTTTAACATGGTTACACCCCCATCAAATATAATGAAATTTTATTATAATTTTTAAAGCATGTTTTTCCTGTTGAAAATTGTGGGCATAGAATTGATAATTAGTTTAAAGGTTACGCAAAATATTTCCGATATGCTATGTAATTTTTTTTGTATGAAATTTGATTGTTATGAAATTTGGTATTTATGAATTTCAGGGAAATAATACAAGACCGTCGTTTATTAAGAATACATATTGTTGCGTACTTGGGGGTTCGTAAGTTCTCCGAGAATGAAAGGCGAAACTTGCAAAAATTCAGTGATTTATTCACTGAAAATTCCATAAAAATACAGGTCTATAAACCAAGTATCAGCTTCAATTCAACCAGTAAACATAGCTTAAACAACAGCCGTTAACAGCAAAACAACAGTACAAACTGTTTATCAATAACGCATAAAGCAAGTCTCATTCAAAGAGGCTCAAAGCAAAGCAAGCATTTGACGAAACTGATACAGATCTGAGATTGGCCGCCTTGGTTAAAAAAATGCTCCTTTTATACTATTCTATCGAACACAGACTGTTCTGGAAAATTCTCGTATCTCATCAGCCAATGAGATTAGAGCTTCCGTATTTGGTATATCCCTAATAAGGATTTTTTCGCCAAGGTCGCCAAAAAAATCGCCAAGGAAGGAAACAGTCGCAAAATTTGGCGCCAAATCCATTTCTTCCCTTATTTGAGCTTTTTAATGCGTTTTTAAAGGAAAATTAGGCTATTTTTACGCTAAAACGACTAGAAATGCAGAAAATTAGCATTTTATCGACTGACTAAGCCTCTTTGAAAGAATTTATACAAAAATAAATTTAATTATTTACAATTCCGTAACACATTATATGATATACAAATAGGTATACAAAGAGAGATACAGCAGGGGGTTGAGGGGGGCGTTAGCCCCCCCTCAGGAATGTATCTGATTATGGTAATAAGTCGATCGAATCAATATATACTATTATTTAATAAGGAATAAATAAAAATGACCTATTGAATAATGTCTGATGCAAATAGGACGCTGAGGCTCCTGATCTGCAGATCCACTAGTTATTATTATTATTAAGTTCAATATTAGCAAGTAGTTTGTCTTTTACAGTGAAAAGTTTGCAGATAATTAGCATCTGTTTTGTATAATATAATTTTTAATTTTATGCGTTTGTAAATATTTCATTTAAAATTCTTTTCTTTCTCTAAATTTGCCATATCATCTGAATAATTCGTGTGAAATTCTGCTGCATAAGCGATTTTGAACACTGTTTATTTAATTTAATTCGACTTCAAATAAAGTCATTAATTTAGAATAATTTCGTTACGCGATATCAATTTAAAGCAAAATTATCAATAAAGAAAGAGTTGAAAAATATTTTTAACCACAAATATTATACTTAAAAAATTATTTTATTTTATGTTTATATATAATAAGACGTTTATATAAAGTTGAATTTGAGAATAAATCAGTAAATAAGCTAAAGCTAAAGCAAAAACAATAATGGGATGTTTTAGTATTTATTCCATATTTTGGATGTTTGTACAATGAATCGTAAAGTTTTGTATTGTTTTTGTATATTTAAATGTCGCACAAGCAGTTTTTAATTATGACTATACTGTGGAACTTTTTAAAACATATACAAGTTTCAATTATAAAAAAGAACCACAGAACTGTTTTTTAAAATTAATAAGTACAAAACTTTAAATAAACAACATAAAATGCAAGAAATCGCAACAACTGTTTCGGGCAGAAAAAAGACACAACCATTCGTCAGGTGAATGAAGTAGGCGCGAGTGCTGCGCACAAAGCGGCAAAGTGTCATGTCTTCTTTCAATCCGAAACAATTGTTATGAATTCTTGCATTCTTTTGGTGCTTATTCAAGGTTTTGTATTTATTTTATGCTTGGTTTTAAAAGTAAATTAATGTATTAAAAATTATTAGCCCCCAACAGAACATAAGACGTGCAAATTTTATTGCTTCCCTCCATAAAAATTTTCAATAATATGAAAACAATTTCCTTTAATGATAGCACTTTAGAAAAGCAGTGTAACATACATGATATTTATTTATTTATTTATTTTTTATTTTTTATAAGTAATAGAACAAACATCAAATAATATAATTTTATGTATCTAAATATATAATAATGCTACTTGCATTTCTATACAACTACCACAATTTGGACATTCATAAAATTCTATTTACCTTTTGTAACGATGATTAATAACATTCCTACCTAATTTGACCTTAATCTAAAAGAATTCTATATGAATTCCTAGTCAACAACTATAATTCGGACATTCATAAAATTCTATGTATTTCTTAATTCGGTGATTTACAACAAGCTTACCGAACCGAACTCGATCTTAATAGAATACAGAATTTAGATGCTAGCGCACGAGAAATAAATTGAGTTGATGTGCCGTAATTTATAAGAATTTTTTGTGTTCCTATGAATGAAATATAATTCCTTTTTTAAAATAAAATAGCTTATGCGACGGCAACCTAACCTACCTGCTATGCTTCATATGAATCGAATTCAGTATATATAATCTATCACGTTAGCTTACGCACACACACACATACATTGTCAAAAATTTTGAAAAAGTAAATTCAAGAGATTTCAAAATTTGTAACTGCACCAACATTTTATAGTCGGAATTTTTTCATGATCATAATATTTTCCTTACATAGTGTTTATCTAGGAAAGTAAAAATTGATTTTATTTTAAACTATTGGGAACTTGAATAAATTCTCGTAGTATTTTCTTTACTTTCTTTATTTTTATTTTTCTTTTTCTTTCTTTTCTTTATTTATTTATTTATTTATTTATTTTATTTTATTTATTTATTTTTTTTTTTTTTGTATGGTACTCAATGTGCTTGCTTCCGAATCATTCATAATACTTCCAAACGTTTCAGAACTGTTGTGGGATCTACGTGTAACGATTTTGCAGGTACAGCTAGCGTCTGACATGGGGCTGCATTAAGTCATTCTCCAATTCTTCGTCTTCGAACTTTTTTGGTGCGCCAGAGCGTTCTTTATCTCGAATATCAAAATCATCATTTTTGAAGCGTCGAAACCAGTTTCTGCATGTCACTTCCGACAGAGCATACTTACCGTAAGACTCAACAAGAATTCTGTGTGCTTCAGCTGCAGATTCCTTTTGAATAAAATGCTGCGATTAAATTCTCCGAAAATACTCTTTACCTGGCACAAAACTCAACATTTTTAGTACTAAGGAAAAAGAAAAAAGTTCTTTACACTGCGAAGAACTAACATACACTGAAGTTTAAGCTTACCGATAGTCCTTCCTTACAGACATTTCATCATCTGAAATTACAAGCATGTTGTCTTAGTAATGCCATCTGTTAGGAAACGGCAAGAACGTATTCAATACCCTAATAAAATTCTGATTTCAAATATGTTTTTACAAAATATTGATAATAATAATTGTTTATCATTACTGACAGAAATATCAACGAATATATTTATGACAACTATATACCATAAAAATATTTTGGCAAAAATTCATTAAAAAGTTTTTAAAATTTTACCGGAGTTTCAGGCATGGTGGGAGGATCAATAAAACTAATTTCGTGTTCTTCACCATCTAACAAAAGTGATACGTTCTTCTCTGTATCTTCTTCTGAAAAATAAAAATGGTTTGTTTAAGAAAATAAATTGATTAAGAAACATGAAATTAAAAACATATTCACATTTGTTCTTAAAACACTTAAATTTTATGCTCGACATTCGATGAGGTAATTTCCCTTGACATATATCGTCACTAACATGTCAAACTATCGAATGCAAAAATGGTTACTTATTAAAACCGGTTATATTATTAAAACCAGACACAAAGCTTTTCGCTATCATGATAGCGAAAAGCTTTGTGTCTGGTTTTAATAAAGATATTTTTATATACGTGTTTTTTAAAGTGATTTTATACTTTTTTATTTAAAATTTATTATTAAAACTTTATTTTTAGCAAAACTATCAGATTAATTAATCTCTTTGAAATACGGACTAATTTACTACATATACTAAAAGAAATTAAAAAAAAAAAAAAAAAAAAAAAAAAAAAGTTAAAAACTTTATATTCAGAAAAATTTCCTTTGTTATTAAACAAATGCTAAACATGGAAACAATTAAAGTTTTTTTTTTTTTTTTTTTTTTTTTTTTTTTTTTTTAAATATGTTCGCGAGAGTTTGACCACCATTGCTCTCGCTTTTTCCGAATTTAATATGTTTTATAGAAATAAATATTTTTCTATAATTTAATTATTGAAAATATTTATAGAAGTTTATTTCTAAGTGATTTTTATAATAAAAAAATATGACTGGTAAGCACAAAAAAGAGAAGCTGACAGCCATACATAATCACTAAGGTTGCGATAAATAAATGCAATTTCAGCCTGAGGTGACAAAATAAAACTTATAAATTTTTAGTTCTGAATTATTTAAAAGGTATTTCCTGAATAAACCAAACAATAAATATTTTTTATTATTTGTTTATTTAAAAATTTTGAACCGAATTTCATATATAAATTTTTCTTTATTTTTTGTTTCATTGTCGTTTAGTCTCATCAAGGTTTTGATATAGGAATGTATGTACAGTAGAGTGTCCCTTAAACTGATGACTCTTCTTTCCTTTTTTTTTCTTTTCATCTTTAAAAACCTGATACTCATACAATGTTTTTTTTTTTTTCTGTTTTACTCTAAACAAATTTTAGCAAAATGTCAGCTCTCTGGGATAATGTTGGCACGTGCCGAATTCATGGTAAAATCCAAATATAGATGTTAAGATATTACTGTCAATTCAGCACGTGTTAAAATTATCCCAGAGAGCTTACATTTTGTTAAAAAGTATTTAGGATCAAATAGAAAAAATTAGAGAGTATGTGTATCTGATTTAAAATAATAATAATGATAATAATAACGAAAAGAAAAAATAAATAAATAAAATTAATTAATTAAACGACAGAAAAAAAATCCCCCATTTAAAGGACTCCCTAATGTACAGGGTATCACTCTGCGTACACACAGTATGAGATATATTAATTACACAGCTGATGGATATCATGGAGATGAGAATCTTGAACCATCACATAGGGAGTAGAGTTCTGAATATAACATCATAGTCCAATATTACAAAATTACGTAAAATTATTTGTATACAAAAACATTTTAAGGTTTTTTATGTTAATACAGAGCAAAGGATGAGAAAAATAAGACATGTTAGAAAAAAAAAATTTGAAATTTAAAACTAATTTTATAAATGGTATAATCATAAATTGTGTAATTATCGAATTGTAAAATTGGTTCTAACATGAGAATGTTTTTTAAAATTTCTAACATATCTAATATTTTATGGTATCTTCCTCTTTATTAAATATCTTTTAAAAGATTTTAATCTGGTTTAAAAAATTACAAAAAAATAAATAAATAAAACTTGTTTTTCTTATTAAGGCCATGATGCTGTATTCAGAGATCCCACGAAGTTGGTGTCGAAATAATTGCGCCGGTGAAATCTATCAAGATTAGCAAGTTTCACGCGGCATACGTAGTAGATAATTTATATTTTTAAAATTTAGCAGCAGGAATAATCCTCCATATTGAACACATAAATTCATAATATCGATCAAAAAAAAATTACTACAAATTCAAGTAATAAATATTTTTACAATTTACTGAATAGTCGATATCGATAAGACACATTTATATTTTGAATACTTCGAGCAATAACAATAATTCGTGTATATTTTTCATCTGGCCTAATACAAACTGTAACGAGTTACTGATAATTATTTCTTTTATTGTTACAGGGAATCATCGGTCTATGGACCGCCGTTGAAATTATGTACAGTCGGGGGAAAAAAAAGTAAAAAACGCAACACCTGCTACAATTTCGTTATTAATTGACACAGGAACATCTAATAGACATAATTCAACAGGAAATTAAATTCACTTTCTGAAAATGTCGTCAAAGTTAGAATTAGGGTCATCTACATATTGAAATGAGAGCCAACTTTGATTTTTTCAATACCAACACCCAATTTTGACTTCATAATCGGATTTCTGAGAGTCTGGCTGTGCGAAAAAGTATACTATTTGTATACATTATCTTTAGTATTTATAGAGTTATAATCAAAAATGCGTTAGGGGGCATTAATTAGTTATTAGTTAATAACTAAATAAACTAAATGCGTTAGTAAACCCCGCCTATTTAGTTTTTTTTTTCTTCTAGTGTTCGTTTAAAAGATTCAAAATTTATCACCAGTAATCGATGAAGTAAATACCACTTGTGCGTATTTTTGTCAACATAAAATAAGGGGTTTAACACGAATACTCAATGTAACATTTACTTTTCTTTTCTGTATTGTTTTGTTTTGAAGAACGGTGAAGACGTTATCTTCTTTAAAAAACAGGAATTTATGATACTAACACTAATGTCTAAAAATCATAATTTTTGTTTCACTTCTTTGCGTTTGACGTTGTTGTTATATAATTTGACCCGTAAATAAAAAATAAAAATGTTTTGTTTAATTTTCTTTGTTATTTTTTAAGATTTGATTCGTTATCTCTCGCAAAACGTTCTAAGAGACGGCCCCCTAAATCACTCCAAAAGAAAGATTTATTTATATCTCGAAAACTAATAACTGGAATGAGCTGCAAATTTGCACACCCCTATTTTTCAGCATTAGGATCCATTTTATGTAAAAATTAATATAGGTAATAATTCTTAATTTTTATGAATATGAATTTATTAATATTTTGCAGAATTAAAAATATTTTTTAGACTCAAAAGTAATGATGGATTATGTTTGGGTTTTTTCACTATATCTCGTAAAAAAAAAAAAAAAAAAATATATATATATATATCGATCAAGTTATTTTTTTGTGAAGGTATTAATATAAGTTTGAAATATGAATTTAACATTAGTACCTACAAATTTTGAACGCTTATAGCTCTGTGAAAAAATAAGTGAAATATACAACCAATATACTTTTTTGCGTTGTTACGATCCCAGGAATTCAAATATAAAATAAAAATGGGGCATTACTATTGAAAAAAAAAACAAAGTTGGTGCGCGTTTTAATACGTAGACGACCCCCCCAAATCAAAATTTCAGTTCATTTTCTGAAACTACTCACAACTCCCCGTTGAATATGATACCTATTACATTTTTCTACATCGATTAGCAACGAAGTTACGTTGAGTGTTGCGTTTTTTCCCTCGACTGTACATCGTGGAGGTCTTCTTCAGTAATAGAAGTTCCATTTTCACGCTACTACGGTGTTTCAAAAACATTTATAAAAACAGGTAGCAGCATCCAATAAGTTTATACTCGTACTTCCTGTTGTTTACAATTTTCGTTAGACAACAAACGCGAAAGCCTTGCGAATGAACCTGTTCCAAACTATGTTGTACTGTTGGCGACAAAAAAAAAAAAAAAAAAAAAAGAAAAAAACCTATTGGGTGATGCCCATCGAAGGTATTAAACTTCGAGCACTGAATAGAGTGCAAAGCTTCCGTTTTTTGGCAATCGGTTTTACATAGTTGGTAATAAATGTTGATTTTAACGTATTCCCAAAATGTATTTTAGAGGCGTCCAAACAATAGAGGTCCACTTATTTTTTCTATAGAAAATGTAAACGCATTTTTCATATAATTGCTTGTTTAATCATGTATTACCGTTCATAATCATCAAGTTTAGTATAATTAATTTCAATTTTAGCATTTATTGGAAAGATTAATGTTTCATGCTAAAAATATAAATTCATATTCGTACCTGGCAACAATTATAATTTCTTCTGTTTCATTGTTAGTATCCGCGTTTTTTCCATATCATTTTTTGTATGAGTATATATATATATATATTTTTTTTTTTTCTTATTTAATTTTTTTAATTCAATCGTGATTACATATTGCAGAAAATTTCTCTATAAAAAATGTGGCGGGGAAATAGGCGGGTTTTAACAATGCTGCGGAATAGCTAAAGTTCTTGGCAGTTATTCATAATTTTTATTTAAAAAAAAATCCAACAATTTGAAGAATAAATTTTCTTTTTACTTCCATTACCCTACTACCGTAGGTAATGGAAGTATTGTATTCGGTCTGAAAATTCGATATCGGGTTTTCACCTGATTTACACGTTTTAAGGTCCCCTGAGTCCAAAAAAGTGGTTTTTGGCAATTGGTCAGTGTGTATGTATGTATGTGTGTGTGTGTGTGTGTATGTATGTGGAGAATCTTCTGGCTATTATAGCTCAGAAACTAATAGAGCTACGAAACTTTAGAATTGAAATACGTCTGGTGTACAGATGAAGTTTCCAAATTTTGGTGAAAATTAAAAAACCGGAAGTGGGACATCGGAAACCGGAAGTGGGACCGTAAGTCCGTATCTGAAAAACGGCTCTAACGATTTTCTTCAAACTTGCTATATAAACACTCGATTAGATGTCCTTTCGAATGATATAGTTGGTTAGTTCAGGAAAATTGATAGGTGTCCTGCATAAATAGCTCAATTTCAGGCCTCGCAAAGGCGTTCCTTTAAAAACGGTTGTACGGATTTTTTTCAAACTCGCCATTTTAACTCACTTTTAAATATGCTTTTGTATGTAATTATTGTTTTCCTGTCAATAATTGAGTTTAACCGGAAGTGGGACCGTAAGTCCGTATCTCAAAAACGGCTTTAACGATTTGCTTCAAACTTGATATATAAACACTCTATTAGATGTCCTTTCGAATGATATAGTTGGTTAGTTCAAGAAAATTGATAGGCATCCTGTATAAATAGCCCAATTTCAGGACTGCCAAGGGCGTTCCTTTAAAAACAGCTGTACGGATTTTTTTCAAACTCGCCCTATTAACTCACTTTTATATATACTTTTGTATGTAATTATTGTTTTTCGGTCAATAATTGATTTTTTGTAAAAGTTGGTATCTCAAAAAAGTCTCTAACGATTTTCTCTTTAGGTCTTTTTTATGTCTTCTGATCACGTTATTTCTCAAAAATGCATATAATACGTGTAATAGTGGGTAATGGAAGTCGTGTGGTTGTTTCACATCAGATTTTTTTTTCTATTATGATGTTGAAATTTGCAGCGCAAATTTCTTAAAATTATTATTATTTTAAATAGTTCGTTGTCGTTCATCAACATCAAACATACGATTTACAGACATCACGAAAAACAAGTTATGAATATATATAAAGCGAGAGATAAAATAGTAACTTAAAATAGAGGTGCACAACTAGATCTTATATTGTATTACATTTTTACGTCTTATGATATACATAAATCGTAACAATAATATAACTATCCAATATTTTACGGATATACATTTATGATTCATATCGTTAGTTGGAATTACAAAGTTTCTTCTACTTCCTACAGAGAAGTGAAAACGTATATTACAAAATATCGGAATATTATATTAATCATTGGCTTCTATTCAAGAATCAGCCTTAACTTTTATTGGTAAGTTACATTTTCTTTGATCAATCATTGTTTCTATAGTATTCAAATAATTCGGTTATTTTAAATTTAACCAAAAATTTATCGATAATTTTGGTCGAATATATAAAGTAAATTTGACTTGCACTAACATAGTTTTCTTTGGGATTAACGAGTTTAGCATTTTAAAATTTTGCAGAAAATTATTTACGTAATTCCTTAGAGATTTAGATAAAAATTTAAATTTCTATAACAGGTAAGCTATCCAATGAGCTTACTTAACCGAAATAATTATTAAACAGTCAGCCATCAAGTTTCTAGAGGAAGTTTAAAAGCTTAACAAATTTAAATTCTATTCCTTAATAAATATTCAGTATTCTGAATGTCACATAATGTCATTAGTTTGTATATAAATCTTGATAAGATTTTAAGAAAATTTAAATAATAAATTTATTGTGTTAATAAATTCCGTGATTTGAAATTAACGCAAAAGAAATATAAAATTTTGGATTGCGTATGTATAAGGCTTTGCAAAATTGATATTCTAAATGTCATTAGAATTTGCTATTTATTAAAACAAAACGCTTCAAACAGTAAAATTTTATCTCGTATATTTAAAAAGTACTAATTACAATATAACTTCACACACAATGAAATTTAACGAATATGTTTTACCGAAATCAACAATATAATGCTACATATAAGACTAACAAATCTGAAAATATAAGACCTAAATATAAGCTATTGAATTCATATTTTACTTTGAGATTGTTTTATTGCCGAAACATCAGGGAGGTCTTACTCTCGTGACACACTCTATAAATTGAATGGTTAGGGCTTTCTCTTTAAGCTGTCATGTGCTTAGCTTCGAATGCCGAATCAGATGAGGAAGGTAATAAGTAAAGCCCTGTTGTCAACCCTCCAGATTTTCAAATACCAATATTTTTTATAGAAATATCCGCTTTACATTTTAACGAAATATGTAATTAACAAAGTCGAAAATAGCCTTAAAGGAATAATGGTATTTGAAGGATTGGGAGCTCTAATAAAAGTTTGGAATCTACTTTAAGTATATGATCCAAAATTTATGCAGGAGCAAATTGGAAGGAGGAGGCAAAGTATTCAAAACATTTAAAATAAAGCTATGCCTTGAAAATAAGTGTTTAAAGATTTTGGAAAGTGACGAATCGATTACGCATACATTGTGACGTGTAAAATTCTTAGGGGGGGGGGGGGCAAATGAGGGTACCGCAAACGCCACCGAGTGGGTATTTTGTCATGATCAGAATTATCAAAGTTCATTTTCCCAGTAAACAATCCCCCTCCCCCCTCAAAATAATAATAATAATAATAATAATAATAAAATGTAGTACATGATTTAAAACAAATTTTTTTCCGCTTAACATAATTCTGTAAAAAGACAAATTCTGGTTTTTAATTGAAGAAATTAAATTTCTACTACGCGATCTCTGGGGTGTCCCGGGTTTCCACCAGTGCTACCTCATCTAAAAGATTATTTGAATGCACGACACTTTTGTAAGCATTAAGTTCAGCGAAATTGCCTTTTCATTGAGATATTTTAGGATTTCCATATTTTTTACTACCACTTGAAAATCGAGGACGCCCCCACCCCTACTCTGCAGAATTAAAAGAAGGAATACATTATTTAAAACAGATTTTTTTCTGCTCAACTCGATTATGGTTTCCTTTCGAGAAAATTGAATTTGCATCACATGGGGCCTCTCGGGCCAACCTATAATACTTCATATGATAGATTGTTTCATAGCATGAAACTTTTGAAATCCTTGTGTTCAGAGAAATTTCTTTCATTTCCATATACTTTGGTATATCCAGTTTTTTGAAACAACCTGTATATATATATATATATATATATATGTAATGCCTTTAAAAGAAAATATATATTAAATTTTTATTTTCAATATATATCAATATCTCAAAATTGTTATGCTTGTGTTATAAAATCTTCGAAATCTATTATAAAAGATTTATATACGAAAATTCTGGTGCTAAACTAGGCAAACTGTGCCGGAAATGTTTTCGAACTATTTGGTATCAAACGATTTTAAAGGGATGATCGACGTTATAAATCATTTTGGTAAATTATTGCCGTAAATTATAATAATTTACGTATATATATATATATAGATATATACGTTGAAGTGTAACAATAATAAGCATATAAGAATTATTCGAAAACTATTTAAATTTAATAAAATATTTTTTTTCATTTAAATTATTATTTTTTTAAACTTTAAAATGCGCCTTGCTAACTAACTTTAAAATCTCCCCCCCCCCCCCATCCCCTCCCAGTTTTCCATATTGTAGTTTAACAAGTAAGTCCAACTAAACATAAGTGAACATTATATTTTTGAAACCACTGACAAGTTAATTTTTCAAAAATATTTTTACGTTTAAATACTAAACATTGCATTAATTTACAGCATTGAAAAAAAAAAAAAAATTAAAATTTACCTTATCAATGAATCCACAATGTACGCGTTTTAAAATTCTTACTGTTACACTTCATTTAGAAAAAAAGTAAAATAGTTCGTGGGTTTCATATGGATTTTTATAACAGCTTTATTACACGTAAATTTTAAAAATAAAGCTTTATTTGTAATTTGGGCAACATTAAAGTATCTAATGGTTTTACCTCGCAACTAATTTATTTCTAAATCAATTCCACCTGTTCTTAGATGAATGTTTGTATTAAACTGCGGAAAACATAATTTTAATAAAGATAAAAAGATTAACAATTTATGTTACGTAATAGAATATAAAAACCTTTTTTTTCTTTTTTAATCTATACTCATTAGAAAAAACTTCTAAGAAAATGGATAACATTTTTATCGTCGCTGAATAAAACTGTTGAAGTATAAAAGTAATTGTTTCAAAATTTAAAAACTACTTACGCAATTTTCAGATTAGCTTAAATTTCCCTGAACGAAAATAGAATATTAATAAAGGAAATAGGCTATTAAAAAAGGAAATAGCATATTAATAAAAGAAATGTGATAGCTTTAAGATATTGTTTTGATGGATAACTTTAAAAAATGAATGATGTAATATATATAACATAATATGCTAAAACAGATTTTAAAGAAGAAAAAAAAAAAAAAATGAGCATGAAATAATTTCTTGTACTGTTCTCATATTTTTTTTCTCTCTGTAAAATGCAAACAGTAGAAAGTAAAAGCATAAATGATTTATTTACTCATCAAAGTTAACTAAATTAATAATAATAATAACAATAATAGTACATACACATACATTAGGAAAAATTACTTTTTTTTCTCAATTACCACCACTCAACTTTAAAAATAAATTAAAAAACATAATAGATTGAATTTTTTCTTCTACTTAAGTATCGGTTTGTTAAATGACCACTGATGAAGTTATTACTACTTCTACTGCTCCTTCTGCTTATGGTATTATTATTACCAGTAACGCTCAGTGGTCGAAACTCGACCACTTTTTTGCAAAGGAAAGCAATTGCTTTCTCCTAAACTGAATTAAATTGCAACACAGCTGCGCCAATTGTTTGTCGATATGCACTCAAACTGAATCAGCAGAGTTTTTACTTAATATATTTCTCTAAGTTTGGTACACTGTAGATATTGAGCGTTTCCTGAAATGAGAGGAAATCGCAACGTGGAAGCACACCTGTTGAATGATGTAACCCAAAAGCTAATCGGCATAATCCAAGGTCAAACAAAGTATCAAGTTCGGTTAAATAAAGTCCATTGGTTCATAAAGTACAGTGTTCGAACTCAAAAAGACTAAAATTTTCTAAAAATGGTCGAATTGAGTTCAGGAAATCTCAAAACGTGTAATTCCATAAAAAAACAAATATCTAAAATTTTTTTTATTCTTATACTTTCTTCTTATATATATATATATATATATATACAAAGGAGAGAATAATAATTTCACTTTTTTAAAAATAAATAGTTAATTTTAATTAATTGAAATGCAAGGAAATCTTAAAACGTGTAAATTCATCGAAAACCAGAAATCGAAGAATTTTTTGTATCTTCTACTTGCTTCTTATACATGCAGATGCAGAAGCTAGTAATAAATCCACATTTAAAAAAACTAAATTGTCAATTTCAGTTAACTGAAAAGCAAGAAAATCTCAAAACGTGTAAATTCATCGAAAACCGGAAATCGAAATTTTTTCTGTCTCTTCTACTTTATTCTTATACATGCAGAAGCTAGTAATAAATCCTCTGTCTAAAAAATAAGTAGTCAATTTCAGTTAAGTGAAATGCAAGAAAACCTTAAAACGTGTAAATTCATCGAAAACCGGAAATCGAATTTTTTTCTGTCTCTTCTACTTTCTTCTTGTACATGTAGAAGCTAGTAATAAATTTACTTTTTTAAAAATAAGTAGTCAATTTCAGTTAATTGAAACACAAGGAAATCTCAAAACGTGTAAATTCGTCGAAAGCCAGAAATCTTTTCTAAATCTTATACTTTCTTCCTATATATGCAGAAGATGTAGTAATAAATCCATTTAAAAAAAATAATAAGTACTCAATTTCAGTTAATTGAAATGCATTATGTTTTAGTTTAAAAATATATTTTCAAATTAGATCTGACGTAGATCATAAAAAAAAAAAAAAAAGATAGAAAAGAAAAGATAGAAAGAAATTATATCTTAAATAAATTAGAGAAAAAATGGAACTTTGATAAATCAAATCCTTTTTCTTTTCCGTATATGTTCAAAATTATAAACTTTCTATTTACCCACTCTTTTACTCAAATTTCTACCACTGTAATGGCTGTTGTTTCTGGGTTCCCAGGTTCCGAGTTCGAATCTCGGTGCGGGCATGGATGTTTGTGCTGTCCTATGTCTTCAACAATATTGTGTGCACGTATTTCTGTGAATTTCTGTAAAAATATGGAGCAATCGAGACGAAAATCATTGTAACTATAGGTCTCAATAAATGTCAAATAAATGCCCAATGTCCAATGGCTGTTGTCTCTTAGAATGGAAAATCTGTAGTCGAAAGTTTAGTGTTGTTACACCTATACAAATCGTTGTGCCTATGGTTTTATTCGAGTTTTAAGAATTTGCCAGATTTGATTTAACAACTTTCTACAATAGGAATTTTTTAATACAAAAGAATATGTGGTATAAAGTGAAAAAAATGCATAAAAAATAAAAGAATTTTTAATATTTCATTGACATAGTAAGAAAATAATTTTTTATTCTGCAAATCTCGCTAATCATACCTTTCGAATGGTACCTTTTTCAATCCTTCCATAATTAATATGTTTAAAGTTTACTACAAATTTCCCCCCATGTTTGCCTATTAATATATAGATTTATATTATTCTTCAATGCTCTTTTATTCTTTTATTTGACTCTTGTTTAATGGGTTAGGCCTAGAATGTCTACGCAATATCCCTAGTCTTGGGCGAAATATTCTACATGGATGCCTCATAGATATAGTAATAAGACATAGATTGATCAGTGAGGGGAAAAAAGTGATGCCTTTTCATTTGGCAAAAGACGGCCACATTACTTTTTTATGGATATCTTTTCCCGAATGAGTATACACGGGAATAGACAAAGGTAACTTAGCAAATAAAATTTATGTACTAAAAGATAATGAAAAACCCCAGATACCGATTTTTTTTTTCTTTTCTTTTTCCTTTCTCTTTCTCATTCTTTTTTTTTTTTTTTTTTTTTTTTTTTACTGTACTTTAGTATACTCATGTCAGCATAAAACTGACTTTCTTTCTTTCGGTGTTTATTATTATGCTTCTTTGAGAAAAAAATCGTCTGCGTTCATCATGAAAAATAATTTTAATAAAATATAATTTAATAAATAATTTGTATTGCGTAAATTTGTATAGGATTATATATAGAAGAAAGTCTTGTGTTAGTCACAATATACTAGTTATATATTAAAACTTCCGCCGCTGCTAACTACATTTAAAAGAATTTTGAGAATTCCATGTTACTTACTAATATAAAATATTAAAAAATATTAACATTTAAAAAAGCATTCTACTAAATACGAAGGCAGTAATTGTTTCATAATAATAACAAAGCAACTGATTATAAAATATATTTTTCATAAAATTACTTAAATATAACTTATTTATGAAAACTTATCCCATTTCTTTTCACATATTTATTAGTACACTTAAAAGCCACGCAATATTTCGGCATTTTCAAAATTCATTAACATATCATTATTCTATCATTAAAGAATCATCATATCATTATTATACATTCTATCATTATTTTCGAGTTTTACTCTCTAATGGCTGATGACAAAAAACTTTTTCGGCATCAAAAATCTTTGCTCGTTAACATGGAGATGATAGATCTACATAAATTACTATATCTATGGGATGTCTTTGTACTCTATCCTATATTCATATGAATTTTGCTGATAACCATGGAAAATTCCTTGCTTAGGGGCGACTTTGCTTATAAGCCGATATGCTGAACATGGGTTTGAAATCGATAACGTCAGACTTCCATTCTACTCGAATAGCGTTTGTCACATCATCCAGTTATTTCCCTGTTTACCTTTCTTTAATATTAACTTATATTTTTTCATAAAAGTGCTCTGCATAAAGTTCTTTATCAAAATCATTCTTCTATCTTCTTATCATATTACTCTGTTTTTATCATGATAAACACAAAAGAAAAATAGAATATTTTAATGATACAGACTATTATCAGGTCCCGAAATTTCAACTTAGATTACACTCGCTGAAAAAAAAAGTTACTCGCCAAAAAATATTATTAACTTATTCTACTTTTTACGTATAAGGTGACCAGCATTTTTTAGAGAGAAGAAATTACGCAATGTCTTTTATTTCATAAGAAAATATAAGACATTCAATTTTGAAAAAGAGGTCATTTTAGAGGACACAAAATTGAATAAAAATGATTATAAAAAACGATTCAAAAGCTGCTTTACACAAGCGGTGGAAACATTTTATTTTAAATAAGGAATTTGTATCAGTACACCTTAATTTAAATTAATATACGGATACGAGAGGAAAAATCCCTAATTTTTATAGGTGTCACTGGACAATATATATAAATATATTTTTTTAATTATTAATTTTTGCTATAGACAAAAGCCTTTTTTTTTTGTGGTAATTTCATGTAGTTACATAAAAAAAGTTGGTAGACATTTTTTTTTTATTAAAATCACAATCATAGAAAAAAAAAATAATAATATTCGGCAGATGAAACTATTTGTTTTAATGAACAGTCATTCTTTATCAACATTTTAGAAAAATTCTCACAAGTATAACCTAAATTAGACTTAGTAGTTAATAAGTTTTTAAAGTGTATGAAAAGGAAGTTTTTTTCAAATGTCTACATTTTGCACATTGAAGAAAACAGTCGCTTTGTGGGAGCGTTTTTACCAGGAGGACATAAAATGAATTCAACTAACTTTTGCATATTTTTGTGTGGTGGTGGCAGTGTTATCATTAAGACCAATTGTCTGTACTAATGCTCTAGGCCTGAGTAGGAGAGTCCTCCGTAGGATCTTTCTAAGAGGTCCTAGCCCATAGTTTTGCTAATTTCTGAGAAAACCACGAAAAACTCATAACGGCTAAGCCAATGAGCACGACCGGGTATCGACCCCAGCGCCTCATGTATACCAAATTCGAGGGCATAACCTCTCGGTCACTGGTGGGCCTATTTTTATGAGGAATATTAATCATGCAAAAGTGAGAACGCACGTCAACCCACTGCGTATCAACCGGAGCACCACCTTCTTAATGATTCATTACAATTGCAATAGTGATTCCATGTTCTGGATCAAAGAACCGTACAAATATAGGGAATACTTTTATTTCTTTGTGAATCGAACAATCTGAATAGATAAACATAAACCATAATAGGTTTTGGCAAGTTTATTAGAAAGTTGTTATTTTGCGAACTTAGCGCAGAAGAAAGTTAGTGTTCACCGTTCGATACAGCCAACAGCCGATTGAGCTTCCCAGTTTTGCGAAATTTTTTTAATTAAGGACTAAATAACTTTTCATTTGAAAAAGGGGACACAGGACGAAAAACAACATAAAAAAGAGGACTTTTTACTACTGTAATGTTTTTTTCGTTTAAGAGGCCAAAGCGTTGAAAAAGAAGACTGTTCTCTTAAAAAGAGGATGTCTGGTCACCTTACCTAAGATTAGCATAATTTTAAGTTTTTGAATCGATTTTTTCTTCTACCACCGTATACTGTAAGAATTCTATCTACATTTAGATAGAAATTTTTACTCGCCACAGTAAAATTTCCACTCGCCAACGGCGAGCTGGCGAGCGGAAATTTCGCGCCCTGCTATTATTATTATTAGTATTATTATTACAATTATTGTTATTATTTTGAGCATTTTAATCTTGTTAAATTGTGTCAACTCGAGCAAAAGTTATATTGCTTTATTACAGTATATTTTGCTTTGAAAATGGTGCAATGGGAAAAATAATATATCGCCCTCATTTACAATGAATAAGTAGTCATTTTATGAATTCCTAAACTAAAAATATAGATTTCCAAGATATCCGTATAAGGTAAACAAATTAACTAAAAAAAAAAAAAAAATTAAATGATTAAGAATTTCTAGTCTATACTTTTCTAGACGGTGAAACAATATTGCGAATACGTTGAATTCTTGATATTGCGAAATATTATAGTATTTTATAGTTTTATAGTATAGTATGCGATTTATATAATAGCTTAATGGGGTTACTAGAACTTGCTAGCAGAGGAAACTAGATCAACAAGGATGATATGGAACTATTTATATTAGAGCCACAATTTATTTTCTAGATCTTAGTTGCAGACTTTTTTCCTTGTGTGCACAGCTCTTTATCACAGAAAAAGACATATAATTTAGTAAGTGTACACATTTTTTAATTACCTAAAATATTCATTACACATTAGTGAGATTTACTGCAGTATGAGAAAAAAAAAAAAAATGACTATTTTTCAAAACACAAAATACAAAAAGATAAAAATGCCAACATAATCTCAGTTATAGGTAAATGCCGAAAAAAAATAACCTTTGTATCTGAATTGAATACACGAAGAATATTTGAGGTTGGGATGCGAAAAACATTTACACGTTAGAATAAATCACAAATATAATCATTTTATTCTGAGAAAAAAATTCTGTGACTGACATATAGATACTAAATTGTGACTCTAGTAAAAATAGTTCTGTGTCATCCTTGTAAATTCTAGTCCCTTTTGAAAGCAAGTTCTAGAAACACCTCTTAGAATTATAGAGCGTTTGCTTATATTATCGAAGTCAAACTTATTTAAAAATCTCTAAAAATAAATGCGGGCATAAGAGGCGAGTGTAAGTACCTATAATCTTGGTTTATGATTCAATTCTAGGAAAGCAAGTGAAAATTTCTCGCAATACAAATAATTAATAATATTCATGATATTCATGATATGGCTTCATCATCTAGAAATGTATGAACTATAAGTTCTCGATTATTTCGTCTGTTCACTTTATTAGCTTATTTTATACAATTAGTTCGGAAATTTATGTCAAGTTTAAGGATTCAAAAAGCGGTTACTTATTCGTTTTATATATGAAGGCAGTATATACTTTTTTTTCTTCGTGTATATGGAAAATATACCTGATTATTTACTGGTTGAAAACAAAAAGTAATTTCAAGATTTTTTTTTTTTTTTTTTTTTTTTGAATACAAGAATGTAGGAATTCTATATAATGTTTGCTTATAAGTTTAAAACAGAAAAAAAAGTTTGTCGAAACAACAAAAAAGCTGGTTTTATTGTTTCATTACTGGTATATACCAATTCTTTTATTGGTATAGCTCCAACAAATATTACCAGAACCCAAATTATTTTGTTGTTTTAATCAAATAGTTTCATTTGTTCAATTAATATTTTTTTTAAAGCAATAAAATATTTTGTTCATTTAAACAAACAATTTTGTTGGTTTAGCACATTACTCCCTCATTTCCTGTTTTCAGATAGATCTATGATGTAGCTTATTGCACTATCCTATTAACAGCACCCTTCTTTTCGCCATATTCTTTCAGTTAATCAGTTAATTCAAGCAAGTTGATTGGTTAACTGAGCAAAACAATGTTAAAGTGACAAAGTAAATATTAAAATACGTCAACAAAATAAGCGATTTTTTTTTCTTCTTTTTAACAAAATGTTTTGCTTATTGTACAGCGTAAAATGTTATAATTATTATTTCATGCCGAATAAATGACCTTTTTATGAATTTGTTCAAAAAAAAAAAAAAAAAAAAAAAGAAAATTAAGTTTCATTTTTTATACTTATGTAATTGCTAGCAATATCTAATATATATCACTTACAAAATGAAATACAATGAAATAAAAATTCAAAACTCAAAAGTTAAGAAAAATAAAAATAGAGAAATATAAGCAATAAAACTTTTTTTTTTTTTAATAACAAAAACTTCTCGATAACGAATGGATATCAAAAGTGGAATGGTTTAAAGTGATTTTCTAAAGCAATAAAAATGTTTGTTTACTGTTATTTGAATTTTTTTACTTTTTCTTATAACATATAATAAACTAGCAGACCCGGCCACGCGTTGCTGTGACTAAGTTATACGTTGAATTATACGGCTGTAAATTATTTAGTACAGTCAAATTATTATTTACGAACAAAGACGAAAACGTTGTAGCCAATGTAAAAACCCACAGGGTTGATATTTGAAACTTAGGTCAAAATTTGGAAGCAATTGATAAAAATTTTCGTAGTGTTGATATTAAGCACAAATTAATTTTATTGTAGGGTCCTATAAATTTTAATGGAGAAGTGATATATATTATTTCTAATGCTACTTTGTATAAAATTGCTAAAATGACTAATATATAAATTAAATTCTATTAAAATTCTATTAAAATAAAAGTATAAAAGAAACAGACGGTTTTAAAATCAATTTTTATGGAGGAGTGAAATATAATATATGCTATAATGGATAATTTTACTATAAAATGACCTCATCATTTTAAATATTTTACAGAGGGCAACAGCTGTAGTTATAAAAAGGAAAACAATAAGGCTAAACCAGAAAAATAAGTAAATTTGATAAATATTTTAAAACTTTAAAATTGGAAATCTTTTGAAATATTGGACATTTAAAGTAAATACATGTATCATTTTAAATAGAAAAAGATTTTGGAAAAGTTTAGGGTATTTTAACGAAGTGATGAGAAGTTTTTGAGAATGTTAAAATTTTAATAGTAAAATCAAGTTAATAAAGATGGGAAACATTGAGGATTAAGATAAGAATAATTATAAGATAAAAAAAAAAAAAAAAAAAAACTTTTTATATACCATGCTTTTAAATTTTAATATACTAATAATATACTAATTAAAAGGAAAATGATAAATATTCTATCATAGTTTGAAGTCAAATTTGTTTTCAAATGTCTAAATAAAATATCTGATGTAAGATACTAATATTTTGCAGCGGAATAGATTTCATTTCTGTCATCCTTGGCGAAAAAAAAAAAGAATATCGCCAAATTATCTGGCGAAAATATTTAATTCCTTTCAAAAATCATGGTTATTTTAACAACTTATATTAAAAAAGTAATGAATAATATGAAACAATATTTCGTACAATACATATTACATGTTATACATACGTACAATGAATAATACATATTACATTTCGTACAATGCATACATCTGGCATGTATATTTTCGTGTTACGCTTTTGATCGCCAAATAATAATAATAATAATAATAAAAGCCAAGGGCGGCAGAGTTTTGAAATTTAAAATTAAAATTTTGTCAATTTGACAGCAAAATAATTCAATCTAACACCCGCGATAACTAATACATATCTATACCCAAATATAAGGAATAAAATCGGGAAATAAATTTCCTCGATTTTTAATAATTTCTTACAAAAAATCCAGTGGGCAATTAACATAGGAAATCTTTTTCTTGGCTGCACAGACGGTCAGTGAGTCACACTTCGCTTGCGTATAGAACTCATAGATATAGTATAGCATATATAGAATAGAATGATCATTGGGGAGAAAAAAGTTATTCCTTTTCATTTGGGAAAAGACGACGTTTTTACCAAAATATGGCCGTCTTTCCCCGAGTGAATACACACGGGAATACATACTAATATTTTAGCAAATAAAATTTAAGAATAGTTTACTTGCTAAAGGGGAATGGAAGACTCCAGATACAGTTTCAAATTCATATTTCTTTCTTTCTTTTCTTTTCTTTTTTTTCTTTTTTTTTTTTTTTTTTTTTTTTTCAATACCACTTAATGGCTGTTTCTAAAGCTTTTATTTATTTTATTTTTTCGGCATCAAAAATCTTTGTACGATAACATGGGGATGAGAGATCTATATATATTACTATATCTATGATAGAACTACATTAGCACTTTATCAATGTGTATAAAATCTTTAAATTGATTATGACGTCAATTTTCGTGAGATGCATAATTTAACTTTTTATAATTTTTTAACGTTTACGTTTGATTAAATGTAAAAGAAAATGAACTCGTATTTTTTTTTTTTTTTTTGGCAACAATTAAATTAATGGAACTCACAGATATTTTGGAGCAACTTTAATAAAGGTCTATAATTAACAAATAATTGCAATAAAACAATATTGTGACAATAAATTGAGATAAAAACTATCCTATCTCTCAAGTTGGACCAAACTGCACACAGTGTGCAAAATTTCATTAAAATCGGTTCCTTAGTTTAGGAGTTTACCCCAGACAAACATCGTGACACGTAATTTATATATATATACAGATAGAGAAAGTAATTTCTTGTATCATATTTTCGAAATTGTTTTTCCCTATATCTACACATTTTGAGGCTCTCTGAATCCGAAAATAAGGTTTTCAACAGTTCGTCTGTGTGTCTATATATATGTGTGTGTTTGATATCAAGATAATTCAAGAACACGTTTTAAAAGAAAGTCTAAATTCGGTATTCTTAATGTATATATTACAGGGAACTTTTCATTGAAACAAATAGTTTATACACAGGGATACTCCGTGGAGGATCAAAGTTGTGATGGCGTGTCTCCGGACCATACTTAATGGGGCGTTCCAGACCATCGCCAATTACTGATAGCGTAGTGATAGTCCGACGTTAAACTCAACCAACCAACCTATACGGGAATATCAAAGAGAACTCAAATGCATCACGTCTATGAGCAAACTTTCTGGAGAGGCACGAATTAACACTTTTAGATTGCACTAAACAAAATTGATTGGCCATATATATATATATATATATATATTGTAATAAAATATATAAAATTACTTCACACGTTAAAATCTAAGTCGAAAGACTTAGTTTACAAGTTTACAATATAAAAAAATTCCTTTTCGGCAAGCTTAAAGGCAAAGGTAGATTCCTTTATGTTGTATGGAATTACAATTTCAACTTGCAATTATAGCATTAACATTAATATTAACATTAGTTAACATTGGACAATTTGGCCACCATTAAATTTCAAAGTTAATTGTTACGAATTTAGTACATTGTACGATTTGGCGAGATTTTGGCGATAAAATTTGCGACTTAGCAATGAAATTTGTGATTTGGCGGCAAAATTTGATAGCTGACGACGAAATTTTTGACTTGGTGACGAAATTCGTTAATTCACGACATAATTTGGCGAGCTTGGCGATGGAGAATTGCAGCTTTGGCGTCATTATATTTTCTTCTCACGCGAAAACCTCATATCTCTTCACACCGCAGGCCAGTATCTTGTTTCCAACAATATAAAAAGTCAAAGAAAGCTGTAACGTATTATTCTCAATTTCAATCGTAAATTTTAAATTCTTCCTAAACCGGCGTTCTAAACTATTCATCACGAATTATATTTTTTTAAAGACTGACGTATTATTTTAATTTTATAATTTTAAATGATTAATTAAAGCGGTTACCATGCTTTTTATTTTTTCGGTGATCTTTTTTATTATCGTTTGCACATGACGTAAGCATCAGATTATAAACTTAAGGAATTAAAGCTATCCGCGATTGTAATGAAATGCTCGCCCTCTGGTGGGCTAAGGCAAATATATCATACCACTGATTGCTTTCATGCTGAAACAACGATAGAACAACAAGAAAAAACAATAAATAAATACACGTGGCTATTATATTTACTAACAACTGCAGTTGAGAAAGCTCCATCTATCGATCATTACAAACGCGGATAGATGACGCTTTCTCAACTGCAGTTGTTAGTAAATATTGCCACGTGTAATAATTGCCACGTGTATTTATTATGCGCTTTCTTGTTGTTCTATCATTGTTTCAGCGTGAAAGCTATCAGTGGTATGGTAATTTGACCTTAGCTCACCAGAGGGCGAGCATTTCATTTACAATCGCGGATAGAAAAAGATACATACATACAACACATACTTACTCAATGGCTTTGTTCCCACTCATTTCATTATTTACGTCGCTATTCTGTTTTTAAGAATTTAATTATCAGCTACTATTATTCATTCTACTTAAAATTTTAGGCTAGATTTATTGGTCAGTAAATGATTCAATTTTTTAAAGTCCAATTTCATAATCTTTCAACAAATAGAGGCCATAAAGACATACAATTTGGTGACAAAACTTGCGATTTAGCAATGAAATTTGTGATTTGGCGGCAAAATTTGATAGTTGAAGACGAAATTTTTGACTTGGCGACGAAATTCGTTATTTGATGACAAAATTTGGCGAGCTTGGCGATGGAGAATTGCAGCTTTGGCGTCATTATATTTCCTTCTCACGCGAAAACCTCATATCTCTTCACACCACAGGCCAGTATCTTGTTTCCAAGAATATAAAAAGTCAAAGAAAGCTGTAACGTATTATTCTCAATTTCAATCGTAAATTTTAAATTCTTGCGTAAATCGGCGTTCTAAACTATTCACTACAAACGACAATTTTACCAAGACAAACGTATTATTTTACTTTTATATTTTTAAATGATTAATTAAAGCTGCTACCATGGTTTTTATATTTTCAGTGATCTTTTTTATTATCGTTTGCACGTGACGTAAGCATCAGGTTATAAATTTAAGAAATTAAAGCTATAGAAAAAGTCGGTTTCATCATGAAAAATCACTTTTTAACTTGTAACTTTTAAGCAATTGAAGCTATCGAAAAAGTTTAAATACAAAAGTTGTTCTTTAGATTAAGGCGGTAATTTGCCTGATTTGAAGTATTTTCCTATTTTCAATATTAAAGAAATTATGGGCAAATGAAAATTTCTACCCCCCACCATTTCCACCCCCTTTGAGCTGGATGCCCCATCTACGAACTCGACCGAGATTTTTACTGTCCTGACAACATATCCCAAGTTGGTTAAATTTAAATAAAAATTACTCCAGTTATCGTGTTCACAACTTAACATGGGAAAAAGCGTTATACATATATATATATACCTATATATATATATATATATATATATAAACTTTTGAACGGAGGGTGGTTTTGGGTTCTAGGGATCATGATCGGTGAAGATATGAAGAAAATTTTCCAGAAGTCGTATCATGAGAACCATTGCAATAGGTAGATCTATAAGGAATCTACCTAAAAATAAAAAGAAGAACATCACGACGTTTCGTCCTAGCATTGTTGCTTGTGGACGTCTTCAGGTTCAATAATTTATATTTTAACGTGTGAAGTACTGTGTTTTATATTATTTTATCAACTTAATCTATACACGTGTATAAACAATTACTCATCCAATATATTATATGATTAACACGTTCAGTGGCATGTCAGCCATCGGTGGCTGACAGTGTGAAATATGATATAAAACTAAAAAAAATACATAGTTTTAAGTAATTACTGACAATTTATTTAAAATTATGTAAATTTTTGTTTATTATAGGATTATATCATTAAGGCATTTTAATGGATTTTATAGAAACACGGTAAACATAACACGCTTCTAAGCAGCGCTCGTGGCCTGAATGGGATTTTCTTAAGAATTCGCGTGGCGCTCAACGTGTTAAAAGCATGTTTAATTTCGGATGTGGTATTATAATTATTTGGCGTCCTTTTTCAGGGCCACACAAGAAAATGGATATATTAAATATATACTTTGAAAATGTTGAACATGCATTTCAAGTTTTGTTATGTGTTTTTTTATATTTTACTAAATTTAAATACAATATATGTTGGGTATATAATTTATATACAATATACAATCCGAAATTTAGTTAAAACACTCTTCTCACTAAAATGTAATTAAAGAAAGTTTTTTACTAAATTTTATAAAGTGCAGGAAAAACGTTGAAGGATAATAATTATTTTTTTATACCTATATAACCCCTATTTTTTTTATACCTTAACAAAATCATACTTTGGATTCAAAATTTCATCGCTAATATTTTGTTAAAATTATGCATTTTGAGGTGTTATACGAGGTGAATACGAAGAGCGTTTGATTTTTTTTTAGCGTTTGATCTACGTATGTGTTTGTTTCAGCATAACATAAAAACAAATAATTTCAGGAAATTCAAATTGGGTACTTTGAAAATGCCAATAAGGGGATAATTCATGAAACTAACTTATATATATGTAAATAATGTAGAGCGAGTCCCATTTGTCCCCAATTTTTATTTTAGTTAGTACTTTTTCTTTAAATTGAAACTACATCTATCGCAAAACTGATGATTATTTCATATTTAATTTTCTTCTGTCGAAAAATAATAGAACTGTAATTTCAAATCATACTGAAGAGCAATTTCTTTCTTTATAAAAGACTAGCAGACTTTGCCCGCTTCGCTGGTCATTATATTGAAATGAAGTCAATAAATACCATATCCTTAATAATAATAATAAAAATAAAATCATTGCAATCAGTCAAAATCTAAGTTAAAGTTCTCGGTACCTTCGATAGCAGTTTTCCCACTCGCCACACTTCACAAAATCCCTTTATAGTGCATGTTGCATACACATACCTAGCCCACATATTAAAAAATCGGGATTCTAAGATTATTTGAAGCAAAGTTATGTTTTAAAACGTGTTTTTTAGCCCCTCCCCCCCCGGCCCGCTCTTAACTGAATACATGTCCCCCTCCGCTAAGGGGAAGTAGGGTGGAGTTTCACAAAGTTAATTTGTAGTGTGTGTTGAATGCGCATAAGCAGTCCACGCATCAAAAATTGCCATTCTAAGAGAGTTTGGAACAGAGTTACTCATGAAAACCTGTTTTAAATCATCCCCAATCCTCAAGGGGGTGATAGAACGGAATTCCAAATAATCCCTTTGTAGTTTGTATTGAGTACGCATAACCAATCAACCTATCAAAAAATCGCTTTCCTGAGGTAATTTGGAGCAGAGTTACTCTTTAAAGCGTGTTTTTGTCTCCCCCCCCAACACCCCGCTCTTAAAGGTAGGAAAAGGAGAAGTTCACAAAAATTCCCTTATAGTGTGTGTTGAGAACGCATAACCAGCCCGCACATAAAAAATCGTCTAAGATAGTTTGGAGCAGAGTTACGCATGAAAACATGATTTTGCCCCACCCCACCCCCAAAGGGGATAAGGTGGAATTTTACAAAATCCCTTATTATGTGTGTCTTGAGTACGCATAACCAATCGACATATCAAAATTCGTTATTATGAGATAATATGGAGCAGAGATACTTATAAAAGCGTTTTTTGCCTCCCTCCCCGCCTTTGAAGGAGGGGAGGGGGAATTTTCGTAAGATCCCTTTATAATGTGTGCTGGGAATGCATAATCAACTCACATATAAACATTAATTTAACTGAAATAATTTGAAGCAAAGTTAATGCTTGGAAACATGCTTTTTGCCCCCCCACACTCCCAAGGGGGAATAGGACGGAATTTTACAAAATCTCTTTGTAGTATGTGTCTTGAGTACGCATAACCAATTGACATATCAAAAATCGTTATCCTGAGACAATTTGGAGCACAGTTACTCTTAAAAGCGTGTTTTTGCCCCCCCCCCCCCGGCCTTTAAAGTGGGAAGGGTGAAAATTTGTAAAATCCCTTTACTGTGCGTGTTGGAAAAGCATAAACAACCCACATATGCAAATTAATTTTACTGACATAATTTGAAGCAAAATTATACTTGGAAACGGGTTTATATTGTCCCTCTCAAAGGGAAAAGGGGGGACTTTCGCAAAACCCCATTACAGTGGGTGTCAGACACACGTAAGTAAGCCACTCACTAAAATTTGTAACCTCAGGTCCTATAGATTTCCCCGGATGAATTTAGTGTTAAAAGAGGGGCTCGAAATTGATCCCTCGTAACTCCCCCCCCCCCCAAAAAAAAAAAAATAAATAAATAAATAAAAATAAATCGAATATCACAAAAAACCAAACATGAGGTTTTGGAAATATCCTCAAGAAGACTCTTAGCGATTTTCTATATATTTGTGCTGTTATTGGTACAGTCTTACTCGAAAACCCGTATTTTGCTAAATTTGCCTCCGAAGATAGTTTTTACCCCCTCCCCCCCCTCTTAAAAATCCAAAACTCAAATCGCAGAAAATGATTTTTTTGCACTCAAGTCTAGTCTCTCTCTCTGCAATTTCTTCACCGTGAAGCTATTTGGAGACGCATTATGCTTATAAAGGGGGTTTTGCCTTCTGCCCCCCCCAGGGGGAGCAGGGGGGTATTTTGCAAAATCCCGCCTTAATGGGCGTCAGGGATCTAAAACCAACGTGCTCACCAAAATTTGCGAGTCTATCTCCCATAGAATTGGCACGGCTGTGTTGAATCAGTGAATCAGTGATTTTGCTCTTTTATTCCCCACCACGCCCCCAAAGGGGTAAAGGGGCGGCTTTCACAAAATCCCATAACAATGGGTTTTGGACACACGTAAATAAGCCACACACTAAAATTTGTGACCTCAGCTCCTATAGATTTCCACGGACGAATTTAGCGCTAAAGGGGCGGGGGTCGAATTTGCCCCTTCGTAACTCCCCCCCCCCGAAAAAAAAAAAAAAAATCGAAAATCGACAAAAATCAAAAATCGGCAAAAATCAAAAATGAGTTTTTGCAAATACCTTCAAGAAGACTTTTGGCCTTTTTTTTTTTTTTTGATATCTTTGAGCTATTACTGCTAGAATTATACTCGATATATTGCTAAATTTCCCTCCGAAAATCTTTTTTACCCCCTCACCCCCTTAAAAATCCACAATTCCAAAATCGCAGAAAATTATTTTTTTGTACTTAAGTCTAGTCTCCCCATCTGCAATTTTTTCATCGTGAAGTAATTTGGAGCCGAGTTATGCTTATAAAGGTGTTTTTGCCTCCTGCGCCTCCGAAAATCATTTTCACGCTTTTCCCCCTTAAAAATCCAAAATTCCAAAATCGCAATTTTTTTTTGTTTTTGTATTCCAGTCTAATCTTCCCATCTGCAATTTCTTCCTCGTGAAGCAATTTGGAGCCGAGTTATGCTTATAAAGGTGTTTTTGCCTTTTGCACCTCCGAAAATCATTTCCCCCCCCCCTTCCCCCCCTTAAAAGTCCAAAATTTCAAAATCACAGCAAATCATTTTTTCGTATTCAAGTCTAGTCTCCCCATCTGCAATTTCTTCACTGTGAAGTAATTTGGTGCCGAGTTACACTTATAAATGTGTTTTTGCCTTATGCGCCCCCGAAAATCTCATTTTTATCCCCTACCCCCTTAAAAATCCAAAATTCCAAAATCGGAGAAAATGATTTTTTTGTATTCAAGTCTAGTCTCCCTATTTGCAATTGCCAGATATACTCTAGCAATTTGGAGCCGAGTTATGCTTATAAAGGTGGTTTTTGCCTTCTGCCCCCTGGGGGGAACGGGGGGGAACGGGGGGGGAGTATTTCGTAAAATCCCGTCCTAGTGAGCGTCAGGGTCCTAAAATCAACCTGCTCACCAAAAATTGTGACTCTATCTCCCATAGGATCGCCACAACCGTGTTGAGTCAGTGAAACAGTGAGTTTACTCTCTTATATATATAGATTCATGTAGAAAAATATGAAATAAAATGAGTTACAAATCTTACTTATATTTATTTTAGAAGAAAGCGCTCGAAGATTAATAAAAAAATTCTACTTTTTGATTTCAATTTATTTACGCTCTTTGAAATGTCCTGACATGATTTGACCATTTTTAGAACGTATCGTCTGGTTTGTTTATGTGTGTGCTGATAATTTTGTGGTAGCTCTATGTTAAGAAAGGGCTCTTTGCAGCGTCGTCTGCTCAATACCGTGATACAGAAAAACAAAGAAGCGAATTCTGAGAAGAGAATTCAGTTAAATATTGTTCTTAAGACCAAAAGTATTAATACTTAATATAAAATAAAAGAAAAGAAATATTGTGTATTTGTAAACAGTAGAATAATTGTATTCGTAATTTTAATAATTTTAAATAAATACTTTATATGTTTATTTATTTTCACAAGTAAGAATCGATTTTTGTATGTTGTAGTGTAACTGTTACATTAACTGACCTAGCAATAAATAGTGAAATGTTTATGGATTATAACTTGAAATTAATTTAAAATGTTTTAAGTTGCATTTAATAGCGTAAAGGTGTTATAAAAAATTAATTAACTTCACTACTGGCCGAAATTGTTTTACACCGTATGATGATCGTGCACTGATAATGATATAAGTACCAAATAAGTATTTACAAGATAGAAATAACTTTTTATATACCATGTTTTTAAATTTTCTGCTGAATTATATAAACGCTATTAAAGCAGCAGGAACCCGGAACATTTGGGTAAAAGCATTAAAAAAATTCATTGTTATCGTGTTTTGAGCTATTATAAAAGTTTCAAATGGCTAGCTAGCTAGCCAGAAAGTTAGTTAAAAATCGATTGCAAGTTTTGTACTGGTAACGCTACCGATGGTAGCAGGGACCCGAAACAGTAGTTTAAAAGTATTTAAAGAATGCATTTTCACCGTATTCTGAACTATTCTGAAAGTTTCAAATGTCTAGTTAGTCGAGTAGTTAGTTAAATAAATTTTCTGTTGAATGATATAAAGGTTGCTGAAGGCAGTAGGGACCTGAAGCAATTGACTAAAAGTATTTAAAAAATGTATTGTCACAGTGTTCCGAGCTATCCTGAAAGTTTCAATTGTCTAGCTAATAGGGAAGTTAGTTAAAAATCGATTGAAAGCCTTGTACTGGTAACGATGCCGAATGCAGCAGGAACCCGAAACTGTTGGCTAAAAGTATTAAAAAAATGTATTTTCACTTTGTTCTGAACTCTTCTGAAAGTTTCAAATGTCTAGCTAGTCGGGAAGTTAGTTAAATAAATTTTCTGTTGAATCATATAAACGCTGCCGAAGGCAGTGGGGACATGAAACATTTGACTAAAAGTATTAAAAAAATGTATTGCCACCCTGTTCTGAGCTATCCTGAAAGTTTCAAATGTCTGGCACTCGGGAAGTTAGTTAAAAATCGATTGCAAGCTTTGTACTAGTAACGCTGTCGAAGGCAGAAAGAACCCGAAACATTTGGCTAAAAGTTTAAAAAAATGCATTTTCACCGTGTTCTGAACTATTCTGAAAGTTTCAAATGCGTAACTAGTCAGGAAGTCAGTTAATTAAATTTTCTGTTGAATCATATAAACGCTGCTAAAGGCAGTAGGGACCTGAATCAGTTGACTAAAAGTATTAAAAAAATGTATTGTCACCGTGTTCTGAGCTATCCTGAATGTTTCAAATGTCTAACTAGTCGGGAAGTTAGTTAAAAATCGATTGCAATATTTCTACTCGACAAACAAACAAAGAAACAAACGAACAAGAATCGAAGTTAATAAAAACATGGTAAAATGAGAGTACTTAACATGCACTGTTAAAAATTTCTGTAAATTTAATGTAAATATTTATCCAGAGTCTCTATAAATTTACAGTAATTCTTAGTTAAAAGTGAATTACCGAAATTCTCAATCTTTATTCTGTATTTTTACGTAATTTTGTTAATTAATTCTTTAATTAAAATTAAAAATGACTATTTCTACTTTAGAAAAAGCATTCCAATTCTGAAATATGTTCTCACCAATAAATAATTAAATCAATATTAGTTATTAAAATGAATATATAAAATATTTTTTTTAACATTTCTCTGTAATTTTACATTTGACTTAAAATAGTAGATTACACAGAGTTTTCTGTTGAAATTTTTAACAGTGTGTTTTCCATCAACATTAATAACAAATACAAAGTAAAGGATGATTGTAAATGTGTACAGCAAACAAAAGGTGATGAATAATGATATAAAATGGATTAAAAATGATGATATACAAAAAAGGAACAGAGATTAAATCGAATTGATAAAAAAAAAATAGAAAATGTGTTACTTTAACAATTGCTATACATATAGAAGACTTCGTCTGTTCTTTCTTTAACTATGTCATGTGGCCTCGGAGTCAAGTGGGAAAAGCCCACTAATGCACAAAATTTCTTAAAAAAAATTACACTTAATTCCATTATGGAATTAATTGAAACTTATCATTTTTTATAGGATATCGCACAACAGAGGGCGCTGTTATGACGTGATTTTCTCCATCTATAGAAGGGTATATTTTAGCTATTACTGTGTAAAATTGTACAAAGCTTGATACAATTTAGTGATATTCTCAAAAACATTGCTGATTTGGTTTGGGTGAATATCGGCCATCATTCTTCAGTTTTCCTCATGAAACAGGAGGTTATATTCCAGCTTCTATAGCATATAAATGCACCAAGTTACAGGGTTCCTACAACCCTGTAGCTTGGCTATTAACCCTTAAATGCATAATGTAGCATTATTGCAACATGTAAATAAATGATTTTGGGTACTTTTGGGAAAAATTTCCATTTTTTAATCTGTGTATAACATATAAATTAGCACATTAGATTAAAAAAAGAAAAAAAAAGAAAAAAAGAAAAAAAAAATCTGTTTCTTTTTTTCTTTCGTTGTATTTCCTGTGTGATAAATGTTTCTTGCAGTTAAATACAATTTTTGTGGGGGCAGGGGGAAATCCATGCTTTTAAAGGTTAATTTTGTATACTTCTAAATATAACTCCGAGGAATATCGGCATTTATTTCTTCGCTACTCAGATAGTTCTTAAATTCTTGAGGAAATTCACTTTAAAGGAGTAAAATTATCTTTACCCTAAACAGTTTATGTTGCAATTAACATGAAGCGTAAACATCAAATTTTAATACCAAATTTTGACACATACGAAGCAGACATGCCATGCTTTCATAGGATTTTTTTTTTTCTTTCTTTCTCTCTCTCTCTCTCTCTCTCTCTCTCTCTCTTTTTTTTTTTTTTTTTTTTTTTTTTTTTTATAAAATCAATTAAAGAATTGAATTTATAAGTTTCCAAAGAGAATATTTTATATAAATAAATATATATATATATATATATAGCGAAGAGAAGTTTTGTTTTATATATTCCCATCCATGCATGTATGTATATATGTTAAGTATGTATATATGTTATGCATGTATATATATATATACAATGAAAACAGGCTACCCATGTCTTAATTAGACTCTGTGTTTAAAAATTTCTTAAGCATAATTTATCTCAAACAAACATAATTTATGACAATTATTAGTAAAAGATAATTTAAGTAGATGTCAAAATTCAGTTTCTACATGAAATATTAACTGGACTATTCCTTTCTCTGTTTGGATATGTTTTGAAATTTCTCATATAAATCTCTAGTTAAACACATTTTCAAAAGGCAGCTGAAGCATTTCTAAATCCGCCATGTGAAGAGATTAAAACGTTTGACACACAACTGACTTACCAAGTTCTGTCTGATGCATGATAAGTCCTTTCGTAACTTGGCGTCGGTATGACGTCATTAAAATTTCTATGCATCCTAAAGTGCAAAGCAGTCTTCACTGGATTATGCATTTTGATTTGGGATATGTACCCATTGGATTACAAGTATCTACAAAATTTAATTTATAATCGCACTTATGCGATAAAATTAGTGATTTTATGTTCATAAGTCTACATGTGTGGTGGTTATAATTAACTTGGGCTACAAACAACATTCTGCAGCAATAAAGCGGATTGCCACCAAAATTTGCATCTATATGTTCTGAAAGAGTTTTCTCCATCCGGTAATCCGTGACAAAGTTTTAGTGGCCCGCAGAAAATTTTTGACATTATTTGCATTTTTTATTATTCATTAGTAATTATATTGATATTGCAATCCACAGATCTGCATTTCTCAAACATATTTATTAATTAACATGAAAAGAATTATTTACGTATGTACAGTTTAATCTTATGATACTTTCGCGCACAGCCACGTACCGGTAGTACATTTCAAAATCTACTCCAACTGACTCAACAGCAAGTCATAACGAAAAATAAAATTTTAACAACTGACTAAATAGCTCTTTGATATTTTACCGGAATTCTGCATCCGGCTAAATATCTTTAACGTTCCATTATCATAATGACGAATATCGCCATCTCTTATAGAGGAAGGTACTTAACCTTTGTTACAACGTTAATTTTAAGTTTAGGAGTTCCTAAGTCACCCTCACAACATTACACTTCAAAATTTTCTGGATGAGAAACAGGATAAATGAAATTGAATTTCTGATTTACATTTGATAATTAGCCAGACATTGCTCTAAAATTATCAGACATAAAATTTTTCAAATGTACATCTAAAATATACTTATTGTAATAATATAACAACCTAACAAACATATTACTAGATTTATTAAACACAGTTTTGTATTTTTTTGTTTTTTTATTTTTTTTATTTAAAAAAATTCAAGTATTCAAAATTTTTAGATTTTCAAATATTTAATTTTCAGATATTTGAAAAATATTTTCATATCTTTCAACCGAGTTCTTTATAATATAGGAAGCAATAAAAATATGTTCACTTTCTTATCCTGTAATTGTTTTGCTATCAGTATCTAAAAATTCTTTTTATGATAAAATAACTATCATCTACAAATTTCCTATAATGAAAATAAACTATTTGTAATATTTTATATTAAACATTATTTCACATCTATAAAAAGTACGTTCTCTTATTATTACTCTAGAAATGGAATAATAATGAATGGCCATACAAGAGAGATGGCCAGTCTAAATATTTCCTAAACTTGATCATAGATGGCAACAAAAACCTTGTTCGTAGGAAATAGTTCAATGAGTACATTCATTGCGACGTGCAGCTGTATTTTTCGATTATAAAAAGTAAGAGAAATTTTAATGTTTATTTAATTTAGTGGTTGAATATTTTTGTTGAGTTAAGTAGCTGAATACTTTACAATACATTGCATTGTTTTTTACTGTATGAACTTTTAAGGCAGGTATATAATCCAATCTTTGCTTTTAAGCCTGAAATAAGGACGTACAATGGCTGAGTGATGCTTTAAATTGGGTAGATATCTGTCCTTAAATTTTAGGAGAGATGGCCACCTATAAAAAATGAAAAACTCGTGATGTATCATCAACAACAAAGGTACTTTACAATATTGCACTAGTCCCTGATGTAATCATGTCAAAAACAATTAGGTAACGTACCAATCGTATTTATGGCACGTTTAAGGGCGATCAGGTAGCTATGATTTGACATCACCAGAAAGTATTGAAAAACGTCGACAACTTTCATCCCAGAAACAGGCAAAGTTGATAGAAGAAGTTTTTAATCGTGAAAAAGTCTAAAATAAAAGGAAGAAAAAACAAAAGCCTCGTATCTCTAGCAGCGAAAAAGGTGAAATACATCTGAAATTATCAGATTCTACGGATTCCGAAGGAGTATAATTTGATGAGGATCCCTGTTTTGGTTATGGAGAAGATTACAATACCACAACCAAAACGAATGACTGGATAAGATGCATAAGGTGTCTGAAGTGGTTTCATGAAACTTGTCAAACTATCAAAAACTTTGCCAAAAATGCAATAAAATTTTACGAAAAGTGAAGCTTTGAAGTTAAATTTCAAATTATGTTTATTTGAAGTTTGTTCACTCATTTTTCGTGATATAATAGCACTTTTACAGATTGCTATATATATATTTAGTGATTAACTGCATAAAATGTGTTTTTAAAATGGTAACCTTACTTTTTCTTTGTTGAAATGGATGGTCATCTCTTCTCGACTTGAAGGCAGTGTTGCCAGATCTGGCGGATTTTTTATTTAATAATCACCAATATATATATATATATATATTAAATGTTTGCCAAATCACACCGAATATTAATCGTCTATTGTGTATATGAAATATCCCTTTATAAAATTATTGGTGATTATTGAATAAAAAACTGAATAAAATATCTAGCAACACTGCTTGAAAGACAGATGGCCAGTTACCATTTTAATTTGAAACTATGTTTACCACTTTTTGTTCTCAATAATTAATTATTTTTGCCCAAAATATGATGAACACATGTATAAGAATTTTAAAGATGCATAAACATTTCCTATATTTGCATGTTTAGAATTTTTATTTCAATCTTTGAAAACTATGACCATAACTCCTAGATATACCCTAAGTTGTTTATCCTTTCCTTAAACTAAACGAATCAATCACATAACTTGTTATACACCTGGCATGATCTACTAGACTTGTTTGTGTGCATATCTTGGGTTTCCCGAAAATAATTGTAACCATTTTGATAATAGTTTGGGGATAAGGTTTCTTTTTTTTTGGAGGGGTGGAGGTGGGCGAATACTTATCTGACATATCCTCATCATCAGGAAAATGCGGATTACACTTACATCTCCATTTGTTAAACATGGCAGAAAGAGTGTTGACAAATTTATGGACATTTTACTTATCACCAATAATTTTGAGAAGTGATACTTCGTATACTTAATCGGCTATTAATGCTCTAAGTATTTAGGCAATCGTTAAATTTAATGTTAAGTGTTTGATATTGAATAAAAATTTCCCTAAATTTGGCAACAATGGAAAATATGGCAGAAACCTTTTTTTTTTTTTTTTTTTTTTTTTAATGGTTCTAACTATTATGATAAAAATTTAGACTGAAGCTTCTTTTTTTTTTTTTTTTTTTTTTTTTTTTTTTTTTGAGATAACAAACCGATTTAACTTTTTTTCATCTTCAGGAAAATTAGTGTTCCCCTTGAAAGATCAAACGCCTTACAAGAAATGTGGTGAAAAAAAAATAATAATAAAAGGCTTGCACTAACAACGTTTGAAAATAAATTAAAGATTTGACATGTCTGTAGCATAGCTGCTGCTAATTACTGATAAGTTATACTACCATTTTTACCAAGT
Source organism: Salticus scenicus (assembly GCA_963930645.1). Classification (NCBI taxonomy): domain Eukaryota; kingdom Metazoa; phylum Arthropoda; class Arachnida; order Araneae; family Salticidae; genus Salticus; species Salticus scenicus. Next base: position 111,584,810 of record OZ005649.1, read on the forward strand.
TAGCATTTTATCCTCTTCCACTAAAAAAAAAGTTGTTACAGATTGTTATCAAGATTTTCTGTTAAAAATTAGTGGTAGCTAAAATCTCTTGCAGTTAGCAGCCGTGGATTAGTCATTTTAAACATAGCGTATACGATACTCGCTGAGATATAGTTAAATAGCGAGAGCACAACATGTATACGTGCTGTAACCACTAAATTGATTAAATATTACTATATACACCCCACTATATATATATATATATATATATATATATATATATACAATCAAACTTTTAAAAAATGTCGTTTAATCAGTTTTACTACTAATAAAAACAATAAGAATAATAAATAAGAATAATAACACTTTTTATATAGACTCAATAAGTACTTTATATATTTATGGATATTTACTCATTCTTAAATTTCTTCTAGGTGAAGAACGAACGCAATGTTACTTTTTTTTTTTTTTTTTTTTTTAAACAGCGGTACATTCAAACTGTAACATTCACCTAAAATTTTAATACTTAACCAAATACAGGTTATACATGCATAATATATTTGATTAATTTTTCAAAAACAGCAATTGTAAATTGCGGCACTGTAAAATATTTGTAAATTTTATATTTATTATATTCTTAACATTAAAATGACGCTTAAAAACATATGAATTTAATTAGATTTTTTATTTTTCCGCTTAAAAGATCAGACATTATGTTTTAGTTATACATAAATATGGGAAGTAATACAAATATTCGAATGCATCTGAAAGAGCATTTTTGTATTTAATTACGTCTGCACTAAATTACGTCTATTATTTATAGTTTTTATATCTCTGTGAAGTAATTATGACCCTTAAATGCATTATTTTTCTGTTATAATAAATGATTGCATTATAGTACTTGATTTTAATACTATATGTATTTAGTTGTTTCATCATTTTTCTATGATAATTTTTTACTTCTTATGGTTTCAAGATTTTTATTTAATAGAATGTATTTTATATTCTAATTTCATCTCATAGATACATGAAAAAAATAGATTTATGATTTTCTCCATATGTTTTTTAAAGAAATATTTAATATTGTCGCGTACTTGGGAGTTCGTGAGTTGTCCGAGAATGAAAGACGAAACTTACAAAAATTCAATAATTTATTCACAGAATGTTCCAGAAAAATACAGGTCTATAAACCAAGTATCAGCTTCAATTCAACCAGTAAACACAGCTTAAACAACAGCTGTCAATAGCAAATCCGCAGTACACACTGTATAGCAATAACACATAAGGCAAGTCTCTTTCAAAGAGGCTCAAAGCAATCCAACATTGGCAGAAGCTGGTCTCAGACTGAACTGAACTAACTGCCTTGGCGAAAAAAACAGCCCTTATATACCTCTGTAGAAAAGTGTGGAACGTTCCAGAAATCTCCATATCTCATCAGCCAATGGGATTAGAGCTACCATATTTGGTATATCCCTAATGCGTATTTTCTCGCCAAGGTCGCCAAATTTGGCGCCAAATCCATTATCTGCCTTATTGGGGCTTTTTAATGCGTTTTTAAGGGAAAATAAGGCTATTAAAACGCTAAAACGACTAGAAATGCACAAAATTAGCACTTTATCATCTTACTAGGCCTCTTTGAAAGAATTTATACAAAAATAAAAACAATTATTTACAATTTTGTAACAATATGTTATCGTATTAAGAAAAGCATTTTATAAAATTTTGGTTTTACACAACCCTTTTGATAGATGTGAAATAATAAAAACAAAGAACATTTTGCAGCAAATACAGTTTAAAGAATTTTACGATTTCTTATGGAAAAGATTTAAAACCTTTTCCGAAAAAACTTTCATTGGTTTATATATTTATGTATTCATGTATGTATTTATTGTTGTTTAGTTTATTTAGTCGTAGGAATTTTTACCAGGAAATAGAAAAATGTATATATATATATGGCATCTATACATTATACCGAAAAAAAAAGTGCTTATAATTTAAATCTATTATTATTGAATAAATTTATTAAAAAGAAAAAAAAAAATACTTTTACGAATACAGCCGTGGGTCTCATGTTCAGACCATTTCCCGCCGAATTTATGTTCAAAATAATAATAATTATACAGACACGATATTATTTCATTATTTAAAGCATGAAAATCTGACATTGACAGATTTTAATTTAGTGCCAGAGGCCTACTGCTAAACTTGTTAATATCGACAAATTCTTCTTTAGTTAATTCGTGACGATCTAAAATCCATGATAAAGTTTTCATTAAATCAAACCAATGTGTTTCTGCTGCAGATATTGTAACAAATAACGTTGGAAGTCCAAACTGTCTTATAGCCGCAAAGCAACGTTTTTTCTCTTTTTCCCAATGAGGGGGGTGTGTGCCTTGGGGGGGGGACTCATGTCAAAGGTGTGCCTTGGGGGGGACTCATGTCAAAGTTGTACCTTGGGGGGGACTCATGTCAAAGTTGGGCCTTGGGGGGACTCATGTCAAAGTTGGGCCTGGGGGGGACTCATGTCAAAGTTGTACCTTGGGGGGGGACTCATGCCAAAAATGGGCCTGAGGGGGGACTCATGTCTAAGTTGTGCCTTGGGGGGACTTCATTCAATAAATCCCCATTCAATAAACCGATTGAAATAGGCCCTTAGCACTATTAAGAGTGTATTATAAAAATTCGACAACGCTGTACCGACTGAAATAGGGGTACCTTGGGGGGTGGACTCATGTGAAAGTTGGGCCTGTGGGGGACTCATGTCAAAGTTGTGCCTTGGGGGACTTCATTCAATAAATCCCCATTCAATAAACCGACTGAAATAGGCCCTTAGCACTATTAAGAGTGTATTATAAAAATTCGACAACGCTGTACCGACTGAAATAGGGGTACCTTGGGGGGGGGGACTCATGTCAAAGTTGGGCCTGGGGGGGGACTCATGTCAAAGTTGTGCCTTGGGGGGACTTCATTCAATAAATCCCCATTCAATAAACCGACTGAAATAGGCCTCTAGCACTAATTAAGAGTGACCTATAAAAATTCGACAACGCTGTACCGACTGAAATAGGGGTACCTTGGGGGGGACTCATGTCAAAGTTGTGCCTGGGGGGGGACTCATGTCAAAGTTGTGCCTTGGGGGGACTTCATTCAATAAATCCCCATTCAATAAACCGACTGAAATAGGCCTCTAGCACTAATTAAGAGTGTATTATAAAAATTCGACAACGCTGTACCGACTGCAATAGGGGTACCTTGGGGGGGACTCATGTCAAAGTTGGGCCTGGGGGGGGACTTCATTCAATAAATCCCCATTCAATAAACCGAATGAAATAGGCCTCTAGCACTAATTAAGAGTGACCTATAAAAATTCGACAACTGTACCGACTGAAATAGGCCTCTAGCACTAATAATTCTACTTTCCACTCTAAGTTAATTAAATATAAGTGTTTTTTTTTTCTATAGAATTATAAAACAATTATGAAGTCATGTGCGAAATTTCAGGTCCTTTGGACGACAAGAAGTTGCCGAAAATTGAATTGCAAAATTCCGTTACATACATTAATAGTTGCATCATATCAAGTTAATAAAAGTGTGTTAATTAAAAACCTTGTTAAACGCTTTAATTAATCATTTAAAAATATAAAATTAAAATAATACGTCAATCTTAATACAAATATCGTTTGTGGTGAATAGTTTAGAATGTCAGTTTAGGCAAGAATTTAAAATTTACGACTGAGAGTAATACGTTACAGCTTCCTTTGAATTTTTATCTTGTCGAAACAAGATATTGGTCTGTGAAGAGATATGAGGTTTTCGCGTGGAAAGAAAATATAATGACGCCAAAGCTGCCTTTCTCCATCTCCAAGCTCGCCAAATTTTGTCGCCAAGTCAAAAATTTCGTCGTCAACTATCAACTTTTGCCGCCAAATCACAAATTTCATTGCTAAGTCGCAAGTTTTGTCACCAAAATCTCGCCAAATCATACAATGAACTAAATTCATAACAATTAACATTGAAATTCAGCGGTGCCAAATGGTCAAATGTTAACTAATGTTAATGTTAATGTTCCAGCTTATGTGAACCAAAACAGTTTCACTTTACAATTTTTACTCATCTGACAATAAGAATCACAAAAACACAATACAAAACTTTCAATAATTCAATAAAAATTACAATGAAATAACTATCCAAAAACCGCTACCACTTATCTGTATTTGACTTGACCATAACAACGCCAGGCTTACCAGAACCAGTAAGATCACAAGTGCATATTCACGTTTCTATTACTTTTTCTTTTAAAAGAAAGATATTGAACAGCAGTTATATGGATTTTAAGTAAAAAATATAATTTTGATTAAGCTTGGGTGGGGAGGGGGGGGGGTGTAGCCCAATAGCACCCCCCCCCCGGATTTAACCATTGCTGGGATTGCATATCTTTAAGGCTTTTATTTGTTGAATGATTATGAGCTTGAAATTTAAAAAATTGAAACATTTACAAACCAATAAATTTAGCCTAAAATTTTAAGTAGAATGAATAAAACCCTTTTGTAGTTGAAAATTAAATTTCTTGAAAACAGAATAGCGACGTAAATAATGCAATGTGTGGGAACAAAGCCATTGGCTAGGTATTAATGCATATGTAAAATTTCTTTACAATTGTAACATTAACGTAAAGGAATCTACCTTTGCCTTTAAGCTTGCCGAAAAGGGATTTTTTTTTTTTTAATTAAAACATCTTTTTAATTTAAATCAGTAATTTCAACTTTTATTTCTTTTTTAAGCAACAACATTATTTTAATTATTATTTTTAAAATGTGAACAAGCATTTTAATAAAAAATAGAAAGGATTGTATTTTTCTATAAAAAGTAATTAAAATTTTGTTAATTACTTCTAAACATTATGTTTTATTTATATTTAGTCCCAGTCACTAATATTAATTTAAAAAAAAAATAATCTGGTGTGTCACTCACACGACTTTCTCTTACTGTGAAATTTAATACTATAAATACAGGTTGCAGATTAATAGGTAAGATAACGAGTACTGTTATGTAAACCTATGTTAAACAATTCAAATTAGGCTTCTGAAGTGTTTTATATGATAATTAGTTCTCTGGGTGGGGGGCTGCCGCCCCCCCTCAACCCCCCGTTTCATTAAAGCACCTACATTTATATAGAATTTAATTCGGTTATTAAAAAATAATTATCTTTTTAAAAAATAATTTATTAAAATTATTGTTTAAAAAAATTATCTTTTATGATAAGGCAGACGATTTCCATATTAAAGAAGTAGTATAACACCAAATATCCAAAAAAAAAAGGCCATTTTATTCTCTATATTAAAAAAAAAAAAAAAAAAAGTAGGATTTTTTTTAAGTTTTTTTTTCGTTAAAAGTAAAAAAAAAAAAATCGATAACTTTGTTTTAAATTATCGCAGATCGATGGTTCAGCCATTCGTTTTAAAGGTATTGGTGAGCTCTTTTGAAAGATACCCATCATGAAAATTTACTCCCCTCGAGGGGGGACTTCCCCCTCCCCAGGGGGGGGGGGGGGCGAGGCTCCTACATACACAAAAAACTTTTTTCCAGTTAACTATCTCTATTACAAAAAATATATATTCGTTTCATTTCGTTTAGTGCACTCTATAGACGTTAAACTCTAATTTCCTGAAATTTCCCCCATACACGTAATGTATTAGAATTTTCTTGATTGTCCCTGTACACGAACCATTTGCTTGATCTTAACGAAAAGCTTACTGTAGCATCCCTATATGATACACATTTAGAATACCAAGTTTGAACTTTCTGCCATAATTTGTTTTTGAGATATGCTGATAACAGACAGACACACAAACACACACACAGACACACACACACAGACTCACACATAGACACACAGATATACACACAGACCATTTGCTAAAATCATGATTTTCGTATTCAGGGGACCTCAAAACGTGTAAATATAACAAAATCTCGCGTTCGAAAATTTCACCGAAAAACAATACTTTCTCTAACTTATGGGTAAGAGAAAGTAAAAAAGAGTAAAATACTACATTTTTCACTATAATAAAGAAAAGAAGAATTTTTTTTTTCCCAACCGTATAATTAACAAACATTAAATTAATGTCTGCGATTGATAACATTTTTTTTCTTCTGAAACAAGAAAAAGATTAATTGGTCAGAATTTTTAGAAACTCTATTTCGTGTGAATTTTTTCATTGCAAGAATTTTGATTTTTAAAAAATAGGAGGAAGGGAAGGAACAATTTTATTTTGATTATTGTATGTGTAAGATGTTTCAAGATTCTTTCTTTCTCTCTCTCTTTTTTTTTTTTTTTTTAATGGCATTATTTAAAGACGCATCAAGTAAAATATGTCAATATAATAAATTATTAGAATTCATTTGAAAACTCCGTACAGTCTTTAACTATTTACTTTCTGTTTTCTATTTGGAAGAACAGCTAATTAATTTTTGAAAAATTCATTTCATGACAGATATATATATATATATATACATACATATTTTAAATCATTCGCAAGTTTTAACAGAAAAAGGATGGTCGAAATTCTGAATATATATATATATATATATATATATATATATTTTAACTTCTTTAGTGTTCAAAACATCTTTAATTGTTTTAATTTACTTTTAAAATGATCTTTCATGCAATCGTTGTATCACGCGATTTTTTTCCCCTATTGTTATTAAATAAATAAAGCAATAGAAACGACGAACTTCTTATTCAAAGAGATTCTGAAAAGCGTTTCTTCAGTTCTCGCGGGAATATACAAAAACATTTTAAACTGCTTTTTAGCTGAACAATTTTCATTTGATTTTTTCTAAAGTTAATTATTATAATAATTACTTTTTTTCATTTACAAAGTTCTTTTTTAAAATATATGTATATTTACAGAAAAAAATTATCAATATTATTTCTGTAACAAAATTTAAAGAATATATGTTTTAATATAAATGTCCTACTGTTATTTTTACTTGAATATTCCAGTGTTTTACTATATCTGCTTTAAAATTTTTTGAATAACACAACCATTTTCATACAATGAAAAAAAAAAAAAACAGTGAATCGCTCTTATGTAAACAATACTCGAAAAGGTTTGTTCTTCAATTTTAGGAGGGAAATAAAAAAAAAAAAAAAATCTTTAAAAGTGCGGATTTCAGATGAGCTGTTTTTTCTTTAAAGTATTTTTGTGGAAAACGAAAAACATACTACTGTAATACATTAGTTGTTTCTCTTTTAAATTTTCCATAAATTGTTTACAAATCTACGAATACACACATATATATATATATGTACAAAATATGTTGTGTGTTTGTGTACTCCTGAGGTAAAGGATACCATGTCAAAAAATGTATATATATATATATATCTTTTTTTTTTTTTTTTTTTTTTTTTTTAGGAATAATGTTTAGAATGGTAACATATTAATATGTTAGTGATATGAATGAATGTTAATATGTTAACCTGTATGGGTCGATTCGACCCATTTTTAAAATTGATCTTTCGTTATCTTCTACAGATTTTAATTTTGATTGTTCAAACTTTATGTATGCCTCAAAAATATGCATTCGTTTAATATATGATGCTTTCAGAGTCATTGGTTTGTTTTAAACCACCCCCAAAAATATGTGACATATTACTTGTCTGGGTCGATTTGACCCACATTATTAACATGCATAGAAATGCTTAAAACACCAATTTTTTCTTTTGAGTAGACTTCATTTTCAGGAATAGTCAATAGATGGCGATAGTTGTCGAAAACGTAGATGTAAAATGAGCTCCATAGAAATTCTTTGTTAAAACCTAAATTCAATCTATACAAAGTGGGTCGATTCGACCCATACAGGTAAAACATAATTTTTTTTCAACAGGGTAGGAAGGTTAATGAAACATATTTGTCATGAATAGAGAAAATGGACATGGTTTTATTTTTCTATTGTCCTATGTCTTTTATAGTAAACTGGTCAAATTGCTTATTTCCTCTGTATAATGCAAAATGCGTTTAGCGAGGACATGGTGTTGTTTTCCCAAAATAGACATGATGTCCTTTACCTCTGGGGTATACACACACACACACATACACACACATATATATATATACACTGTAAAAATGCTGCAGTAAAATTACGGGCAAAGCCTGGCAGCAGAGATTCCAGACAAAGCCCGTAAAAATACATTTAGACAATGAATGAGGTATCGCCAGTAATTTTATGTTGTGATGAAACATACAACCAACCTGCAAAAAAAGTAGCATTGACCGTAAAATTGAAAGTTAAAGTTTGAGTTTCCCGAATGCTTTAAAAAAGTTTCTTGCAATTATTACACATCCGCGCAGGGAGAAATCTACAACACTAAAAAACTAATTTATATTTTTACACGCAGAGCTAATTTAGTAATTTTCATGCGGAACAAACCGTCTTGGGTAGCCCGGGATTCGAACTCACAATCACCTGTGTTTGCGATCAGCGCTTTGCCAACCGCGCCGTTGGGATCACAGAGTCAGTTCTTTACTAAAACAGATGAAGTCAACATCAGAACTGACTAGTTGATAAATCTTATCATACGCACAAAAAGACTGCTGAAAATTTTTTAAACCGATTTACAGCACAATGTAACAAATCTTCAATTATTTTTACAGAACTAGCTATAGAAATTTACAGCAACGTATGCTGTATTTATGTAAAAAAAAGTGCTTTTTACAGAAATTTTTTACAGTGATAAAATTGTTAACGTTCAAACTATGCATAAAAGTTATTTTATTTTAAGACTATTTTAAAATCTAAATTTGCTATTTTGACAAAATGAAGTAGTCAGTCAATTCTCATATTGAAACTAGTTGGCATAGGTGGACTCTGCTCAGTTCCCCATCATATTTATGTTCTCATAAATTTTTAGTTTGAGAGATATAATCATGTTAAAAGAAATTAATTTGACAAAAGCTTGGTACAGTGACAGAATGAAAACCCCGCCTAATAGGCTATCCACCGTTCACTTCGATATATTTATCTTATTCTAATCTATTAATTTATTTTATCAGGGTCAATTCCGCTGTTTAGTTTTCATGCTACTATTTCCAATGCAATAATCCTCAAAATTCATATTTATATGAAAAATTTACAATTTCGCTATGTTGGTAAAATCGTAAATTACGAATAATTTACGAAATTTTCCTATTAGAATATTTGTATTCAATCATGTTCAAATATCATAAATGTAATTTTGAAGTTGTTTAATGTATTTATGAGCCTCAAAATGAAAGTTTATGCTCAATTTTACCTTATTCTGGCATGTTAAGTAAATCGTAAATTCCAGATAACTTACGAATTTTTTTTATTGGAAAAATCATAGTCTATGTTATTCATGCCAGTATCCTAAATAATGTTTCGAAAGTGGTTTGACATCTTTACGATGAAAATATCCCTCAAGATTGACGTTTATGTGAAATTTTGCTCTATGCTGCCATGTTAAGAAATTCGTAAATTTCCAATAACTTACGAAATTTTTATATTGGAAAATTCATAGTCATTAATATTCATACCAGAGTCCTAAATAATATTTCAAAAGTAGTCTGACATCTTTAAGATGAAAATATCTCTGAAAATTGACGTTTATGTGAAATTTTGCCCTATACTGCCATGTTAAGAAATTCGTAAATTTCCAATAACATGCGAAATTTTCAAAGTAGCATATTTATAGTTACTGATGTTCCTTCCGGCATCAAAACTGATATTTTAAAACTGGTCTCACATTTTTACAGTAAAAAGTTTCCATTTAATGCACGTTTAAGTGAATTTTTGTCCTATTCTCCCATGTTAAGAAAATCGTAAATTTCTAATAACTTACGAAATTTTTATATTGGAAAATTCATAGTCATTAATATTCATACCAGAGTCCTAAATAATATTTCAAAAGTAGTCTGACATCTTTAAGATGAAAATATCTCTGAAAATTGACGTTTATGTGAAATTTTGCCCTATACTGCCATGTTAAGAAATTCGTAAATTTCCAATAACTTGCGAAATTTTTAAAGTAGCATATTTATAGTTACTGATGTTCCTTCCGGCATCAAAACTGATATTTTAAAACTGGTCTCACATTTTTACAGTAAAAAGTTTCCATTTAATGCACGTTTAAGTGAATTTTTGTCCTATTCTCCCATGTTAAGAAAATCGTAAATTTCTAATAACTTACGAAGTTTTTAAATTCGAATGTTGCAAATAAATAGGGTTCTTGCCAGTGTCGAAAGTAATATTTTAAAACTGATCTGACCTCTCTGCGACAATTTGTTCTTGAGATATCGTGTACACAGACTAACAAACTAACGGACTTACACACTAACAGACTAACAGACTAACACACACCCTACAGACAGACACCATAGAAATTTTGTCATTTTCGGATTCCTCACACCTGAAAACGTGTAAAAAAGTCAAAAAACCGAGGTCGAAAATTTTCACTTTTTTTTTTTTTTTTTTTTTTTTTAGTTTCCTGTAAAAACTACGATACTGAATTTTGTGAAAAAAAATCTAACTATTTTTCGAAATCATTTTTATTTGTAAACGAACTGGATTGGATTTGGGAATAAGGCAGATTGACTGCTGTAGGTCGTACGCCTGAGGGGAGGTGCCATCCGAGGGGGCTTTCTGAGGGGTCCTAGCCCGTATTTACAAAAGTTTCGGAGGAAACCACGGAAAACTCCGAAAGGCTAGGCCGACGAGCGCGACCTGTGATCGAGCCCGGCACCTCACGTCTACCAGCTTTGAGCACAGAACCTCTCGGCCGCTGGTGGGCCTTTTTTATTCGTAAACACTAGCACTAAAGAGGTAGTCTTATTTCAAGGTTCTCATTAGAGGTAAATAATGGGTGAGGATTTCTCACCCTTTTTCAAAAACAAAATGAAACTTTTGAAAACTATGTGAGATCTCTGAAAATTAACCGAGACGCAGAATAAACTTTGATAATAATAATAAATCTTTTACATAAATACAGAGAATTTGTATCTACAATTAATACGATTTTTTTCATGGTTTTCGATCTTTATGGTTTCAGTAGTGGGTGCAAAGAAGAAATAACTAGAGCCTAATTCTTATTCATCCAAACAGGTTTTCATTATAAGGCCGATTTCAAACTGTGTTTATGAAGTGTTAGGCGTATTTGCACTTTTTAGAATAGCAGAAGAGTTTTTTTTTTTTTTTTTTTTTTTTTTAAGCTGTATTCCATTGAAGGGAGCCCACCAGTGGCCGAGCGGTTCTGCGCTCAAAGCTGGTAGACATAAGGTGCCGGGTTCGATAATCTGATGGTCATATTCAGATAAAACAGCTTTGTTTTTTAACTGTGAAGATCATACATAATAATCATAAGACTTACCTTCAAATGGTTAATTACATATTCATTTCATATTGAAATAAACTTTATTTTAGCATATTGTAAAAAATGCATTGTGGAAACAACATTAATATTTTCCGTTTTCTAAGGCTTAACTAAAGGGTTAGGAGCAATTAGAATGCTGTATGTTTAAAAAAAAAAAATAATAAAATAAAAATGCGTGTAGTGGATAAAACAATTATTAGGTTGTAGTTTGTGTTTTAGAAAACATTTTTCAAATCAAGAAACCATTTTTGCTTTCTTTTTTAATGTTTTCGTGTTAACAGACAAGGAAAATCAATTTCATCAATATCAATTACTCAGTTTCAGTCAGATGGAAATTTTTTGAATTAAATTAAGAAAACAATATCTTATTAAAACCAATGGTTGTTTCTATGCGTCATGCGTGCATAATTAAATACATTCAATTAGTATAAATAACAATCATAATTTCAGTTTGTAAATGGAAGAAAATGGAATTCTCTCTTGATGTCCCTGAAATGATAGCAATTGAAGAGATTTTCTCATAAGAAAATGGTTTGGTGAAAGATAAGAGCAATTTGCGTAGATTAACGGCTTTTTCTAGTAAAAATTCAAATAATTATACTTTCGAAGCATCAATTTACGGGCTACGACCGTTTAGCTAGCAAAACGGTCATTTCCCCTAAAATTATACGGTGAAATACCGTGATTTTACATTTTTTTTTTTTTTTTTTTTTGTGTATATATATTTCATCCGCTTTTTTTTTTTTTTTTTTTCATGTTTAAAGCATCTTAACTGTCGTAGATTGTATGTTTCTCTGTTAACTGCGGTTGATCACCTTTCCTTATCTGCATCATGTATACATAAAATTTCGGACACAATTAACCCTATTTATAATAAATGGAGTTTTTAATTAGGAAATATCCATGAATCTGAAATAATAAGGGTAAAGTTTGAAAGTTTTAAATATCACCATACGAAACATATTTTTTATCTGCATTTGTAATGTGCAACATACCTTGCTACTATTGTTACAATATTCCATTACTATAATTTTAGTACTTGTTGTACTGCGGTAATAGTATGTTAAGCATCTAGTGCTTTAAGCATTTTATTTTATTTTATTTATTTATTTATTATTATTATTATTTTTAACATTAAAAACTTTCGAAAATCATGTGTTATTTGATTAAAATATTTAAACTTATTATTACAATTTTTATTAAATTAAACAGTTCATAACGACAGTTCATATAACTTATAAACAATAACAACAATAAAGTCTGTAAAAATACAATGCTAAATATGTGAATAATGATTCGGATATTTTTAGAAATGTTAATGCAAGTTAATCTCTAAATGATATTCTCTTCTAATTTAAGTGTTATATCGTATAGGAATTTTTTTCCCGAAATTATATTAACATATATCTTCAAGCTATATAAATTTTAAATTAAAAGAAATCTAGACTTTATTTTTCCTTTATTTTATTTTTATTTATTTATTTATTTATTTTTTAAACGAAAAATATCAATATTTATGACTTGTTTTAAAGGTTGCATTGACCTTATACATTTTTCTTTAATATATTATCATTCTATCCTCATGGAAAAGGAAATTGCAACAGTATGGAAGAAAACGCGTAGCGATGTGAAAATAATAAGATCTATACATGTTTTAGATGTACGTAAATGATTAAATGCGCATCATATGATACCCAGTTTCTGACTATAAAAATTAGTAGCTGGCTCGCTCCTTATATGCCATGAACAACAGTTGTAACGGAACTATTGAAGAATGATAAAAAATGCCTTGAAGACATTATCGAGCTGATTAACAGCAGTTATCGTCTGTAGAACGAAAACGTATTCTAGAACATCATAAACTCGATTTGTCGATGCACGCAATTGCGAGTTGTATTGTAAGGGACCTCAGTACATTTCAACGATGTGTGACACAATGGATGCAAGACCCTCTGAGAATACGGCAAAAAGGTAGTGGATCATCCAGGTGCACGTTAGATCATACAAATCAACGAATATGTTGCTTGGACTCGTTATCCATGGCAAGTCGGATTTAAAACTTACCTACCATTATCAGGAGAAACATATGTTTCCTGCTAAACCATTCGTAACAGATTGCATGACACAGAGATGCGTGCACGGCAGACAGTCACTGAATTTCCTTTAACAGGAGTTTCTTGTCTGACTTGGTGTCGACGTTTACGTCACTAGAGAAAAGGATGGTATCGGGTATTGTTTCCAAACGGCTGCACATTTTGTTTATGGTGGAATAACGGTCATAGTCATGTGTTTCAGCTTTCCGACGGGCTTTACCTGCTAGCCCATATTGTTGAACGACACACCAGCCCTACACCGGTCATCATGGTTTAGGGTGGTATCATGTTAGGACATCTGAGAACCCTTGTACACATTTGTGACATTATAACATCGGCCTGGTACACAAAACAAGTTGTTATGCCTATAATTCGGCCACTTGTGCAGGCCAACCACAAACAATTATTCAAGCAGGACAATGCTCGGCCTCATATCGCCCGTTGCCATCTGTACAGCCTCAATGGAAATGATATTGTTCCCTGGCCGCTAATTTCATCCGATCTCTCTCTCATCGATAATGTTTAGAATGCCATCAGATGTGCGATGCACAGGTTATAGCAGCAGCATACCATAGAGAAAATGAAAGCTGCAGTGGACTCGGCTTGGTAAAGAATATATCAAGAGTCCATTTATAGCTTCAAGGATAGTATGCCTCGACGTTTAAAGGCCTGTATAGCTGCCCGCGGTGGCCCCATTAAATAGTGTATAAACAGTTTAATTTTTCACATCTTTGCTTGTTTCGTTAATCATCTGTATATGTGTTTTACTTCTACGGATCTTGTTATTTTTCATCACTACGCGCATTCCTTCCTGATGTTGCAATTTCACTTTTGTCGAGTGTCCATATATAATCTTAAATGAATGACTTAAGAGGAGTTGACATACGGTTTATTAGCATGCAGAATAAATGAAGTTAACTGTCTCTACTTAAGATGGTTGCCACCATAGCTGTGCTATCGCAGCTCTGTTATAGTGGAAGGAGCCAGGAGCCATATTGAGTCTACAAACACATTATAGCTTGTGTTGTTTTACTTAATGGCTTCTGCAGTTATTATTTTAAATTCATGATTTTCCGAACATGTGAATACTTTTTATAATACTTCTCTAAGTATTTAATTGTATTTATATTTTAATTGTAAGTCGGAGGCTTTTTTTTTTCAATTTATAACAAAAACAGTAGAATAAGATATAATAGATGAAGTTATTCTACTCTAGTTTGTTTGTGTATCATAAATGTAAAAGTTTGAATCAAAATTATTGAGAAATGAAACACATCGCGTTCAAATAAAAGTAATCGAAATATTATGTAACAGTGTTTGTAATTATTTAAATAATTTTTTTAAAAAATTGGCCAGGACATCAAATGGGAAAAAAGCAAAAGTCATGTAACGAAATAATAGTTTTAAATAATAATAAATAGAAATAATCAGCATCTTGTTTATATATGATTTAATTACGTCAAAATGAATAAGTAGAAAGTAGCACATGTTGGTACAACTACTACATCAGTTTAACTCTGATATGCACAGAAGTGACGCTGCTTATTAAAGTTAAAATTTAAATACAATTAAATATTTAGAATAAAATATATTAAAGGTTACAGTTAAATATGTATCTTAATAAATGGTCACAGTTAAATATGTATAATAATTAATGGTTACAGTTGAATATGCATAATGATAAATGGTTACAACAGTTAAACATATAAGTTAAGTATTCCACAACTGATAATTTACAATTGCCTCAATAAAATTTTACTTTAGAATGCATTGTAATAGTTTAACTTAAGATTAATTCACTGAAGAACATATTTAAATTAAATTTAGTAAGTTATATATAATTGGAATTGAAACTAGGGATTTATTAATTTTTAATTTCTTTTGAAAACCTTTATTTTACATTTATGATTATCCAAGAAATACATTTTATCTACGTATCAAAAAAAGAAAAGAAAAAAAAAGTGAAAAAAAAAATCCGAATTGAATAAACCAGCTGACAAAGCGATTTAATTTTAACTTGCCTGAATAGACAATTTAATTCTTTTTATTTAATAATCTTTAAACTTAATTATAAGATCTTTTTTTAAGTGGTTCATTCATTGAATTAAACTCAATTTGGGATTTTAATTTTATGTAAAAAGGATACAGAAAGCCAGAAAATTTCCTTTTATTCATTCTATTACTTTAAATATTAGTTTTAATTCAGAATACTGTCTGTTTGAACTGAAAAAAAAAATGTTTTGCTTGAAAACATTTATATGCCACTATAATTATTCAAAAACTATATAAATATTGTCAAATAAAAATTCAAATAAACAATGTTTCCAGTATTCCCACTGTTACATTACTTTCATTAAGAAACTAATATCTTAAATTAAAGAATTATTGTGAATTATCTTGGAGCTGTGTTTGTTATAAAAGAATAAATTATATGAAGTCCAGAGGATCTCTTCCTAAACATTGTCTATAACATCGTTGAATTAAAAACCGTCCAATGGCGACATTTCTCTGCAAATATCTTAAAAGAGAAAAATCGGTTGTCACATATCACACGCCAAGAAATTGATAATAGATCTAGTAAAATAAGCCCGATGACTGTTTAAAAAGGAGAATGCATTATACATACAGATTCTGAATTCAAAACCATTTAACTTTCATGAGTACCAATTTAAGAGCCATTTTCCCTTCCATAAATAAGCATTTTTTTTTAGAGTAACATTAAAATTAATTTCGTAGCAAATTTCTTTCAAAATAATAAATAAAGAGAAAAGAGAATGGAAGAGATCGAATTTTCAGAGCTACCAATTTTTTGATTCCAATATTTCTGAAAAAAAAAAAATCGTCTTATTTACAAAATTTTCGAGAATTATTAAAGAGAATATCTCCAGTAAAAATTATTATTATTTAAAAATTCGGAGTGTTAGTAAATCCGAATTTTTTTCTTTAACTCTTACCATCTTAAATTATTATTATTATTATTATCATTTTCCAAGAACGGTTTCAGGCCTTTCCGATTTATTGTGTTATAGACTAGATCCCAATTCACCAATCTTATATTCTAGATAAGTCTCTGTTAATATTCTCTCAAAATAAGTCTCTGAATAAGTAAAGCGTTTCTTTAGCCGCTGATATTTTATATTCTAGATAAGAACAGTAACATTACCAACATTTTTTTACCGCGTTATTCTTTGAGTATTTGTAAAACTTTAAGTGGTATAATAGAATATTTCATATTATTTAAATATTAGGTCATAGCTGCCATCTCTGGTGATTCTCTAACAACGCTATTTCAATACAAATATTTTAGTAGCGAAAAATCTGCAATTAAATTAAACGAATATAACTTATCGAACAAAAGAAAAAGAAATTCATTATAATATCCGAGGAGGTGGCAGCTAAGCAAAGTGGTGTGTTTCATATGGTAAAGACGTGCTTGTCGGGCTATTTTGTAAGGGCTGTTTTGTAAGGGCTGTTTTGTAAGGGCTGTTTTGTAAGGGCTGTTTTGTCTGGGCCATTTTGTCTGCTTTTTTCTTCTCTTTTTTTTTTCTTTCTCGGACTATTTTGACAGGGCTGTTTTGTAGGGCTGTTTTGTTAGGGCTTTTTTATCCTTGGATTATTTTTTGAGATAATTTGTCGGGAATGCTTTGTTAGACAATTATGTCGGAACTGTTTTGTACTGAGGCTATTTTATTCTTGGACTATATCGTCGGAACAGTTCTGTTATAGCTGTTTTGTTGGAGTTACTTTCTCTTATAGCTATTTTATCGAGTTATTTTATTTTGGGACTATTTTGTAGGGATAATTTTCCAGAATTGTTTCCTCTTTAGTCTAATTTGTCCTGTGACTATTTTGTTTACAGTTTATTTTTACTGGCTTATTTGCCTTACGGCTAACTTGTTCTGGGTTTAATTTGTCCATGGGCTAATATGTCGAGACTACATTGTCTTAAACTGAAAGTACAGACCCACCATATTTGCAATTTTCTTAATTTAATTTATTAATCAAGGTGTGGTAATGTGTTTTTATTTAACTAAATTTTATGTTCAAAGAATGAACATGTTTTCAAATAAACTTGGATGTTAAATTAAAATCTTTTATATGCTTCTTATCTTTTCTACTAAGATAAAATATAAACTAAATTTTTAAGTGCTTCAAAACTATTGCTTTTACTTTTTAATAATGGATAAATTTGCATTTTTAGTAAAACATTTGCGTCGCTTATGTCAATCTGCAGTCTCAGTTAACATATTTGCATATCATATTACATGCTTTTTAAACCATTTAAAATTCTTAATCATTAAGAATTCATTAAGAAGTGATAATAAAATAAATATCATAGCATGGAAAACTTTTAATGGTAAATAATGGAAAATTCTCTTCGATAAATTGTTGGGTAAATACCTTGACATTTAAAATAATATGAATTTGCATATTTAAATCTCCAGAACGCTTTTCTAAGCCTCTCTACGTCGGAAAGAATTATTGATATGATTAATTATGAAAGAAAACGTAAATATTATCTTAAATAATTTGATAATACAGAAATAAATTAATCATATTAATGCTGCACCCTCATCAAAAGCGTTTTGCTAGATTAATATATTTTTAAAATTATAAAGTCTATAAGGAGATTTTAATTATGTCTACTATAAACAACATCGTACAGCTAAAATGGGGGGGGGGGGGGCTAGTTTGCTGAACCTAAAAATTCAATTTTAAGTTTATCGATAATGGCCGACAGATGCTTTTAGAATACTCGACACTTTTTTCTCGTAATTTTCGATTGATTACTGATATAAACAATTGTGACATTGATATGCCACAGTCCTCTAAAAATTAAGTCAAAACAAAAGTCATTTTTAAAAAAGTGAATCTCAATCCAGTAATTTCAAAAGCCGTGAATATTTTATTGAGATATTAAAACATATAAAAAGATGACAAACGAAGACAAACCCAGATCGTATCCATAAATTATGAATTCGTTAAAAATGATGGTGGAGGAGAGAGAGATTTTAATTCACGAAAATTTTACATCTTGACAACACGGTGATCTTAGTCGAAGCAATCATGACCGACTACCCACTTGAAATCTGCCAGATTGTGGTAACATCACCACATCCAGAAGCCAACGGCGCCAATTAAGTTTTCTTTGTCTTAATGTTATTCTAATAGGAATTTTAAATTTAGAAAAGACGGTTGAAAATAATGCAACCCTAACTTGGCATACTTCACAGCGCCAAAATAACGGTTACGAACAGGTGCAGATCATTATGAAATTATAGCGACTGGATGTCTGAAAGATGAGTCATTTAGATTATCTCAAACCGCAAATTAATTACATTATATGTATTTGGAGTTAAATAAAAAAAAAATGAAAAATATAACGGAAATTGCCTAATGGATTTTTTACAGCCATAAATATAAATAGATTTATTGAGAAACGCAGTGAAATAAAAAAATGATTCTTTTCGGGGAGTATAAAATTAAATTGTGTTTAAGATCCCCAATATATATATTGCATTATGCTAAGGAGATCAATGGATTTATTACTGAATTCCTTCTTAAAACTACTAAAGATTTTTGATTTTAATTTCCAACGAAGAATTTAATAAATTTGAAATAAATCTGACATACATTAAGATGATTATTAAAAGTTTAAAATTTTCGTGAATTAAAATCTCTCTCTCCTCCACCATCATTTTTAACGAATTCATAATTTATGGATACGATTTGGGTTTGTCCTCGTTTGTCATCTTTTTACATGTTTTAATATCTCAATAAAATATTCACGGCTTTTGAAATTACTGGATTGAGATTCATTTTTTTTTAAATGACTTTTGTTTTGACTTAAATTTTAGAGGACTGTGGCATATCAATGTCACATATAATATATATATATATATATATATATATATATATATATATTGTAGGATCGTTCTTTTGTTGTCCAGCTTTAGTGAAAAGTCCTTTTTAATATCGACCAATTGTGTGTAATCAAATTTTTCCTGAAATTCCTGAAGGTGTCACTTTTTTATGGTCATTTGATGAAACTTGGGCATATTAATTATAACAGAAAAGGCGGTGCTTTCGAAAGGTATGCGTAATGTTAGTCTGAAATAATATATACGTATAAATATTATTTTCTTACGTTGACAAAAAAAATATTCTAAAATACATTTATTTTCATAATTTTTTTTCAATTTATACACGTAATCTTTCTTTATAAAAGTTCTTTCATTTCAGTCTACTGAGTTCCTGCTAAATAGCTATTATCTCTATATATAAGGAAACGCTAAATTTGTTGCATATTTTTAGCCTATTTTTAATAAGAGGAGGCTTAAAAGTAATACCCTTCGAAGAGTGTGGTAAATGTTAGTTGCAGATAATATATATATATATTCTCATATATCAAAAAGTTTTATAAAAACATCTTTTTTTTTTTTTTGTAATTTTTTTTCGTTCATTTTAAACCCGTAACCTTTTCTCTATATCTCTATATATAAAAAAAAAATTAACTGTCACTGGCGTCAAAATTTTTTGTCTGCGACAGCATCTTCTCGGGGCAGAGTTCTCCGCGTCATGAGAGGTATCAATGTGTTCCGAATAATCCAAGGTAGGCATTTCAGCTTCTTAGAAATTTCTATCATTTTAATTATTGAAGTTATTAACTAAAAACGTCAGGTTTATAAAGGTACTCTATTTGCCACCGTACAAAAAGTTTCTATTATTACATTTATTTCTCTGTCTTTGCCGTCACTATCCTCAGGAAAATTAAAATGTGATCAATGTTGTAAATAAGAAAACTGAAAAATTGGCATCTTTGAGATGCTCGATAGAAGAAAAAAAAATTAATAATAATAATGACCATCGTCTGTCAGGAACGATTCCGGTTTAGAACCCTTCAAAACATAAACTTTTAGCAGCCATTATTATTATTATTTTTTTTTTCTGTTTTTCAACTTACAGAAACATACATATATAATATGTTTTGTATCGCACGTATTCTTATTTATTTCCTCTGAAACCTTGAAAAACTATTCAATTGTAATGTTTAAAGGTCTAAATTAAATATAACGGATCACTGGCTATTATAAACATGAACCAATAAATAGAATTATGTAACTTCATGAATATAAAAAATGCAATACCAAATAAAAACAAACCAAAACTGTTGCCATTCAGAAAATACAAATTCCAAATGGACAACTCTTTAATTCCAAATGAACGACTCTTTGACCGTTTCATTAAAAAAACGCTTAAAATATTTCTAAAACATATTAAAGCCTTAAAACTCTTAAAATATTTGTAAGAAACATATTAAAGTCTTTAAATATTTTTATCAAGCTTCATTGTTTGTTTACATTGTAAGGTATGATTGGCGTCGAGTTTAGTACGTAAATGTCGCCAGTTGATTTTAGTTTTGAAATTAGTGTAAAGTGATAGTTGGGATAGAACGTTTGGTTGGGCAAGTAAAAGTCACCAGTTGAAATGAGTATTGAAAGTAGAGTAGTCTAAGGTGATAGTGTCGAGTCAAGGTAAAATTGTTCGGTTGAAAATGAGAAAGTCCCTAACTGGATCCTGGATAATTCGGGGATGTGTTGGGTGAGATAGCTGGTTGGAGGTATCGAGTAGAGGTAAATCTGGGTTAGCATGGTGTGTCTGTAGTTATTGGATAGTTAGTTAGAAAATTTGAAAACAGGATCTATGATAGTCTTAAAAGTATTGAAAAAAATGAAGTGAATCGTTTTTTCTTATTATGAGGAATTTAAATAGAGCACTTAATGGAACCGTGGGATGTGTTGTTCCTCTTGTGTTGTCGTGCCTATATTTTTTGTCAATCAGCAGCTTTTTTTTTTTTTTTTTTTTTTTTTTTCATTTATATTTATTGATCGGGTAGAATTTTTTTTAATTTCAGAACGAAAATTATAAACTATTGAAACACGTTTGATTTATAAATAAAAACTGAAAATACATTTAAATGATCACGTGGTAATCTCTATGATCTAAACATTGTTTTTAAGATTTATTGTTCACATTCCGTAATTTTTGACGGGGTTATATACTAGTTTAGAATACTGAAACATTTGAAAATAATCCGATATTTTTAAAATATAAAGTAAAAATTTAATAAAGATGAAATGAAAGTTAGTTTATATTTTTATTTTATTTTATATTATTATTTTATATTATTATTTTATATTATTATTTTATATTATTAGTTAAGTTTATACTATTAGTTTAGTTTTTTAGTTTATATTATTAGTTAATATTTTAACGTTAGGCGAAAAAGATTTTGAAATGAATATGATGATTATCTTAAGCAACTATAGGTATAAAGTTAGAGGTTAAGCCCAGTAATTTTTAAAATGAAATTTACGAAATAAAAATTTATATTAGTTTATATAAAGATTTAGTTTTTTTAACTCAAAACATATTTAAAAGGATAGATCTTTACTATGACCAATTTAGTGATTTTTAAAATTTGGAAATGAAGAAGATCGTACGTTTTTCGCCAAGGAATTCATCTACGCAACCACAATAGCCATTTTTACTATAACCATGCCTTAAATATAGAGATAAATTATAAAATGGTGCAATAATAATGATAATAATAATAAAATCTGCAACCTATTTTTGTTTCTTGAGTAATTAATATAAAACTTTGCAGAAAACAGAATTTAATTTAATACGACAGAACATTTTTTTTTGTCTATTTTTCCACATAAAGGCATGCAGTAACTGCATTGCTAAAATATTTTAGTTACAGTTAATATAGGACCCCACTGGGATATTTTAAAATTTTCATTTATTTTGACGATGACTTAAATTATCTATCGTAATTATGCATGTCAAGATTTTCGCACGAATCGTCGAAGCTACTTTGGTGCCAAATTTCAAATTTCGCGAAGAGGTGAAACTGTACCATTTGCTTTAGCACGATTTTTTTTTAAAGATTTTATTTTAAATATTTTTTTAACTTAATGCAAGAGGGGAAAAAAGAAGAAAATTTTTTATTTGGTCTAAATATACAAAATGTCTCCAGGTAAAATATTATCCATTTTTAGTTCTGTTTATTATTAGAAAGAAAAAGCATTAAAGTAGTTTTTCCTATACCATTGATGTCTCTATAAATTTAATTAAATTATCCAGTATCACTATATTTCATTCTCCACGGACATTTTTTATTTTCTAAATTCAATATTACATAATATGTATGTAAAAAAAAAAAAAAAAAAAAAAAAAAAATCAAGGTGTAATCAGTACATATCCAGAAGATGTAGCTAATAAATATTTAGAAGCCGTGATCAACACAAGATCAGGAGATATCGCCAACAACTATTAAGATGTCATGATCAATATATATCCAGTAGATATCGCCAACAATAATAATTATTCAGAAGATATCCCCAACAAGTATTCGGGAGCCATCATCAATACTTATTAAGAAAATATTGTCAACAAATATTCAAAAGCCATCCAATTTAGAAATTGTGATGGTCTGTCTTGATACTTCAAATCGGAAATTTGTTTTTACAATACAATCAAGGATGGACTTTTCAGTAGATTTCGAAAGATGTGAATTTTTTTTCCGATTTAACTTAGTATTTAATATATTTTAAGAAATTAAATGGTAAAATCAGATATTGGCGGGCATCTTGGCAAATTCAAAATGTAATACAATAAATGGCGACAATGCAACATTGCTATCTGAAAGAAATTGTCCTGTCATGCTACTGCTACTACTAATAATTTTTTAAAAATATTTGCATAAATCACACAAGATATTTTTTTTCAACGTGTCTGACTAAAACATATTCTAGAAAAAATGCAATTTAAAAAGTTGCATCTGTTGTAAGCACCATTTTAAACCTAGATGGTACATTAGAAATAAATGCAGAGTGTTGCATATTGTCCTAAATTAACAAAAAAAAAAAAAAAAAAAAAAAACACTAGTAAAAAATATAGGCATTAGAAAAACTAAGTTCATATATATATATATATATTTTTAATCAAGCAAGAACACCCAGGAAATTCATCGTCAAACAGTGACAAAAATATAACAAGTGGATCATATATACTAAAGCTGTAAAGCTAAATGGTTTAGATGTTAAGAATTTCTCTCTGTTTTAAAAAGTTGGCGGTATCGTTGTTTATTTTGTGTGTCTAACTGTTTAGCATATGTTTTCTCTCAAAATAATGTCAAATTGTTATTAAATTGTCGAGCGTTAAAATAGATTTTTCACATATTATAAACGATATATTATGTATTTCAATGTGACACCAAATATGGTGTATTTCTATAATATTGTTCAACTTTTCTCTTGTGTTATGTATTATTAATATTGCAATTCAATGAAAGGAAAAGTTGCGAATAGTCGAGTAGAATCCCACAGGGGTGAGTGAGCGATGCCTTCCTCGGGGGTTGGTGAGCGGAGCGAGCAGGGGGCGGGACCCCCTAGTGTATTTAAAAGAAAGAAAAAGTGGAATAGAAATTTTTTTAAAAACATTGGGATTTAGCTTATTGTTTGGATTTAATTTTAAACGCTAAACATAACGTCAAATAGGATAATCACTCTTTGCTTTATTGTAACATTCTTTTATCATTTGTCTTTTCGTAATAGGAGTGAGTATATATTTGTGGTAAAATTGACAGTAAAATTTTATTTTCTGATTCTTTTCATAATAGTTTCAATTAATTAATTTAATGGATTTTAGTTATTTTGTGTTTATTTATCTTTTTGATTTTTGGTTCGTAAATGGTTTGGGCGTAAGTCAAAGAGTAAGTAAGCTTAGGCTCTCTATGAAACAGAAAACTATTTACTTTGCATGCTATGCTTCCTTATCCTACTATGTCTTGATAACGTTAGAAAACTGGTATGCCTTCATTCATTTCCAATTATTTTGTTTTATAATGCTTTTAATCAGATCTAAAGTAGCTTTTGAATTGATCACACATTATCGTTTACTTTGGTAATTATACAATTTTTTTATATTTGTAATATTTTATATATATACTAATACTTTATATGTATGGCAACAGAAGTGAATATAATTTTATTTATTTATTTTATTTATTTATTAAACAGACAGTGTCATTTGCTATTGAAAGGCCAGAATAAAACTCTGATCATTTCGATTGAGAGACAGATGTATACAAAAGTTAATAGGGGTATGCATCGTCATGTAAATAAAGATGATAATAGCTTACTTGAAAGCAGTGGACGCGGTTTGGACTACTGGGTTATAGAAATAGTGCATAATTACAAAAATATGCTGACTTACTAAAATTCGAACTTTAAAAAAAAAATGGAAAAAATATAGTTATGTTAATAATTTACATATACTTTAAATTTAATATTATTTTATAACAATATAAACTGTTCATCATAAACTCTTAAACATTTTAACATTATTTTGTATCACATTCCTCATGATACACCAAAATAATGTACAGTTTTTTTTTTTAATCTTTAATAGTTATAGCTACTATAACACCATAATTTATTCAATGTACGATAAAACTTTTAATAATGAAATAATCTGGTGTGTCACTCACACGACTTTCTTTTACCCTGAAATTTATTACTATAAATACAGGTTGCAGATTAAAAGGTAAGATAACGAGTACTGTTATGTAAACCTGTGTTAAACAATTCATATTAGGCTTCTGAAGAGTTTTATATAATAATTAGTTCTGTGTGAGGGGGGCTACCGCCCCCCTCAACCCCCCTTTTCATTAATGCACCTACATTTATATAGAATTTAATTCGGTTATTAAAGAATAATTCTGTTTTTAAAAAATAATTTATTAAAAATATCATTAAAAAACATTATCTTTTATGATAATGCAGACGATTTCCATATTAGAGAAGTAGTATAACACCAAATATCCAAAAAAAGTCCATTCTATTCTCAATATTAAAAAAGATATTTTTTTAGTTAAAAGTAAAAAAAATCGATAACTAACTTTGTTTTAAATTATCGCAGATCGATTGTTCAACCATTCGTTTTAAAGGTATTAGCGAGCTCTTTTGAAAGATACCCATCATGAAAATTTACTCCCCTCGAGGGGGGAGTAAATATACGCAATATACGCAATATACGCAATATACTCGCTTCCCCCAGGGGGGGAGGCGAGGCTCCTACATACACAGATTTTTTTCCCAGTTAACTATCTCTATTACAATATATATATATTCGTTTCATTTGGTTTAGTGCAATCTATAGACGTTAAACTCTATTTACCTGCAATTCCCCCCATAGACGTAATGTATTAAAATTCTCTTGATTGTCCCTGTACACGAACCATTTGCTTGATCTTAACGAAAAGCTTACTGTAGCATCCCTATATGATACACATTTAGAATACCAAGTTTGAACTTTCTGCCATAATTTGTTTTTGAGATATGCTGATAACAGACAGACACACACACACAGACACACACACAGACACACAGACACACACAGACATACACACAGACCATTTGCTAAAAACATGATTTTCGTATTCAGGGGACATCAAAACGTGTAAATATAACAAAATCTCGCGTTCGAAAATTTGACCCAAAAACAATACTTTCTCTACCTTATGGGTAAGAGAAAGTAAAAAGCAAGTTTTGAAATATATATTAAAAATAAAAAATTTTATACGAAATACTTTCATAGCTTGAGGGAATGAATCAAGCATAAATTCAGCATCTTTTATACAGAGATACGTATTCAAAACATTTATAAAAGTATTTGAAATTCAACAGTTTACTTTGAATATTTTATGTTTTTAATTGTGCTTTAAAAGAAATGCTGTTCAATAATGCAATTCAGTGGTATCAGTTGTTATATAAAACATCCCTTTTCTGACAAAACTGAAGTAAGAAATACTTGAAGTATTTTTCGAGAAAATAGGAATTTTAAATATATTTATTAAATGTATATATATGTATATATGAGATAAATTCATAGCATCAAAGAACGAATTGGGCATAAACTCAACACATTTCATAAAGCAGGGTTCTCAGCAGTCACTATTTTGAATGCCACTTTTTACTTTCTCTTACCCATAAGGTAGATAACAAATTGTTTTTGGCTCAAATTTTCGAAAGTGAGTTTTTGTTATATTTACACGTTTTGAGGTCCCCTGAATGCTAAAATCATGTTGTTTTTAGCGGTTGGTTTGTGTGTCTGTCTGTTATCAGCATATCTCAAGAACAAATAGCACCAGAAAGTTCAAACTTGGGATCCTAAATGTGTATCATATAGGGACGCTACACTAAGCTTTTCATTGAGATGAAGCAAATGGTTCGTGTACAGAGACACTCAAGAGTATGCAAATACATTACGTCTATGGGGGAAGTTACAGGTAAGTAGAGTTTAACATCTATAGACTGCACAAAACAAAACTAAGTGAATATATATTTTTCATATGCGTAAAAACATGTCTCATGTAGAATATGGTAGGGAAATCACTCACTGTTCATTTACAGGGCCACACAAAAGAACTGGATTATAGTGCGACAATAGCTGAAAATTGATGGAAGTACATTTCAGGTTGGGCCGTATATTATTACTATGTTATATTTAGGTGCACTATGTGGTTTGTACATAATCTTCAAAATATATACAGGGTTGCAAATATTTAAGAGAGTACAGTCTTCTTTATCGTTAGTGGAAGTGCTTTACTAAAATATTTTACCATGTCCAGGAAAGCTGCCCAGGAATGGAAATGAATGCCTCATAGACATATGATAAATAATGTATGTTTTTAAGCTAAATATTCATCGCTTGTTTTTTATATATTTACACGTTTTGAGAATTTCTGATTACCGAAGTCAGGTTTTTTAAAGTTTGATCTTTGTCTGTGTCTCTTAGAGTAACTTAAAAAATAATAATTTCAAGAGATCCAAAAGTTGTATTTTCAGATTAATATAAGTTTGTTGCTGGAAAAGTTTGATCTAACAGATAACTTTGAAGGAATGTTGCGTGTGAAAGATATCTAAATAATTTAAAATGAACTTTTAATTTTAATATCAGATTTAAATTCTATATAAATATAGGTGTAGTATTGAAACGGGAGGTTGGGGGGCGGTAAACCCCCTCCCACATAAATAATTAACATAAAAAACTCTTCCTAAGCCTAATTTGAATTGATTTAATATAGATTTACATAACAGCACTTATTATGTTACCTCTTAATATCTAAAATGTATTTATTATATTAAATTTCAGGGTAAGAGAAAGTCGTGTGAGTGACACACCATATTACTTTTATCATAATATTGATAAATCGTTTTTACTACATATCTTCGAAAAAATAAAAAAAGATTGTTTTATATAGAAAGGGGTATTCAAAATGGAGACTACTACTGCGAACCGTGCATATATAAAAAAATAAATAAATAAATAAAATAAAAAATGTACTTATTAAGTATTTTCAGAAAACAATTTGAAATCCAACATCTTGTTTTCTATATTTTACCTTTCTAATTGTGTTTCAAAAGGAATATTTTTTAACTAGCCTTTCTTGCTCAGAAGATCTGCGTGATAGCACCTACATACCTAATATGGTGTTCAGCATTTGTGTTTTACCGATTCTAAGTTCAATATTCTTAAAATTAAATTAAATTATTTTTATATTAAAAATCAATTATTTCCTAAAATTTGACGGAATTAAATTATCATATCATCATACATAACAGAAATTGCACAGTTAATAAATGAATCTACAGAAGAAATAAACAAAGGAAATAAAGTTCTTTCCATTTATATTGAATGAAAAAAAAAATGGTGTCATAATTGTCCTGTCGAACAGCCACCATTAATTGCGATTAAATAGCTACCTCTAACAGTCTTTAAATTCTTCAAAATATATTCCTAAATATGAAATTTTGAGTATATTTTTCAGCACAAAAAGTTGATATTTTTTCATTTTTTTGAAAAATGTGCACTTTAAGTGTGTTAGATTAAATTTTTGCATCCGAAATATCTAGTCAAAGCACTTAAAATTTTTTCATCGCTAGACTAGCATCCGAATTTATTCTTCTGGTCTGGGTTGACAAATCAGATAACCCTTACATAACTACCGCAATGTTTCGACAGAATTTAATCATAACTAATTCACGTTAGAGGAATATTATACAGATAATGTCACTCATGGGTATCGGTTATAAAAACATCATTTTACTGTCAATGTTGAAGTAAACAATACTTAAGTTATATTTTGTGAAAATAGGAATTAAATTTTGAAAGACATATTAAAAATCAAAATTTTGTTTATAATATATTTATAGAATGAAAGAATAAATCAAGTATAAAATCAACATATTCCATTAAAAGATATTTACTCAGCATTTTTGTAAAAGTATTTAAAATTCAATAATTTATGTTTTATGTCTCATCTTTATAATTACATTTTTAAAAGAAGAATTGTTTGAGAACATCACTCATGCGTATAAATTACAGGGCCCGCAGCATATATATATATATATATATTCTTAAAGATTTTAATGCTATAATATTATTCTAAAAATGCTGTTGAGAAATAAAAGTGACGAAATAAAAAAAGACATGTACAAAAGTGGGAAAGCTGAAGCCCATGAAATTATTGCATAAAATGTTTTACTGCTGATATTCAGTTAAATTGTATTTAATTAAAAAAAGAGAAATTTTTGTTTTGAAATATGTATGAAAAGTCTGAAATTTATGCAAGATACATTTATAGCTTGAATAACAAAAAGTCATATATACGTATTTATTCAGAATTTTTATAAAAAATAATTTAAAATTCAATATTTTACTTTTTATAGCTTATAATTTTAATTAATTATGCTATATCAAAAAAAAAAAAAAAAAAAAAATGAATAATATCACTTAGATGTATGAATTATTAAACAGCAATTTTTTATTGTCGGCGTTCAAAGAACAATATTTAAGATACTTTTGCGCAAAATAAGAACTTATACTCTTAAATAATTATTAAAATTAGATGAGCAATTGTTTTCAACACGTGCGTAGATCAAATTGATAAAACATGTAAAACACAGCACTTTACACGTTAAAATCCAAGTCAAAAGACTTAGTTTACAGTTTACAAGTTAAAAAAGAACATCACGACGTTTCGTCCAAGCATTGTTGCTTGTGGACATCTTCAGGTTTAGTTCGCTTACTGCCAGAGTCTTGATCCTTTAATATATGTAGAATGGGTTGCCATACTCTCGCCAATTCTCTAGAATGTGCATAATTGATGGCGCGTTTATCGTATTTTATTATCTGTATTTTTTCTTGTATTTCAAGTTTAATCAGACTGGAGGGGGTTGCTATTATTTCAGCTTGATTCCATAGAGGTTTAGCATTTTTATTTTCTAATATGTAATGTAATCTTTAAGAGCTGTATTTCCGTACGGGGATCGTAAAGAATATTGATGTTCGGAAATGCGTTTTTTCAAACTTCTTTTTGTTTTCCCTATGTAATAAACAGTGTCATTCTCAATTTCGATAGGTATTTTATAGACGCCTTTTTGGGGAGGGTTAATCTGATTTTTAATTTTTAACAAGCTTTGTAATTTTTGTGTTTTAAATGCCAAATTATAATTGTAGTTCTTTAGTATATTTCTGATTGGGATAAATTTTTTATGAAAATCTATTGAACCGATGTATTTATAGTTGTCTTTTTTAATTCTAGTTTGATTTAAGGTAATTTTAACTTGATTATGAATTTTATAGAAAATTGATAAGTTATAACCACTTTCAAGCATAGTGCGTTTGATGTATTTTAAATCTTTTTGAATAAGAAATTGAAAAGTATTATGTGTGTAAGCGCGTTTAATTAATGGAATTATAGCATTTCTTTTATATTGTAAAGGGGTATTTGAATTAGCAGGTATGATAGAAAGGGGGGAAGAAGGTTTATAATAGGTTTCAGTCCAAATTTGAGAATTTTCGTTATTTCGATGTACAAGAATATCCAAGTATGGGAGCATATTATTTTGTTCTTTTTCAAATGTTAAATTTATAGTGGGAAAGTAGTTATTAAGTTTACTGATGAATTCATGAAGGCTTTTTTCTGTGTAATTCTAGATTAAAAATATATCGTCTACATACCTGCGATAAAAGTGTGGTTTCAATACTGCATTCTCCATGGCAGTTGACTCGATATATTGCTCCAACCTTAGGAGAAATTATTATGCAATATATCGAGTCAACTGCCATGGAGAATGCAGTATTGAATCCACACTTTTATCGCAGGTATGTAGACGACATATTTTTAATCTGGAATTACACAGAAAAAAGCCTTCATGAATTCATCAGTAAACTTAATAACTACTTTCCCACTATAAATTTAACATTTGAAAAAGAACAAAATAATATGCTCCCATACTTGGATATTCTTGTACATCGAAATAACGAAAATTCTCAAATTTGGACTGAAACCTATTATAAACCTTCTTCCCCCCTTTCTATCATACCTGCTAATTCAAATACCCCTTTACAATATAAAAGAAATGCTATAATTCCATTAATTAAACGCGCTTACACACATAATACTTTTCAATTTCTTATTCAAAAAGATTTAACATACATCAAACGCACTATGCTTGAAAGTGGTTATAACTTATCAATTTTCTATAAAATTCATAATCCAGTTAAAATTACCTTAAATCAAACTAGAATTAAAAAAGACAACTATGAATACATCGGTTCAATAGATTT
This sequence comes from Salticus scenicus, assembly GCA_963930645.1. Lineage (NCBI taxonomy): Eukaryota > Metazoa > Arthropoda > Arachnida > Araneae > Salticidae > Salticus > Salticus scenicus. The sequence goes on from OZ005649.1 coordinate 111,615,977, forward strand.
TCATAAACAATTTATCCCAATCAGAAATATACTAAAGAACTACAATTATAATTTGGCATTTAAAACACAAAAATTACAAAGATTGTTAAAAATTAAAAATCAGATTAACCCTCCCCAAAAAGGCGTCTATAAAATACCTATCGAAATTGAGAATGACACTGTTTATTACATAGGGAAAACAAAAAGAAGTTTGAAAAAACGCATTTCCGAACATCAATATTCTTTACGATCCCCGTACGGAAATACAGCTCTTAAAGATTACATATTAGAAAATAAAAATGCTAAACCTCTATGGAATCAAGCTGAAATAATAGCAACCCCCTCCAGTCTGATTAAACTTGAAATACAAGAAAAAATACAGATAATAAAATACGATAAACGCGCCATCAATTATGCACATTCTAGAGAATTTGCGAGATTATGGCAACCCATTCTACATATATTAAAGGATCAAGACTCTGGCAGTAAGCGAACTAAACCTGAAGATGTCCACAAGCAACAATGCTTGGACGAAACGTCGTGATGTTCTTTTTTAACTTGTAAACTGTAAACTTTTAAACTAAGTCTTTTGACTTGGATTTTAACGTGTAAAGTGCTGTGTTTTATATGTTTTATCAATTATTAAAATTAAAAAATTTTATAGGATACTTTTATAACGTGAAAGATGAAACATGTATACATAACCAATTTCATGAAATCGTACCTGTTCAGCATTTTCTTAAAAGTATTTAAAATATAACAATTTACACTTTATATCATATGTATATAATTATAGTTTAAAAGACAAATGTTTAATATTATTCAGTTATATAAATTACTATATAATTTTTTTTTTTTTATTGTTGATGCTCAAATTATATAACTTTTTTTTTTTTTTTATTATTGTTGATGCTTTTTTGTTGTTGATGCTCGTAAAACTAGGATTTTACATTTATAAAAATCAGAATTCTTATATAAGATACATTCATAGCGTAAAAGAACGAACCATGCACAAGTTCGAAATATTTTATAAAGAGATACTTATTCAGCATTTTTGTAAAAGTTTTTAAAATTGAACAAGAACTTTACATGAAAAGTTCATAGATACAATGAACCCTTGAATTTATACTTACAGGCGATTATGACAATCGTCTCAAGTTTATAATGTTCAGCGCATAATACTTACAGATTGTGGGGCTTTTACTTTTAAAATGTCAATTTAAACATTATTTAGTTAATATGCTTGAACAATTTATAAAAAATATATTTTTAGTGTTGAATAAATCAGGATTTAATAAATTTATTCACTAAATTCTTTTTATTTATTTTTTCCTATTTAAGACCTTTATTGCTGTAATATTAAGAAATATAATGCACAATCTTTAATTACGAAATTATTTTGACAACATTAATAAAGAATAAAGAATACACTGTTTTAAAATGATCTTTACAAATATGTACTTGGGGTCAGTTCCCTTAAAATAGGCAAATTAAAATTTAATAAAGAAATTTTCTAAGAAAATTTGTATTGAGGTTTTGTCAAAAGTTAAATGTTCAAGTATTTTTACTATCAGAAAATATTTAAAGAAAAGTATGCATATTATTTTAGTTGATTTTTTTTTTTTTTTAAATCTTAATAATGAAAGTTTAAAATTATAAAAGTATTAATTGTATTTTATTTTTATAATTTTAATTTTAATTAGAAAATAATTAAATCTTGTGTACAAGATGATTGAAAACAACTAAAATAAAAATTCAAAGCTTTCATGAAAAAATAATGAAAAATTGTATAAGAATATTGAGTCGCAAACTCTATCGGAGCTGCTAGAAGGCGATTAAAGTAATATGTAATACGATAACAAACTAAAGTTATTCTACATTATTTGATTAATACTGTATTTCCCCGCACATAATACGTTTGTGACCAATAATATTACAGGATATGTTCAAAATTTTGTCGGACGCAAGGAGACACACATTACATCTATACTGCAGTGAATAGCGCACGTTTTCAAAAATACGGACGCCATTCCGTGCAGCATCAAATTAATAAGTGTCTCCGTGCATCTCGCAAACACCCCCTGTTGTAATATTGTTTACAAATGCTTCACATGTATGGAAATACAGTATAAATGAAATGATGTCGAATGATATTTAATTTTAGTACTTGTTTTACGTATTATTTTAAACTCCCTCTAGCGGCTCCAGATAGAATTAGTGATCGCGTGCTCATATGTGTTTTATTATTATTTTTGTATGCTTGCTTTGCTCTTTTACTTTGGCCATGTTATTTTGAATTACCCTATACATATCGCACTAGGACTTTATTAAAAAGTAAATACTGAGGTAGCAATTTCGTCCTTCTCCTCACCCCTTCATCTTTTTCGTAAATTTCGTATTTACTGTTTAAGCCAGTAAAAATAGATGAAAATGTAATTGGTTTTCAGCTTTCTTAAATAATAATATTATTGTTAGCAAACAAACTACGAAATTATATTTTCAAAGAAGTAATTTATCTAAAAAAGTTATTAGAAAATAATTCAATGTTTTATTCTATTTGAAAGAATAACTTTTTTTTTTCTTTCTGTAAACAATCTAACAGTCGAAAGAAAAATGTATCTTCAAAAGAAACCAGACATTTTTCTTTTTTCTTTTATGAGTAATATACTTTTCCATTACCCAAAGAAAATGTCAAAGAATGTAACTATTCAATCTGATTAAACGTAATCAGATATCTGTAACTCAAAGTCATATTTCTTGTAAATCTAATAATCGCATTTATTGATATACGTAACTAAACTAAATCCTAAAACTAATAACATAAAATAAAATCTGGATATAATTAGTAAAGAATCTTGTATGTTTTTATTCTCTTGTTGAGTACTCGTGATTTTATAAATATTATTGTATTACTGAAAGCATTTTCTTTCGATACTTTTACACCCAAATAAGTTTACAAATAAATTGAATAAAAGCACCTTATGTGTTGTTTTATTTATTTATTTATTTACTATTTTTATTTATTTATCTTTTATTTTTTACTTTCTTTCATGTAAAAAAGAGTTTTCGATGAGTTTAGATGTTTAGAAATGTCCTGAACATGATATGACCATTTTTAGAAAATTCTTGTGTTTATCAAAAATATTGCAGATGATGTATCTCACGATCTAATGAATGAAATTTAACCAAACTTGGTGCTTATTTAGAATTTGACCAAAACACTGCTGATTTGACATTTGGGGATGAATCACTTGAAAGGTGGAGTTCTCTCGCTTTTCCTTAATTTGTAAGGTGACAGTATAGGACAAAAATTCGCTTAAATGTACAGAATGAGAATTTTTTAACTTTTCAATGTGAAATATATATATATATATATATATATATTAGGGTGGTCCTTAAATTTTAACATTTAATTTTTTGTATGGGGCACCCGCTTATTTTGTTCTATGTATAAAATAAAAACTTCCACAAAGATTTCAAAATTTTAAAACAAGTTTTAAGGGTGGTTACCAATGTTTAAAAAAAAATTAAAATCTAACAAATTTGACATGTTTTGTAACCTTATTATAAATTATTATATTTCAATTATATTAAAAATCGAGACAATATACATTAAAAAATTAAAATACACATAACATAAATTTGAACGATTCGAGCCTTATTTTAGGCTCCTCATCAGTAAATTTCATCAAAAGTAAACGCTAAGAAGAACAATAGATTTCCTTTACAAAAGTACAGCATATTCAGCAGGACTTGTGCATGTCTCATTAAGAGGTGAAAAATTCTGTTTCGTATACCAGCCTTGCAGGAAAATTGCTGAATGATAATTTGAAAAGTTAGATACGTTATTTTAGTATTGTTAAAATCATGTAGATGGTCGATTTCTATGGCATGCTGCACTATTTTAAAACGAATATCGCGGTTTTTGAAATTTCTTTTATGTTCGAGAATTCAATATATAAAGAGAACGACCAGTTTCACCAATATAAACAGAACTGCAAGATTTACAGGGAATGTTATAAATAACCCCTGTACGCGAAAAGGGGTGGGAGGATACTGATGAGGAACCTAAATTAAGGCTCGAAATGTTTAAATTTATCCCAGTGACAGAAAATTTTGTAGCTGTCTGTGACAGGTTTTTAAAATTTCATAATCTGTCTGCGAAATTTGCATGTAGTCAGGGGTGAAAATCGCTTAAACTCAAAAAGCCTGAAAGCTGATAGCGCCAATCTGGAAGAGGGGGGGGGGGGGTAACAAAAGTGGTGGTCTCGTGCAACAATACACAATACAATTTTACTACAGAACAACATAGTATAAACAATTATAAAATAATAAGTTTAACTCATTCAATTAAATATTTTATAGCAATGTTTGACACAACACATTATAAATAATAAAAGTATAAGTTTTAGTTTTTTAGTTTTGATACACAAATTTTTATAAGTGAATTTTGAAGTGGAGGAGAAGTTTTGGAGCAGTTTTAAATGAAATTAGCACTTTTTTACGTTCCCGTAGAATCTCAGTAACAGGTAACAGGAGAAAAGAATACACGCATAACGCTGCCTATCAAGGGAGATCTAGGCTCCTAGGTCACCCTTGTTAAGCATTGTTTTGTGCGTTCCTACAAAGGCACCTGTAGGGGGCACTAGAGTTCTTACCAGAGAGCGTCTAAGACGTCATACATCGGTAGTGCATTGTCACGGGAGAAAAATGTCCGTAAATTGCAGATAATTTTTTATGACTACAGACAAAAACTGTCTGAAAGTTGCGGGTAATTTTTTTTTTAGTAGTACAGACAAAGAGTGTCTGAAAGTTGCGGACTAATTTTTTTTTATTAGTGCAGACAAAAACTGTCTGCAAGCCGTTTTTCTGTGTCCGCGACTATGTCGCCGTGTCGCGGCGTTTCTGCCACTGGGAAAGTTATGTTATGTATATTTTAAAATGATATTTTAATGTGTATTTTTTCAATTTTTGATGTAATTAAAATATAATAATTTATAATGAAATTGCAAAGTATGTCAAATTTGTCAATTTTTAATTTTTCAAACCTCGATAGCCACCTTTAAAACTTGTTTTAAAATTTTGAAATTTTTGTGGAAGTCATCATTTTATACATAGAACGAAATAAGTTGGTGCCCCATACAAAAATTTAAATGTTAATTTTTAAGGACCATTCTAATATATATATATATATATATATATATATATATATACCTTATCCATATATATATGCCTTATCCATATAAGTTTTTGTCTTTTCCATATTATTTTATTCTTTTTAATTTATCGATCTTTCATTTAGCCATATATGTGCTTTTTTATTAAACTGTCTGCCTGGGGGGGGGGGGGTGGAGTTTGATCAATAAAAACATGCTTTAACCCCACACATATGTCTCAAGTCATATGGGGCATTTTTGACAGTTTAAATCATTTATTTTATGTTTTTGCAGTTTTACTTATGAATTGTTTCACATTAGTTAGTTTTCTCGTAAGTTTTTCTTTGGTTATTTTTGTTACTTATTTACAACAATTGTGACTGAAAAAAAAAAAATATATATATATATAGGGACACTGCTTCCTAACCTGTGGGAAAGTACCACAATCAGGGAAGGGGATGAAAATTTTTACTATCGGTATGTTAAAGAAAAAAAAAAAAAAAAAAAAAAAACTCGTCAATACATTTAAGACGATTGCTTACACCAGAAATTTTTGGTAATTTTAAGCAAAGTTTTTTTTTTTTTTTTAAATAAATAGTTAAATAAATAAAATAAACGTATTTTTCAAAATATTTTCTCTATAGCAAAATATTTTCTCTCTATCTCTATTTTCTCTCTATTTTCTCTATACAGCACCATAGATCCACCTTTAATATGCCCGATTCATATCTGCCTTTACAAAATCTGCTCTGTCTTTCGCTATCTTCAGATCGTGCCAGTAACTGTTAAAACCATTTGATTAATCAAGAATAAAATGTTTTTCATCCGAAAATGCAACATTTTACAATTTAATATTGTCTTTATTCAACTTTAACACAGACGTTCTTTCCCCCATTAAATGCTTATTGATCATTACAGATTTTTTATTCATTTTAACATATTTTTAATTATTTTAAACATGCATAAATGTGGACCCCAACCTTTCGTTAAAAAGTACGAGCAAATTCAGCAGCAGTCATTATGAGTAGAACAGTAAGAGGAATTATGAGTCTTCGATCTCTGTAAAACAACTCTGATTTTGCATAAGATCTCTCTCCTATCGAACCAGCAGTTCAACGTTTAACCACATTTCCATCAGCAATTTTAGATCTTCGAATTTCATTAGAAATTCGGCGGATTGGAATTATCCTTCCACTTAAAAAACACCTTTATCATACTTCACTACATGAACGTTCTTTTTTTCGAGGAATTATCAGTAATGTCCGTCCAAGAAAAATTGAAAGCTTATATATGAATTAATCTAGCCCAGTAGTTAACGAATTTGCATGTCAACTGAAATTTATCCGCTTGTAAGTTAAATAAAACGAAAAAATCTTGATTGTCCCTATAATTATGAACATCTGAAAACGTGGAGAAAAAAATATTTTGCATTATTTTTTATTAATTTTGTTTCATATTAAAGAAAAACTAGCTATATGAAGAGCACTTAGTATAATCTTATTCACAATTATTTTTACATTAGTTATTTCAAAATATAAAGTGTCCTTATAAATATGAGAAGGAGTGTATATATATATATATATACATCAGTAAACGTTATACAGAATAGAGTTTTGTATATAAAAGCGCATCGCTTTCACTCCCAACCCCCTTTTTTTGTGTTAATTTTAAATATGAGTATTTTTCAAAAGAACTCTTCAATACCTTTGATACGAATAGTTGAACCATGCATATCTGTGAAAATTTCAGGAAAATTATCATGTTTTCCCCTCATTAAGGAAAAAGAAAAAAAAATAGAAAAGAAGAAGAAATTGTATTTCTTATCATGCCATCCGCAGTGTACAAAATTGAGTTTCTTCTCATATTTATTATTATTTTTATTATTATTAATAGTAGTATTAATAGTAGTATTATTAATAGTATTATTATTATTATTATTATTATTATTATTTAGTAATATTTTGTCTCATATGGAAATCATTTGCATTCGCCATGGAAAATAATTCTGATAAATAATATTTTTATCAAATAATCTACCTTGTGCGAATTTTTATAGCAAAATAGAAAAGAAAGTTTTCTAGTGTGGTCACAATGTACATGTTTTTCATCATAATGGGGTTTATTCGTTCAATACATCCACTATTCATATTTTAATTAAAGGGGTATATATATGACATATTTGATCTTATATTGTGATTTTACTCTTGACCTCTTTCTACCATTAATTTTTCATCCTGCTACCTTAAATTTATTTTATATTGATTGTTTATACAACTGCAACTATAGGTTAAACTGGCTTTGTTCTACCTCGAATGATATATATATATATATTATTTTTAAATAAATGTAAAATAAAAATGATGCACCTATTATAGAAAATGTATTATCGATTACTACAATAACCAGACCGCCAATTAACAATTAAAATATTACTTACCATTCAAATGCGTTTTTTTTTTCTTTTGTAATACGCATTCATTAAATTACCGTTGTAATTTTACATAAGACGTGAAATAAAATATTATAAATATTTTTTCTACTGTAACTTAAAAGAGTACATTTTTCACATTATATCTATTAATAAAATACACTGCATAATACGACAAATAAGTAATACATAGTATATTTTATGTAAGAATGTGTTCGTAAAGAAAGCAATTAGCAAAATAACGGTAATTATTGATTTGAAAATAGGAAAAAAAAAAGTAAATTTAGCACATATAAAAAACATAGAATATTTAACACATAACATATTTCACATGAAAACGAAATTTTCCGCAAGTAAGGAAATAATGAATGTGGTATATTACATTAGCCAGATAATGTGTCTATTTTAAGTGCATGCTAAGAGAAAAAAAGCAGTATACATGAAATAGATAATATGTATTTTTAGTACCTACATGGTTAAAATATTATTTTTATCTTTTTGTATTTTTACACATGCAAAGGGAATACATAATTTGTTTAAATACACGCATCTTATGAATAATTAATATGTTTATTCTTGTAAATATATGAAGCTACTGCGGTATACAAATTAATGCTTTTAATTTAATGCAATGACAAAAACACTTAAACATTTATGTTTACGAAGTCATAGCCTTTTTCATCACAAACACTTTTTTAGTTTCCATGGAAACTTTCAACAAAACAGCTTTTCGCTAATCAAAGTTGTAAGCATGGCATAATATTTTGCAAAATTAAAAATTTTAGCTATTCTTGTTTCAATACAGCCTTTGTCGAGGAAGAGAGTTGAAATATCTGGTTTCATTTCTTTTCTCGCGTTTTTTTTAAACATGATTTATTATAAAACTATTATTGGTATAATGCATTTGCATTTTAAAGTAAATTAAAATACTAAAATAATCATATTTTCTGCATCTAGCTTAAAATTAAACATCGCTAGAATGCTAATTTTCTATTTTAACGTCTATTCCTAAGGCAAATCAGAAGTCATATTAAACATCATAATCACATAAGCGAGACATATTAAACCCTTGACGATAGCTTTAAGGCCCCAAACTCGAGTCCCTTCCCGTTCTTTGATGACTTTTTCTACTCAATTTTGTCCTTTTGTTTCTTCCGGTGTTATTTTTATTTTTTCCCCACACACTTAATTTTCTGAATTTTTTTCTTCGTTTTCCTCCCATGTTTTTTTTCTATGGGTTTTAAAAATTTTTTCTCCGATTTTTACATTCCATCATAATCGCCGTACTTTAGAATGTAAAAGACGAGGGAAGAAAAAGCCGAAAATCCATTAAAAAAAGCATGAAAATGAAATATATATATATATATTCACATTGTTAAATGTGTTAAAAAAAAAAAAAAAAAAAAAAAAAAAAGGCTGACCGCTGAAGAAACAAAAGGCCAAAATTGACTAGAAAAAGTCATCGAAGAGCAGGAAGGGACTCGGTTTGGGGCCCTAAAGCTATCGTCGAGGGTTTAATACATCTCGCTTATTATTTAAGTAATACTTAAGTAATTTTGAAGAAAAGTAAAGCTTCAGGCTTAAATGGGAGTCACTCTTCTGGGAATAAATATATTCGTTAATAAAGAATGACCTTACAGTTTTGTTAAATAATATTTTTTCTATACATAACATAAACCTGTCTGAGAATGCACACTTCTATATCATAGACAAACAATGCTAAAAACATCAGTGCGAAATGTACACACACACACACACAAACACACACACACGCACGCACAGAACAGTGCGGACAACTTGTACGCAGATTTTTACTTAAGAATCCCTCCTAATTTTGAATAATGATGCTTGATAAATATGATAGTCAATCGGAAAGATATACAATTATAAAAAATTACAATAAAAAATAGCGGTGAATATTGATTGTAAAAGTACCTGCAACTTCCCATACTCTCTTTCACACACACACCAAAGAAAAAAAAAACCCTCTAATTTTGTTGATATTGATTTTTAATTCATGAAGGAGGAATATTTTGAATCGTGCTGTTTTTATCAGTGCAGGTACAATGTATAATTTCTACAACAAGGGTTAATTATTTATTAAAAATTGAAGTTAGTATTTAGAAATACTAAATAATTTGCAATACCTTAATTTGTTAAAGTTTTTAATTTAGCTTACATAGAAACAAAATAACCTTTAAATGTTCATAATCGGTGAATTAATAAAACTAAAAATTTTAATACTATGAAATTTTAGTTAGATTTTTTTTTTTTTTTTTTTTTAAGAATTTTTTTCTAAAATCATGACCCTGATACTAATTCAGGATCTTTTTAAAATTTAAAATCATTTATTAACTAACATAACATTTTGGAAAATCCAGAAATACATATACACATATGTACACACACACACACACACACACATATATATATATATATATACTATATATATATATATATATTTTTTTTTTCATTTCTAGTATAGTAAGAAAACGTAGCTACCAACTGTGTTTTGCAACAATAAAATTCTTGTAGAAATTTTTGAAGATAAAATAAGGTTGAAATTTTTACTTTGATGCTAAAAAGCTGTACAAGTTGACAGTTATGAGCATGACCCACCCCTCTCTCTCTCTATGTACATGAAAAAAGTAAACGAAAAGTGAAAAATGAAAAGCGAAAAAAGAAACTTTAATGTTATACGGTGTACTAAAGTAAATAATATACAGAAAAACCAAATGAAAGAATACAATTCCTATTAGAATTGATTATAGATATGCGCATACGAACCTAAACATATATGTTCACTGTTCTTCAAGGCAACAAATGTATTTTTAACATACATTTCTTCTTATAACTGCTAATTTTGGATAAAATTCTTTTCTGCGATTTTTGAAACAAATACTATAATTTGCCTTGTTTACTGCTACCATACACTGTATTCATAGTTGCCAAATTTAGCCCTTTTGGCTACAGAAAAATTTGTAATGGAAATTTTTATTTATTTTTTAATCAGTGAAAACTGTTACAGCGATATATATATGTGTGTGTGTGTGTGTAAAATTCTGTTAAAACTTTCCAGCAGCGAAAAGTGCTAAATTTGGCAACTATATCTGTACTTCATATAAAATTATCCATATAGGATAGAGTGACCACATTTTTTTCATTGAATTTGGGGACAAATATGGCGGTGTCCTCGAATTTCGAGAACAAAAAATAAATAATTAACTAAATCACCTTAAATTGTAAAATTTTAGTAATTTTTATCTATAAAGCACCTAAAAGAACTTATTTCAGCTTATTTATCATAAATATAATAAAACATTATAATAAAACATTAATAACTTTATAACCGGCGTCCCCATATGTGTTGTAATTTTTTTAAGGCCGAAGGTAGTTTTCGAGGACTGTTCTCGAGATACGAGGACAAATGGTCAGCCTAATATAGAAAGATATTGACAAAAAATGGCTAATTATAGTAAGCATTTTAATCGAAAAAAATATTTATTTGAAAAAAAAAATCTGTTGAACCAATATTTAGTAATATTATTAAAAGATATTAAAATAAAACTTCACCAATTATAATTTGTAAATTAACTCTACATATTTTACACGGTCGCCAATTACCCATTGCGCAATATTAGTGCGACGTTAAATCCACCCTACCTACTACATACTTTACGAATATGTTTATATATTAATTCCCTACAAATACTTTAATCTTCTTTAAGCATTTAATAGTGGAAATAATGCTTAATCAGCAGCAAGAAAGGCTCAACATTAAAAGCTTTTTACAGTATAAATCTTTAAAACCCTATTAGTAAGATACATATGATAATGAAAAATTAATTTTCATTTAACGAGGGTATTGCATTAATGTTTGAAAACGAATGATTATGTAAATTTAATAGCTGTCTTTCTTAAGAAATTTTAAATATAAATTTTTTGTTATTATTTCATTTAAAATAATTTCGTAAAATTTATTCTTAGATAAAAGCCTTACTAATATAAATTTATTCATTGCTAAAGTTTTATAAAGGCATTATATGTTACTTAATTTATATCTACAGAAAAATGAAAATCGTCTGCATACATCACTAATGATAATTATAATTAATAATAATTTTAATGAATTTTGTTGAGTGAGTGAATATGTATACGAAAATACAGAAGAAAGTTTATGATAACCCCAACATACTAATTTGATACTAGTATAATAAACGTTATCCTTCCTTTCTCTCTCTCCTGCACACATATACACAAAATGGGGAGAAAATAGAAAGTTTATTATTATTATTATTACATTTTGTCTTCCTCCGCCATGAATTTTTCGTAACACTAATTTTAAATAAAAATTTTTGCCATAAAATGAGCTCATAAAATTAAGAAAAACAGTAAATTTAAAGAATATTGGTGAAAGTGTCCTTAGGAAACTAGTATGCTGTGGCCACCACAAGACTTTCTTCTATATTTTCCTATACAAATTCACGCAGTAACAATTAAAAAAAAAAAAAAAAAAATACGATTTTTTTTTTCAAAATTTTTTTTCGTTAAAAAAAAAAAAATCGATAACTTTGTTTTAAATTATCACATATTTATAGTTCAACCATTCATTTTAAAGATATTGACGAGACCTTTCGAAAGATACCCATCTTGAAAATTTACCCCCCCCCCTGGGGGGTACTTTCCCCTGGGGGGGGGGAAGCGATGAACGAGATTTTTTTCCTAATTAACTACTACTATTATCAATAATTCATATTAATTTCACAATCACAGGTTAAGAATAACTCCCATTATGTACATTTATACGAAATTTTGTCCTATACTGCCATGTTAAAAATTTAGAAAAAATACGATCACAGCACCACCTGTTGAGTGATTGATACCCAAATCTAATCAGCCCCAGTCAGGGGCCAACTAAATACCAAGTCTGGTTAAATTTCGTTAAAAAAAAAAAAAATACGATTTTTTTTCAAAGTTTTTTTTCGTTAAAAGTAAAAAAAATCGATAACTTTGTTTTAAATTATCACAGATTTATAGTTCAACCATTCGTTTTAAAGGTATTGACGAGACCTTTCGAAAGATACCCATCTTGAAAATTTACTCCCCTCGAGGGGGGACTTGCCCCCCATGGGGGTTCACGAGGCTCCTACTCATACAAAATTTTTTCCCCAGTTCACTACCTCTATTATAAATAATTCTTGTAAATTTCATAATGATTACTAAAAAATAATTCTCTTTATGCACATTTATACAAAATTTTGTCCTATATCACCATGTTAAAAATTTAGAAAAAGCGGGATAGCAACGCAACCTGTAAGACAATTTTTACCAAAAGTTGATAGGCACTAATTTATGTCAAAGTGCAACTACATACTAATTTGTATGAAATTCTGTGCAGTAGTTCCTGAGATACAGTTACCACAAAATTTTGTCACACACACACACACAGACAGACTGACAGACAGACAGACAGACATTTTCTAAAAAGGGTCAAATCGTGCTCTACAGCTCTCAAAACGTGTAAATCCATCAAAAACCCGAGGTCGAAAATTTTTACGAATCCAATACTTTCTCTATATTACATATAGAAGAAAGTAAAAATAAATAAATAAATAAATAAAAGGCGTGGTGGTGGGCATGAAAAACTTAAATAGAATAATATAATTTAACTTGGTGCGGTTTTAATGGTAGCAGAAATAAAGATATACATGGTAGTCACCAATTATTATAACAAAGGCAAATTTGATATATACTGTTTTGTTTATTACTAACAAATCAATTTCGGATGAAAGGTTTCATAATACTGTTTTTAAAATAAGAAAGATTTACATGCTGATTTTACTTTAACACAACAAAAAAATAATTATTATACTTTTTTTTTAATAAACGTGTTAATTTGGGAAAAAAAAAATTCATTCTATTGTCTTTAGAAAAATATTAAATTTACATTTTTTTTTTTTTTTTTCTATTTCGTTGTTGTACTTCATATAAAATTAAATGTATAAATAGATAGTCACATAAAAATACTAAATTAAAAATTATATCTTTGACTGTTAATATATATATATATATATATATATATATATATATTGAGAAAATTATTATTATTATTATTAAATATAAAACAGCATTTCGATCTTTTAAATATTGTAAATATATTAATAGTGTGGTAGAAAATAAATATTAAATAAAATTTTTATTTTTAAATTTTCTTCACTACAAATGCATTAATCATCCTTAAGGGCCCTCTTCACTCACCGCCGCCGGAAGCCGAAACTAATGTTATTCAATGGGAAATTTTTCTTTACAAATAACTTATTAACTAATAAATATTTTTAAATTATTTTTTCACATTCTAAAAGTCCCCGGCTGTTAAATTGACGCACCTTTTCTAAAATAATTTTTTTTTTAATTTTTTATATTTTATTTTGAAGCTGCAAAATACGAATTTTCAATATGTGAAATTTTTTCATTTTGCAATTTCGAAATAAAATATTAAAAATTGAAAAATTACATTTTTAAAAAAGGTCCGTCAATTTAACAGTTGGGAATTTTCTGAATGTGAAAACAGAATTTAAAAATATGTATTAGTTAATAATTTTTTTGTAAAGAAAATTTCCCCATTGAATGACATTGGCTCGGGCTTCCGGCGACGGTGAGTGAAGAGGGCCGTTAAGTATTTAAGAGAAGGAACAGAGTCAATTAAATATTATCAAGAAATGCCTATAATAAAAAAATTTTAATGACAAGAATTTTTAATAATATATAAGATAATTATGACATAAAACTAATTTAATTTTCACTTCAAGGAGTTATTAAATTAATATGTGATAAGGAATGATTATGTAATTTAAAAACTGTCTTTATTGAATAATTTAAAATCTCAAACATAAAAACATGGATATTATCTCATTTAAATGAATTTTTAGAGGATTAAATATTCTGTTTAAATAATTATTACCTTAAAATAAACATAAAATACAACACAAGATGATTAACATTCTAAAAATTTTAGTTTAAATAAATTCCATTCGCAGACGTTATTTTTCATTATTACACTGTCAGAAAAAAAAAAAAAAAAACTTTTTATTAAAACTTCAATATATCGACGACAGGTGGATATTCTATAATTTAAGAGATTTTAAAAATGACTGTGTCACAGCATCTATTAAATATTTTAGTTTCTGAACCATGTATTTTACAGACCCCACTCTTTACACTACATTACGATTTGATTCCGACTAATATAATAAATAAAAATAAAAGTAGATCTTTTTACCATAAATATTCAAAATTGAAAAAAAAAAAAAAAAATTAAACAGTATAACAGTTAAATGCAACGTCTGCAGACGAAAATTTATTTAAAAATAAATAAATAATTAAAAATAAAAATAAAAATAAAAATCTTTAAATTGTTAATCTTCTTGTGTTCTTTTCTATGTTTATTTTAAGATAATAATAACTTAAACAGAATACTTTTGATAGAATTCACAGAAGAAACTTTTATCAAATATTTAAATTCAAGATTTATAAGGTAAGTAAAATGCACTCACCTTGTATATGAGTATCCCATGAGGCTTGCAAAAACAGATGAATTTATTCCATGTATGAAAAGAAGAACCAATTTCTATTTTCTTTTATAAATATCTTTTCTGCTAAGCTATTCAAAAGATAATTTTAAATATATAAATAATGATGTTTCAATTTAATTAAACCAGCCTCATTTAGCTTGGTTTGTGTATTAGGAAATTATATATTATTTTATGTTGCATTATTTTGTGGGAATAAAAATCAACCCACGTATTATCCTTTTAATCACATCTTTTTTATTATGAAAACTGAACATCGAAGAAGGAGAAAAGAAAAAAAAAACGAAAAATACATTATTACATGTACATAGAAACACAGACGGCCAATCAGAACAAAATGTGTCATAGCGTCGTCACAATGTAGATGTATATATGCATGAAGAAATAAAAGAGTCAAATGAAATGTTTTTAGAATAATATGAAAAAAGATAGTTTTTTGTAATTATTGAAAGAATGTCATTTTGAGTTTATTTCTCACCAACACCCCTGCGTAAACTCGATGACATTTAATCACAGTTCAACAAGGAAATTCGCAGTTTTCGAAAAGAATGTCTCGGCAGAGGCTTCGTGAGCACATCGGCGATCATATTTTCCGTGCTTACATACTCAATCTTTATTGTGCCCTGATCAACAAGGTCTCGAATCAGATGATACCTTAGTTCGATATGCTTAGTTTTCTGTCGAAACTTGTCGTTTTCCGCTAATTTAATGCAAGAAAGGTTGTCTTCATAGAGTGTAATAGGACAATTTTGTTGCATATCAATTTCTTCAAAAAGGTTTATAAGCCATTTTACTTCTTGCGCGGCACTTGCTGCAGAAATATATTCCGCTTCTGCTGATGACATTGATACAGATTTTTGTTTTTTGCTTGTCCAGTATACAGTATTTGCTCCTATGCAGAACAAATTTCCTGTTGTAGACTTACGATCACTGGGGTCGTTTGCCCAGTCGGAATCTGCATATACCCTCAAGACAGGCTCTTCAATATTATTATATGTCAATTTAAGATTAATTGTACTTTTTAAATATCTCATTAATCTTTTTACCGCTTCCCAGTCTTTTGCTCTTGGGCGCTCATTTCTTCTACTCAAAATATTTACCGCGGCGCTAATATCCGGACGTGACACGGTTGAAATATATAACAATGCGCCTACAGCCTGTCTATATTGTGTATTTTCTGGTAAAAGGTTTTCCTCGTCATTTAATTTTATGTAACCTGTGTCCATAGGAGTGTCTGTAGGTTTTGAATTTTCTAAACCGTATTTGACTATAAGTTCTTGTATTTTGTGTGTTTGATCAAGAGTCATTGTATTTTCATTAGGGCGATTAATATTTATCCCAAGATATTGTTTTGCTTCTCCCAAGTCTGTTAACGGGTATTCTTGTTTTAGTTTGTTTACAATTTCATTTATTTGTTGATCATTCCCCGCTATTAACAAATCATCGACATACACAAGTACATAAGTAGTTACATCGTTTTGTTTACGTTTATAAAGACACTTGTCGAATTGACTTTGAATAAAGCCTAAGTTAAGTAATGACTCATTCAATTTTAAATTCCATGCTCTCGCGGCCTGCTTTAGCCCGTATATTGCCTTTTTTAATTTACACACCTTATGTTCTTCCCCGGATACCACGTATCCTTCTGGCTGATGCATATAAACATCTTCACTTAATTTACCGTGTAAAAATGCAGTCTTGATATCAATATGTCTAAGACTTAAATTCTTATAAAGACTCATTGCCAAAAAACTTCTCAAGGTTGTGTGAGACGCCACTGGGGCGAAAGTCTCATCGTAGTCTATTCCATATTTCTGTGAAAAGCCCTTCGCAACCAGCCTAGCTTTGTATTTTTCAACACGGCCCTGACTGTTATATTTTGCTTTGAATGCCCATTTGCACCCTACTATTTTCATCCCTGGTGAAACCTCAACTAAATCCCAGGTGTCATTCTGCTTGAGTGAATTTATTTCATCTAATGTAGCATTGATCCAATTTTCCTTTTCTACAGGGTTTTCCATACTTATTATATCATCCCAGCATTTTGGTTCACTTATTCTTTCATTGTGTAATGTGAATGCGAATCTATCTGGTGGTACCCCTTTATTAGATCTTTGTGATCTACGTGGAGTATTTTGAGAATTATCTGACACAACACTATCATTAGTTTCATCTATCTCTGAGTCTATTATTTGCAAATTTGGTGATGTATTTTTATTATCACTTTTCTCATCATTGTTTTGTGATGTGTCATATTTAAGTATCGCTTGTTTTTCATTTTCTACAAATTTTACGGTTCGACTAATAATTATGTTTTTGCCATTTGTACAGATCCTATATCCTTTACTTCTATTGTCGTACCCTACGAATATACCTTCCTGTGCCGTATTATCTAATTTTCCTCTGTGTACCTTTTGTACGTATGCATAGGCACGACAACCAAATGGTTTTAACATTGATAAGTCAGGTTTTCGACCTGTCCATAATTCATAAGGTGTCAATTCACACGAAGATGTTGGGAGTCTATTTTGCAAGTAAACTGCGGTATTTATTGCCTCCCCCCAGAAAGAATTTGGTAAATTGCCATCTTTTAATAAACAACGTGCCATTTCAACTAAGGTACGATTTTTACGTTCAGCAGTTCCATTTTGAGAAGCTGAATAGGGAACAGTGAATTGGTGGTCTATACCTAATTTTGTTAAGTATTCATTTAATTCTGTCCCGGTATACTCTCCTCCGTTGTCGGAGCGGATTGCATGCAAAGTTCGTCCGAATTTATTTGATGTCATTGCGATATATTCCCTCAATTTTGCAAAAACTTCATCCTTTTTTCTCAGTAGGTATATTACTGTAAATCGACTAAAATCGTCTATAAAAGTTAAAAAATAGTATTTTCCACCGACCGTGGGGGTTGTCATTGGTCCACACAAGTCAGTGTGTACCAACTCTAGTGCTTTAGTTGCCCTAAACTGAGCCTTTTTGGGATAAGGATTGTCCGTTAATTTAGTTAATATGCAAGTTTCACATGCATTATCATGTTTGCAGTTGTCTAGTTTTATCCCAACTGCCATGTTGTTGTTTACCAATCGTTTTATATGACTAATGTTTCTATGGCCTAATTTAATGTGCCATTTATCAATGCAATTTGTATTTTCACATATTTTTACCATGTTTATAGTGTGTGTTGTATCATAGTTAACTTTGCATTCGTATAAATTGTTGTTAATGTAACCTTCAATGCACGTTTCTCCTTCATGCATTATTTTGCATGATTTGTTTTCAAATATTGCTACACAACCATTTTCAGTAGCTTCTTTTACAGATATGAGGTTTGTCTCTATCTCTGGTACATATAAAACATTTTTCAATATTATAGTATTATGTGTGTTATTGGAATTTATGGTGTTTAATTTCACAGACCCATGACCCAGGGATTCTATCTCCTGTCCATTCGCGATTGTTACGCGTGAATTATTATGATTAAATTCATGAAATTTATTCCTATCATTGCATACATGCGTTGAACAACCTGAGTCTACATACCAATTGTTAGATTTCTCACCGATAAATAGAGTGAATATTTTATCGTTAGGTTTTTTATTTTCACTCTCAGTAATAAGAGCCCTATCCGCGTTATGTCTGTCTTGAGAGTACATACCAGATTTGAAAGTTGATCTGGCATTGCTGGCTTTTGTTTGTTTCAGAGTCTTTTCTTTATTTTTATTTTTAAGATGCCAGCATTCTTCAATTGTATGCGATTTTTTTTTACAATAACGGCAGAACTTTGAATTTTCTGGTTTCGGTTTAAATTTAACCTTTAACACTGAATTATTTTCAGATTTGTTTTCTTTTCTTTTAGAAAATTCATCAATCAATTTCGAGCGTATAAACTCTGGTACAAGATCCTTTTCATCACGCGATTCTAAAGCGGTAATTAATACATCATAACTTGGAGGTAAGGAACAGAGCATTAGGGCTGAAAGGTGCCTGTCATTTATTTCTTCTCCGAGCGATGCTAACTTATCTCGCAATTGATAGATGTTAGTTAAGTGGTCTATCATATCGCCACCTTCAGTTAATTTCGTAGAGTAAAGCTTTCTAAGCAAAAATAGTTTACTGCTGAGGGTTGAACGCTCATGTACAGCTTTTAAGGCGTTCCAGCATTCTTTAGCGGTCTCAAGATTTTTGACATGGATTATTTGATTATCCTCTATTAAGAGGTTTATAATGGCTCGTGCTTTCCTATTTTTGTTATTCCATGTGTCCGTAATAGGATTCGGAGCATCGTTAAGAACCACGGAATATAAATCTTCCTTTTGGAGAAACATTTCTAATTTAAATTTCCACACATCATAATTTTGTGCGTTAAGTTTTTCAATTATAGTGTCCTTGAGGATACTCATTTTAATATTTCAATTTTGTTTTCTTTCTAGTTTATAATAACTACAATTTTATATTTAATCATTCATATGTTTATTTTAAACATTCTTTTATTTCTATACTTTCGTTTTCAAGAAACAAAAAGAAAACATATTTATTTATTTTCGCTTACATTTTTTTTATTATCATTAGCAAAATAATATTATTTTAAATGAAGCAAATGTTTCTTCAAATATGCAAAGAAAAAAAAAAACTGTCAAGAATAAATTCAAAGTTTCGATTTAGCGCGTCAGTCTCATAATCTGATAGAATTCACAGAAGAAACTTTTATCAAATATTTAAATTCAAGATTTATAAGGTAAGTAAAATGCACTCACCTTGTATATGAGTATCCCATGAGGCTTGCAAAAACAGATGAATTTATTCCATGTATGAAAAGAAGAACCAATTTCTATTTTCTTTTATAAATATCTTTTCTGCTAAGCTATTCAAAAGATAATTTCAAATATATAAATAATGATGTTTCAATTTAATTAAACCAGCCTCATTTAGCTTGGTTTGTGTATTAGGAAATTATATATTATTTTATGTTGCATTATTTTGTGGGAATAAAAATCAACCCACGTATTATCCTTTTAATCACATCTTTTTTATTATGAAAACTGAACATCGAAGAAGGAGAAAAGAAAAAAAAAAACGAAAAATACATTATTACATGTACATAGAAACACAGACGGCCAATCAGAACAAAATGTGTCATAGCGTCGTCACAATGTAGATGTATATATGCATGAAGAAATAAAAGAGTCAAATGAAATGTTTTTAGAATAATATGAAAAAAGATAGTTTTTTGTAATTATTGAAAGAATGTCATTTTGAGTTTATTTCTCACCAACAACTTTATCCTGTAATCATGGACTAGTATACATGAATACATGAATATTACACATTATTTATATATGAATGATACATGGATATTATTTATATTCATTGAAGTGTTTTGACTTAGGGGTCATGTTAAATTTTGAAATACGAACTTTATTTATTTATTCATTTTTTAATAATATTAAAAAAAAAAAAAAAAAAAAAGCAAAATTTTTAACTAACAAGGAGAGGTCACGACATGGAAAATTCAGATCGGGACGATATTGTGCAGGATTGTAGTACACTATGCAGGTAACAACATACTAAAGCAGTAGGACCCACTATCCACAAAATTTCGAGAAAAAAGCATTTAAAGTTTCAGTCATCTTTAAATACAAGTTATTTCGCAAGCAAGGTAGAGCCCCAGTGGCGTGAGCGTAAAGCGCTGGTTTCCCACTCGGACAACATGGGTTCGAGACTACCTACGGAACTTTTTTTTTCTTCTTTAATTTTTTATGTAATCTAAATTTTTTATTTATTTTTACTTTATTTTATAATTCATTTGAAAATTTTAATAAAAGATTATTAAATTTTGTTGAATATAGAATAAATAAATTTTTCTATTTTTGATATTTATAACTTAAAAAAAAAAAAAAAAAAAATCTATTTTAACTATAAAATAAGGAAAAACTAAAGAAAATGTTTTTAATTATTTTTCTAAGTATTTTATTTTATTTTAGATATATCCAAACCAATATTAAATTTTGTTTTTTAATTATAAAAAATAAAAAAAATACAGAGAAATGATGATTTTAATTGCATATATAATTATTATCCAAATTAAATAATAACTTCTCCAATCAGAACAACTTCTTGAAAAATTAAAGTATAGGATTACGACACTATTAAATTTTTCAGGCAAAGAAATGTTATCCTTAAATGTAGATTTTAAATGTTAATCAACATACTTTCTTCTTCGACAACGACATTTTTTTTTTTTTTTTTATCCTTCTGTGGACGAAATAAAATATTTCACTTCACCTGCTCTCTATTATTAACAAGCTAAAAGGGTTTACGTAATTTATAGACATTAAAGGGAAAACAGGAAGCTCAAACCAAGATTTAAGTACACCTGCTAACTATTTTTTACACTTTGTTTTACAGCTTGCTTATTTTTAGTTATTTAAATTTTTTATCTGTTTTTCTTTATATTTGTTATTTAGTGTTTTGTAAAATTAAAATTTATTTTTTAAGTTATAAAAATTTATTGTATTTTCAAGTTATAAATATTAAAAAATATAAATATTTATCTTATATTCAAGAAAATTAAATAATATTTTATATTTTTTTCAAATTTTGAATTCATTAAAAAATAAAGTAAAAATAAATAAAAAGTTTAGATTACATAAAAAATTAAAGAAGAAAAAAAAAAAAAAAAGCTCCGTAAGTAGTCTCGAACCCATCTTGTACGGGTAGAAAACCAACGCTTTAGGGCACTATCTTGCTTGCGAAATAACTTGTATTTAAAGATTACTGAAACTTTAAATGCTTTTTTCTCGAAATTTTGTGGATAGTGGGTCCTACTGCTTTAGTATGTTGTTACCTGCATAGTGTACTGCAATTCTGCACAATTTCGTCCCGATCTGAATTTTCCATGTCGTGACCTCTCCTTGTAAGTATGTGATACGGATAAACTTTGTTTCTCAAACATAATTTTGGGTTTCTAAAATTAACAAGACACAAAATTTATAAATAAAAAAAAATCAGAATTGTCGTATAAGCTTTGTTTTAACGTTAAAAAATTACATGTATTTACATTTCTGCCAAAAGTAAATATGTATAGAAAATTAAAATCAGCAAGTTATATTACAGAAATATCTGCTTCTTTCATTTTAAACATTCATGATATCGAGGCTATTTTTTATTGACTTATTAGTACCACATATATCATAAAGAAACGTCTTAAGATAGAAATGTCAGGTTAAAGAAAAATATAGATTTTTTTAATGATCTAGAGAAGTGTTTTTAAATAAGTCTTTTCTTTTTGTATTAACCGATATAAATCATTTCTGAGTTGCTTCTCTTGACAGTAAATGTCTTTTTGATTAATTATTCACTTTTTTTTTTTTCGTTGTTAGTAATGAATTAATATCAAGAACACGCTAAAGGAGGGTTTAACGTTGTTTTCTCTTTATTTATAACTTGTTATCAAAAGAAGGTTTTTTTTTTTCCTTGCAATAGCGAATTTATACCAAAAGTAGTGAAAAAATACACATCTTTTTAAAATGAAAAATATTTTTAATTAACTGTAAAATGAATTTAATATTCATGCATGCGTATTAATATTAACCGTATTGAAAATAAATAAATAAAATTAAAAATGTTCCAGTCTAAACTTACATTTAAAATAATTGCCATGCTACAAGATGCTTACATCAAGATGTATATTTTAAACATAATTATATTTTACATATGTTCTGTACATAACATTTAACCTTTATTAAACTGTTATCTTTGTAAATTATCAGTTAATTAACATTAAGAAGAAATATTTTATGATTATAATATTTGATTATTTCTACTGCGATTCCTTAAAACTCATGTATAAACAAAAAGTAAGTTATAGGTTAACATATTTTCTATAGTATATTGTCTTTTAATAAAAATAACGTCTTGTTTACAAAGGTTAATATAGTCATCCATTCGGCACTATATATTTATCACATTACATAAAATTTGATTATAGATATAAGTAGTCAGAATGAAAAAAGGTACAAAATACATTTTTCTTTCTTCTTTTTTTAATATGAAAAATATTTTAAATTTTCTTTAAAACTAATTTCATCTATAGCATACTTATTAATTATAACAAATAAAAAATTATAATAATAATAATTTTACAGCTGAATTCAAAATAAAAATAGTTGCTTTTTCCACAAATTTTACATCAAGCTTTATATATTTTATATAGATATGTTTTACAAATAAGTAACAGAACTTATAGATTAATTTATTCTCTATAATATTTGTTTTCTGACCAAAAAAAAAAAAAAAAAAAAAAAAAAAAAATGCTTACAACCATTCTTATTATAAATATATATTCAGCATCAGATATTCACAAATATTTAACGTGATTCTCTATAAGTTTCTGGTGACAAATACCTACTGGCAATGATACATCAGATGAATATATGTTTGAATAATGACTCTCAACAACATTAAGCTTCTCGAATTATCTTGTGACAGTTGCTGAAAGTCACCGCTAATAAATAGCGAGTATTAAGGTTTGAATATATAACATTTTATTCTTACATATCAAATATATTATACATTTATAAGTTCTTATATTTACGTTCAATATAAGATAAGGAACCTTAAAAAATTAAAAATTGTCAGTTATTTAAGGTAAAATTGAAATATAGTATGTGATTACATCTGTATAAATATTTCTCAAACGTGGATCAGTTATGATTAAGTTTTGCTGAAACGATACAAATGTGACATGATGGCAGAACAAATTTCTTAGATTCATAGTGTAAAATAAATAAAAAAATAGTATGTTGTGGCCACTACAACCACATGATTTTCTTCTATATTCTCCTATGCGATACGATTTCACTCAGCAAAAATAATTTATGAAAATTATTATTTATTAAAACTATCTTCCCTGAACATGAATTCAGACGATTTTCATTCTACAGAAATATTATAACATTAAATATCCAAAGAAAGACAATTTTATTCTCGATATGACATCTTAAAAAAATGAGGGTTTTTTTTTTTTCCTAAGTTATTTTTTGTAAAAAAAAAAAAAAAAAAAAAAATCGATAACTTCATTTTAAAATATTGCAGATCGATGGTTCAACCATTCTTTTTAAAGGTATTGACGAGCTGTTTTGAAAGGTACCCATAATGAAAATTTACTCCCCTCGGGGACGGACATCCCCCCACACACATTGGGGAGGGGCAATGTCCCTCCATATACATTTTTTTTTCCTAGTTGACTATCACCATTATAAATCATTCTTTTTAATTTCATAATTATTATTAAAAAATAATTTTCTTTATGTACATTTATACGAAACTTTGTCCTTGACCGCCATGTTACAAATTTAGAAAAAGCGGGATGGCAACGTCACCTGTTGGACAATTTTCACCAAAAGTTTCCAGATACTAATTTATGACATCAAATTTTATGAAATTACGTGCGGTAGTTCCTGAGATGCAGTTTTCACAAAATTTACCACACACACACACACAGACAGGCATTTTATAGAAATGGTCAAATCGAGTTCTATACCTCTCAAAACATGTAAATTCATCGAAAGCCCGCGGTCGAAAGTTTTTTTCGAATCCAGTACTTCCTTCTTTTAAATAAAGAATAAAGTAAAAAAAAGGAAAAACCACTGGGGATAATAATATAGAGTATAGAGCATAAGCCTGCATTTTCAAAACAAGACATTTAGTTTTTAATTGTGATTAAAAATAATAGAGAAAACACGTCAAATGTGCTACCTGATTGACCAACCCAGTTCCGATGGATCAAAAGCATTAATTCGCCTGCACCAGAATTTGGTTACAAAATAATCTAATACATGCAATTTTAAATATTGATTTCGTTTGACGTTCTTAAAAGTGTATTATGTTTTCGATCAATTTCAAAGAACGTAAAACCCTTCCTTTTGTTCAAAAAGTAATTCATACAAAAACTGACGTCATAGTAACTGACGTCTCCTGTGTGACTTTTTTTTTTTTTATGACAACCTTTATTCGGAATGATTTGTTTGTTCATTTCTGAACACGCTATTTTATTGACACTTTTTAAAAATTTTAATATGCACTGCAGACGTAATCCTGATACATTCAATGCTCTTAGAAGACTTAGAAGGGCGAATGAAACGCTAGAGCAATCAAATGCGCCTAAGCGATTAGGAAGTACTCAAGGTCACCCCAAACTAACTATTAATAGCTCCCATGAAGTTCATGGTCTAGGACAGCATAACTGCGGAACTGGTGTTTATATGCTTTTATTATGTACATGAATATTAATATGTCTTTTTAATTTAAGCGTAAGCAATATCCTGTCCGACTGCCATTTTCAATGACAGTTATCAAATCCCAAAGCCAGAATTTTGAAGGAAAAAAAAAAAAACCATATTTTTATCTAAGCTATTTTCAGTCATAGCCAATATGTTCAATATGTTGCTTTTTCTCGAGAGAATCGTTTTCTAATGTGAACTATGAGGAGGTGGAAAACTGCGTTTTACTGAAATTTTCTACAGGTTTTATTTATGAGACTTTTCTGCGTATTATATTAGATACGTAGGTACTATCATGCAAATATTCTTCGGGTACAAGGTTAGTTATTTAATATTTCTATTGAGTTTGCTTAGAACAGGGAGTAAAAAATATAGCATAAATTTGCCGAATGATATTCATGTCCGGCCTACTAAAAAGATAATTATGAAGAAGAAGAAAAAAAAAAAAAAAGAAAAAAAAGCCGACCAACAAAAATAAACTTCGCTCCAAAAATAAATTTGTGTCTTGAAATATTCAAACCTTAAGATACCATCAAAGATTTGTAAAAAGTAAACTTAAATGGCAATATGTATAAATTTTTTGTTCAATGTTCAATGATTTTTAATTGTTATATTTTTTAAATTTGTTATAGGCATCAAACTTAGTCTTAAATATCGAATATTGAACTAAAAAGCCTTTACCAGTTGTCAATAATGGTGTAGCACACAATTTTTAACATGTTGTATTTACACAAAAATAATTGGAGTGTAACAAATATATTATGTTTTTATTATTTACATGCTAAAAATTGCTAATTATATTTTCACTTTAAGCATATAAAAAACTTATTTTTTATTATATGATTAAAGTTATAAAATAAAAAGGGTTTGTTGAAAGTTTATTGTAAATCCCCCTTGAATCCTACTAAACCAAACACTTTGTCATATGAACGTCATATTCCAAAAACTTCTGAAGCCTTTAAGCAATCAAAATACATCTTTGCTGAAGAAAAAATGCATCATCACTAATAATATTATTAGATCCTCACTAAGATATATGCACACAAAGTGTTTAAAAAAAAATCTACCTAGATCTAAACTGCACATTTCATCAATACATATTTATTATATAACTAGAAAAGCCCCGTTCGGCAGCGACCCACCCATTCGCAGACTCTCGAAGCCTGTCCCTATTGCCTGTGCCAATAGCTTACCAGTGGACTTCTATTTTGGTGCTTATCAGATGACAGTTTCGAAACGGACAATATCAAACAAATTGAAGTAGCAATTTTATATTTGAATCCCAGTTACATATGAACAAAACTATACTGGGTACATAATATTTTCTTTCATGTTATCTTTTATATTTATTTGATTTATTGGATCAACCATGAAATGACAACAATTTCACGCCAAATATAATATTACAATGTGCTATGATCGACTACGTCTATCGCAGGGGACAATTAATTTTTGTGGATATA
This sequence comes from Salticus scenicus, assembly GCA_963930645.1. Lineage (NCBI taxonomy): Eukaryota > Metazoa > Arthropoda > Arachnida > Araneae > Salticidae > Salticus > Salticus scenicus. Next base: position 111,642,875 of record OZ005649.1, read on the forward strand.
ATAGTAGTTGAGTTAGTTAATAATATTTGGTATATAAAAAAATAAATAATGAAATAATGAAATATGTAAACCTGATCATGGAACAGCCTTAATATATCTTCCCTTGGCGACTTTTGAATTTCAATCGCCACTTTAGACAAAAATGCATACTTTATATGATTATTTTTTCTGCTTCTTTCTTTTCTTTTCTTTTTCCTGTCCTTTTCTTTCTTTTCTGTTTTAAAATATTTTATAACTTATTTATATTTTTGATGTGCTACTTTGCATAAAATGGCTTTTGCGAAAGTGGGGTCCTTGGCGAAAAATGTCCGACCTATTTCAGCATCAAAATTTTAAAAATTACCCAGGATTATCAATAAGTAAAGCTCTTTGATATAATGCTGAATAAGCTTTCATGCTAAGCGCGATTCATTCATTACAAAAACATACTATTTAAACAAACTGAAAACTAAATAAAATCTTTTTGTAAAAAAATAGAACGGACTCCAAAAAGCAACTACTATTCAAACAACTAAAAAAAAAAAAAAAAAAAAAAAAAAAAATGGGTATGAAATGAAACAGTAAATTGCGCCTAAAAGTATAAAATAACTTCCTTCGCCAAATAACCTATAACACTACAATTAATCATAACTTTTGAAGTCAGCGCAAAATTAAATAAAATTTAATTAGTTTTTAAAGGTTTGTTTTTAGATCGGTAGCAGCAAATGCTGTTGCCTCGAATGAACCATTTTCATGTTTCCTTTATTATTTTATCACTGTATAAAATTGGTCCATTAGTAGCATCTACATAGAACAGTGAACATTCTTCACAATGCGGTATTTATGTTTCTACGAAGTCAGAGTTTCCTTTGAAAATTTGGTATAACATTGATAACTATCATCCTTGGTGGCTTTTGGATTTAATGCAAAAATGTGCACGCAAGATGTATAATTTCATAATATATATTGTACGAAGTATTGTTTCATACTCTTTATTACTCTCTTAATATACCTTATCAAAATAATCATGACATCCCAAATAAATTAAATATGTTTGCCAGATAATTTTGCGTTTTTTTTTCACCAAGGACGTCAGATACTAGCATCTTCGCTAACTTTTGCTGCTTACGAAATCTTATTTGTTTTCTTGAATCAAGTTAGTTTTCAGCTGCGTTTTGCAGGTGACAATGTGAGATGTGTATTTTGAATAGGATTTCATTTTTGTATTGAATAAAGGTATCATTTTTTTTTTTTTTTAATTTTGCGGCGACTTCTAAAGTTATGATTAATTGTAGTGTTAGAGGTTCTTTGGCGAAGGAAGTTATTTTATACTTTTAGGCACAATTTACAGTTTCATTTCAAACATTTTTTTTTTTTTTTTTTTTTAGTTGTTTGAATAGTAGTTGCTTTTTGGAGTCAGTACTATTTTTTTACAAAAAGATTTTATTTTTCTCTTTTCAGTGAAAACCTATTCATATAGCAGAACACCAGAAGACGTTCGACGGCTGTTTCACAAATCACAACTTCCAAGAAAAGTGACATAACTCAAAAAATGATTTATGTCACTGAAAAATACATGAAATGCACCCAATGTGAACAAAACAGTTACATTTCCATCTAGAAAGATATCCACTCGAGAGACAGTTGTGCCAGTTTTAATCTAGTCAAGTTATTTTTAAGTTGATTTTTCTCAAATGCTGCATTTTTAATTTGTGTCACTTTTCTTGCCTTTATCGGATATGAGCAAAAAACTATCTATTGAATGAACATACGTTAAATTAAAAAGGCTTTAGAAATGTAAAGAACGGATACGCTGTATTCGTAACGAAAAATTCTGTTAGGCATATATATTGAACTTTACAGTGAATACGTGTCACTCTCTGCGCTGGAAATTGTGCAGCGTAAAGTTCAAACAAAGAGCAAAATATGCATTGCAGCTGACGGACAGAGGTTTCAACATCGATAATTACATACTGCTTTTACCAGTGTAGCTGCATGCGTTCAGCAGTTAGTGTGAGAACAGACTTTTGATCTTGTAATTTGTTTATATCTTCATGAAATCAAAATGAAACCTATTTCAGGTCAAGTTCATTACGACAACAAATAAAGTATTAAAATTAAATCATCTCTTACGAAGTTATAAGCTAACAAATTTCAACAGAAAAACAATGAGAAACATGGTTTGTACTGAGAACCTCTTCCTTTATGAAGTCGGTTTAAAACGTTTATGCGTTAATCGATATGACCGCTTACAATAACCATACTTTGAATTTTACATAGCATAAATGTCACCCGCTACGCTACAACACATGCAATGTCATTCAAGTGCGCACAAAATAGGAAAATGTGAACAAACAAACACACGTTTTAAGCGTTCTGTTTTTATCATTAATGTCTAATCTATCTTTCCGTACTAAATCGATGATGCTCTGCAATTTTATAATTTACTTTTTTCCCCTGTCTTGAACCGTTTCCGATATAGGAACGCTAACTCCACTGTTTTCCACCAGGTGGCGCTGTAGGCGGTTGAATTGCGAAGCACATGTCCACTTTACTATACCTACATACGACTTTTATGAATATAGCTGCAGCTGTTCAGCAGTTAAAAGAGTCGAGACTGACTTTTTTGGGCACCCAGTATTTTCTTTTTATCGTAAAGATATTACAATGAAACTTACTTCAGAGCAAGACCCTTACAATAAAGCAAAATGTATCAAAATCGGATCATCCGTTCAGAAGTTATGAGCTAAGAAACAAAAACAAAAACAAGAAAACATACGCTTTTAATTCAGAACCTCCTCCTATTCGGAGTCGGTTAATTAGAGCATCTCCTACAAAATTATAAGCTTACAAACACCCCCAACAACACATAGCTTGAATTAAGAACACCCTCCTTTCTGAAGTTGGGTGAAAACGACTTTGCGTTAATCGATGTGACCGTTTACAGTAACAGTACTTTGAACCACGGAGTATACGTGTCATCCGCTACGCTCCAAAATGTGCAACGTAGTTCAAGTGTGCACAGTGTAGGAAATTGCAAACAAACAACTGCACGTTTTAAGCGTTCTATTTTTAGCAATAATGTCTGAAAACTGTCTTTTAGTAATAAATCGATGATGCTCTACAACTTCGCAATTAGCTTTTCTCCCATCTTGAACCGTTTTTGATATTGGAGCGCTAATTCCGTTTTATTTCACCAGACGGCGGTTTATTTTCTTTAGATTGTAAAGATATTACAACGGAACCTACTTCAGAGCAAGATCTTTGCAACAAAACAAAAAGTATCAAGTAACCGTATTTTGAACTATATAGCGTATGTCTCACCAGCTACACTACCATGTGTGCAATGTAGCTCAAGTATGCATTGTATAAGAAATTGCGAACAAACACGTTTTTAGCATTGTATTTTTAGCATCAATGTCAAAACTATCTTTTCGTACTAAATCGATGATGCTCTGCAATTTTATAATTAACTTTTTCCCCCTGTCTTGAACCGCTTCCGAGATAGGAACGCTAGCATGGATGTCTAAACTATCTTTTTGTACTAAATCGGTGATCTTCAACTTTGTAATTCACTTTTATCTCTAGAACCGTTTTCGAGATAATAACACTAATTCCGCTATTTTCCACCAGGTGGCGCTTCAAGGGGTTTAATCTTGTACTGTATGGCCACTTTACTATACTTACATACCATTTTTTATCACTATAGCTGCGGACGTTTAGCAGTTAAAAGAGTTCGGACTGATTTTTTGGGCACCCTGTATTTTCCTTAGATCATAAAGATATGAGAATGGGACATATTTCAGACCAAGACCTTTTCAGCAAAACAAAAAGTATCAAAATCGGAGCATCCGTTCTAAAGTTATGAGCTAACAAACAAACAAAAAAAAAAAAAAAAAAAAAAAAAAGCATACGGTTTGAATTACGAACTTTCCTCCTTTTTTTGAACTCGGTTAATAAAAATAAATCTAAATTTGAGGTATATTAAAAAAAGTTAGTTCTCCTTTTTTTTTTTTTTTTAAATACATGAGCAAATTTAATATTTTATAATTTATAATTTTTCGCTTTAACTCTTTGCGGCGCAGGGTAATTCAAAGAATTTAAATTACACTGCCACCAGAATTTACGAACAAAATTAAAATAAAAGACATTTTCAATTTTCAGGTTTAAAAAAAGGGCCTTTTCTGCTTTGTTATAAACGTAAATTTTTGCTAAAAAATTTCCGGGATGAGTTTTCACACTTGAGAATTAAAATTAGATGTTCAATCAGCGGGAACACTGTGACTGAAAGGGTTAAAGCATATTTAAAAAAAAAAAAAAAAAAAAAAAAAAAACTATTTTTTTTTTTTTTTTTTTTTTTTTTTTTTTTTGCAACAATTAAAAATTCAAATGCCCAATTTTAAAGCTATTACCAGGTTGTTATTTTCATATTTTATTTACTTTTAAAAAATCTAATCAAAATTTCGTTACAAATGTGGTACCAAATGAAAGGGACATTTTTTTTTTTTTTTTTTTAATCCGTCGGATTAAACAGCTTTTCGATCAGACAGTTAGATATTTTAAAATTAACTAATGTATGAATATTAGGTGGCAACTTGCGTCCACACAGTGAACAAATAGACTCCAAGGAAATCTCTCAGCCATTTACATATATAGATGGTTTATATAAAATAAATTTCTGAAGTGCAAGATCGACATTTATATATAAAACACAAATTTGACATTCACGCGTAAAGCAATTTTGGTAAAGCATTAAAAATCAATGATAAGGCTTTTTATCATTATTATTGTTATAATAATCGTTTGAGTTTGTTATAATATTAGTGTATGTTTTAAATGATCCCTTTAATAAAATTTAATAACATATTATCCCATATAGCGCTAATAAATAATAAATATAGTGTTGCCAACCCTCTGAACTTGTGAATAACAATAATTTTTAATAGCAAAAATATATTATTTTAATAATAAAATTTTCTGGTCAAATAAGGCAAAGATAACTCTAAGGAAATAGTATTATGAAAAAATTCGGTGGTTTGGTAGATCTGTAAATATAATTCCAGGTAATTGAAATTCCACAAAAAGTTGGAAGCTCAGATTAAAAAGTTCAAAAAGATTAAATTTCATACAAAAATGATTATATGTTAAGCAGATAAAAGATAATCTGTCAATTTTTATGTATATCAAAAAAAAAAAAAAAAAAAAAAAAAAAAAATTTATAGTATAGTCAGAATTAAAATAAAATTTTGTGAAATAGTAGTTTTATATTTTAATATTTAATAAAAAAAAATAGAATGATATTATGTACTGCATTTCACATAAGCAAGAAAATGCTATTAAAAGACATAAACATAATGATTTTTTTATACATTTTCTTAAATAAATTCATTGTATTAGTATAATTTTAAAATCGTAAATATTTTATATATATATATCAGAAACAGTTATAAAGAATTCTACGTTTATGGATAATTTTCACCATTTCTTCATTTCACCATTCCTTCAATTTCTACAACACACACACTATTTCTTAAAAAATATATTTAAAAAAAAAATAGAATGCAGTATTAAAAAGTATCTCCTAAACATAGCGAATTTGGTTTTATATAGATATTCAATGTCTTATATAACAAAGAAACAATTTGAACTTTGTTGATTATTTAATAACCTTAATATTTATGTTTTTTTTTTTTCTGCATCGATAAGGGCATTGTATAAAAAAATGAAATACATAAATACAAGAAATTTGATGTAAGAAAAGTAATTCTTTGATATAAAAATAAACTAAACTTTAATGAAGTTTCCGACATAAAATAAATAATTTTTTATAAGTTTCAAGAAAGTGATGATTATATAATATATCACTAAATTAAAAGCGACTATGAAAATTCGATTCTAGAATCGATATTACTTCGAGCTTAATTAAATAACATTGATTACTCTGATCAATAATATCCAGACATAATTAAATTTCACGGATTACTTCACACAAAATTCATTCAACATTATTAAAGGTAATGGAGCAAGTATATATATATATACACAGAAAAAAAAAGATACAATAAAATGTATTAATTTTTATGTGGGATGTTGCCTAACAAAATGTTATGGGTGTAAAATGTAGCAGTATTTTCTAATTTTTATTGATAAAAGAAAGTTTTTTTTTTTTTTTTTTTTACATTAATTAGTCTAAATAGCAAAGAAGCGTCTCAGTTTGGTTCCTATGCTTTTCTTTTATTTTATTTTTACATATTATTAGCAATTACTAGGAAATAAAAATTATCGGTGTTTTTTTTCCCGTTTCGGTGTCAAGGCGCCACTGTCTTTCCTCTGCTTAAACTTTGCGTTTAATGCATTACACTAATAATAAGAATAGCCTTAATGTCATGGTAAACGCTATTTCAGTTAGATTCAGAGTATTACGCCATAGCTACAATAATGTATGGAAAGAAATAAAATGCAATTTCATACATGTAAAAATATGAAACTTCAAATAAATACCACGATATGCAAAAAATAATCTTAAAACCCGCTTTGAATTGAAATAAAACTCGACCAATCGACAGACGAATAAAGTAGACATGAGTGCTGAAAACAAGGAGTTTACACTTTGTTTGCAGCACTCGTGCCTACTTTGTTACTAAAATAGAAAATCTTGAATTTCAGTCGCTTGCAGTCTTAGGTTTCAGTCGCAGTACAAAATTGTTCATAACCCTTATTCATGGTAGCCAAATTTTACGCTTTCTGGCTGCCAGAAAATCTTAATAGATATTTTAAAAAAATTAAACAAAATAAACTTATTAAATCACTTATTAAACAAAATAAAAAAAAAAAATATTACAATTTTCCGGTAGCCAAAAAGTGTGAAAATTGGCAGCTATGCAAATTCCACTCGTTTCCTCCGGTTCCTTCTTAGATTAGTCGCAGTGGCGGCTCGTGAACCGAAAATAGGTGAAGAGCTCAAAAATAATATTTAAGTATTTTTAATGCATAATTTTTATTAAGCATGGTCTTAACTAAAATTAACTAAAAATACTTATTTAAATGTAAATTTATATTCTATAAATGAATACAGTGTAAAATACAATGTGCCTCTTCACCTATTTTCGGTGCACGAGCCGCCACTGATTAGTCGCTATAGTCATGACACTAACTTGTACAGATAATCCCCACTATGCGAAGGAAAACTATTTTAATAAATGAGATAAACGTGCATTATTTCTCATTCTAACAGTATTTGAAAATAAAAAGTTTGAAATTTAATTTCAAATTCAAAAATTTCTAAATAACAAAAATGCATTTTTAAAGACATTTATGTTTTTATATATAAGGTCGCTATTAAGATTGGACTGTTTAACGCTTTTTGTAGCTGTAACAAAAACTTTTATATAGGCAATTCAAAATATGCGCTTAAAGATTCTATTAAAAAAAAAAAAAAACTCTGCTGGACGGTCATACATCAAAATACAAACAAGCTACAATTTTCAAAACTAAATATATTTCTTTATAATTGCAGATATTTTTATTATTTTTCAGAGATTGCTTTTAAAGGTGTAAAGCATATTGTTCAATGTGGGTTTCATCATTAGATTATAAAATCTGCAGCCGATGAAAATCGAGTTCAACTGTTGACTGCAGCTGATCGCTATTGGTTTGCCGCACATGCAATGGTATGCGGTTCTTCAAGTAAGCCAAAGTTATAATATTTCCATTATAAACTTTAAATATCCTTATAACCAATAATCACGCGGATTAAAATCGGGAGAACGAGCCGGCCAAGGAGTGGAAAATGCAAGGTCAATCACTCTGCCATTTGTAAAATTTTGCTGCAAAAACCTTCTCAAAATTTAAGAGTAAGAGTTTTTAATATCATAAGATTTAAAAATTAGAATAGAGTTACTTATTGCATATCATTTCAAGCATTTTTTCTGCAATGCGCCTCTTAGCGGATATTTTTTATATAATATTTATATAATAATTACTTTCTGTTTAATGTATATGAAGAGCAAACATTCAAACCATATTTTTTTTTCAAATAAATAAATAAATAAATAAAATGAGTTAGTGATTTTTCTTTAAACTTAAAATAAAACTTTAAGTTTGAACTTAACTACATAACATAAAATTAGTATGGATATATCTCATTCTACATATATCTACACATTTTCCGAGTATCTAGTAATGCGTCTAAACAAACGATAAATAGATTTTAAGTTTAGTTAATTTTTATTTTATCAGTTTTTATGCTGTCTGAAAAGTTCTATATGATGGAGAAAACACGGTTTGAATGTTTGCTACTCATTTATATATATATTGAATAGAATAAGAACTACAAAACGTTTAAATTTCGATAATAACATGACGATTACCTTTTCTAAAAATGCAATTTTCTAAATTTTTCAAGATTTATATAAAAAGTAAGGATAATTTTTTTCTCTATCTTAACCAATATTAACGTTTCAGAATATAAAATTGTTTATCCAGCAACTGATAACTCTAAACTCAGCAGATTGTTTGTAATGCTTGAAACAGTTAATCCTCTGCAGATGAGTCCCTACACATGGAAGAGAAAAGAATAAAACAGTCTTTCCTTTATGTGTTAATCTAAAACAACACATTACTTCAATAATAAATAAATAAATAAATAAATAATTTTATATATTCGTGTTTAACCCATTAAGTTCCGTAAACGTATATGAAAACATATCATAGTGGCATTTATCGTATTGAATGGTATGAAAAAATGTTAGATGATTTAAAAACGAATACATAAAATGCTTTCGTAAATTACACTAATGAAATACACGAAAGCCCAAAGCCTTTGCTTATTGTTCAAAATAAGAAAATATGCCGACCACAAAAGGTTAAAAAGACAGTTGTAAATATGCTGGCTTTCACATGCACAGTGGTTGAAACTTTCTCCTTTTTTGTGGAATTGTTTGTTCGGTTTTCTTGGATTTATCTAGCTATCAATTACAATTCGAAAATAGTGGACCTTTATGAGCGATCAAACAGAACACAAAATAAAAAAAATTATTTTACGACATGCATGTTAGGCAGAATGAAACTGGCATAAATGTTCTATATTAAAATGTAATGTACCTTCGCTATACTGTTTTCATAAATAAGAGAATAAAAAGGTCTAACTATTATAAAATTTACTGCACTTATACTAGAATTTCGCATATTTCCTGTACAATACAACAATTAAATTAAATAATTAATTAATTAAAACACTCTACAAAGTATCGAAATAATAAAATAACATATTATTGAGTGATTTACTTTTTCTTTAAAATTTTTCAGTGATATCTAAAATGTTATACTTTTTTGCAAACAGAAGAATTAAAAAAAAAAAAAAAAATCAATATATTTATAAATATACAGCTAAATAAAACGGCAAGTCAATAACTTTAATGCCTTTGCTGAATTAAAAATAATTTAAATGACATTCTTTTGAACCAGACCAGTTACAACTTTAGAGTAAACAAATAAATGCGAATCAGATAAAAGAAACAACGTCTAGAATAAACAATCGTTGCTAAGCTTCATTGTGTTAATAATAATACCTCGAATGTGTTTCTTAAAATCCTACATCAACAAATCAATCGCTTTTCAACTAAACATCATTGAATAACCTTGAGACATGAATTATTCTTATCCTATAACGTGACTACATTTTGTTTATTTAATGAAACCATATCGAAAATTGTATGTGAAACGACGCATACATACGTTATTGCTACTAAATAGGGACAACAGTTTTTAAAAGTAGTGATGTACATTTTTTAAATGCCTTTTGCTTTAGCAGCATATTTAATTTTATCGAAAGTGTTAGTTTTTTCGTTAAAGAATAATAATAGCTATTTTCTAATGCTAGATTACTACACAATTATCACAGGTCATTACTAGAAACCTTTTGCTAAAATTTTCTTAAGAAAAAATAATAATAATAATTAGCGGTAATATATCTTCCGTGAAAACCGAAAACTTTGCAGGTATATATTTAGTGGAATATGCTTATATTTTTTTTTGTAATTTTGCGTCGTCTCCTATTTCATTTCCCCTAAACTCATTCGCATAAAATAATAATAATAATATATTATACGTGCTAATGTTTTGGATTTCTCCGAAGCTCTTTTCCTATTTTTATTTAATTATTATTATTATTATATATATATATATATATATATATATATAAAATTTTTTAAAGAGTAATTTTCCTTATAAAATCATAAATATATATCTTTTTAATTAAAATTATTCTTAAAAATAAAGTGGTGTTGAAAAGAATGCGAGTTATAAGCAATAGTAGAAATTTAGAAATAAAAAATATGGTATGCATGCCTAATTTTGATTTCCGTTCTGCAGAAATCAATAATAGGCATCATACTATTAGTTAAATAGGATTTTCACCTATAATAATGAAAATTCTAAAGACTATCTACTAGTATGTTGTACTGTAGCCATCAAAAGTTTTCTTCCCTATTTTAACGTACAATTTCACGCAGCTCAAATTATTCATAAAACTATTATTTATTAAAATTATTTATGAAAATATCATATTATTTAACAAGAGGATTTTACGTACTCGTTTGAAATAGTTTAAATTTTATTCTCAGCAATCGATGCGGTAACTGATATTGGCGTATATATACACCAAATGCTCTTAAGAGATTAACGAAGAATACGCAGAATACTTTCTTTAAGCAATATAATTCTCTCTCTCTCTCTCTCTCTCTCTCTTTTTTTTTTTTTTTTTTTTTTAATTTTAGAGGAGCGTCTAAAGAAGGCAGTCCTTTTTCTTTTGAACTGCGATCACATTCCAAAACTGTCATGAGTTTATCACACTGTGTGTTAATTTCATAATAATACATATCCAATTCTTATACACACATGTATGTATGTGTTTTGCAAGAACTATCGTATTACTGAATTATTGAAAATATCATAATGAATGGACAAATAAGAAAATAATCCCTAAAACGGAATAAATTCACTTAGTTTCTATTATTTTTATTTTTTCTACGTTACGTAAATATTTGAAACATTTATTTTTAATTATTTATTTTTGATAATGTGATATCTTGAATTTTACTTATTTCATTTTTCTTTTTTAACGCGCTTTTATTAGCTTTACCTGTTTGTATGTTTGTAACCGCTCTCGGAGCAAATAAAAAATCTATATTGTAAAAAAAGACTTTCCCTACGTGAACGCTGTGGCTGTGAGGTAAAGCTTCGCTCTACGAACCTAAATGTCTAGCGTTCGAGCCCAGTCTGGGGAGGTTTTTAAAAAATGGTTTTTGTTTAATTCTAAATTATTTTAATTAAAAATTTAAATGTATGTAAATATTATGGTGCGTCACACATACGATTTTCTCTTACCCTGCATTTTAATACTAAGATAGATATTTTGTGCTTTTTAGTTCACATTTCTATAAAAACGTATTCTTTAATTTTTAAAACTATAATATTACTGTTACTGCAAAAATGCATATATATTTTTAATGTACTATGTAGTATTTGAATAGCAATAAAAATAAAAATAATAATAATAAAAATAATTAAAAAAAACCACTGTAATATCTACATTTTTTTTCTTTTAAATTCACTGAGATAAACATACCTAACAAAAAGAATAGAATTTTTTAATTGTCTTTTTACACACATTAAATAATATCTCAATTATATACCAGCATAAACTTTGGTAAATATTTAAATAAAAATTATCAATCTTCGAGTAACATAAATTGAAATAAAATAGAAACGGGAAAAAGGAATAAACTTGTATACATATCGATAAGGATATATTCTTTTTATATGCATTTAATAGTCCTAATATATCAATAATTGAGAAATAAAAACCAGAAAGTAAATGAGAAGTTATATATTTCTAATGCTTTCAAACATTTTTTTATTCTGAATTCTTGAAAGAAACATAACAAATGGTAAAACAATAAACTATATAACATAAATAAATCAGCCAAATATGTATATGTATTGTATAGGTATGTCTAAAATAAATAAATTTCTGAAAATTAAAAAAAACATTTTTTTTCCTCTTAAGAAATAAACTGAGACCGTGGATTGATATAAGGTTTATTTTATTATTTTATTTTACACTTTATTTTATTTTTAAAAAATAAAATAAATTTATTTTATAAAAATAAAATCTCTTTTAGGGGCTTCTGCGAAATAAAATCTAAATTTAATCGTAGAGGCAATAATGGAAGTGGGACACATATGTTCCAATGGTCTTTGGAGGTGGCACACATGTGTCCCAGTGGAGTTTAAGTAACGATATAAAATACAGTGAAAAATTCAGTTCCGTTGTTATAAATTAATTTTGCAATATTTTTGAAATTTTATACTTGAAAATACATAAAATTGCACTAACACATGAATGGAATCACAGAAAAACAGTGGGACTTGAATTCTAATATATTTCACACTTATTTATCCCATTAGGTCAGTTAAAAATATCTCCCGAATATATATGTCCTAGAGGGATTGAATGTGTTAAAATGTTCTAATTTAGCTCGATATATATGCTTAAGTTATCCAGTGTAATATACGGATTGCACTTGAACAACAAATAAGTAAATAAATAAATAAAATAATGTAAAAATAAACAAATAAACAATAATCTGGTGTGCCACTCGCATGACTTTCTCTTTCTCTGCATTCCAATACTATAATGATACATTTCATATTATGTCTTAAGATCAATAGCATAAGATAATAAAGTTATATTTAATATCCTTTTGTTATTTAAATTATCATTTAAACAACTTTCATTAACTTTCATTTTTCATGTCATTTAAATAATTTTCAATTATTTAAATTATCATTTAAATAATTGAAAATAGATTTAGGAACAGTTTTATTTGACATTTAATTCTGTATGAGGGAGCTACCGCCCCCTCAAACCTTTGTTTAATTACTGTGCAAACAACTGCTAAAAAAAACTCCAGGCTTTTATTAATTTGACTTCAAACTTACCAGACTTGATAATTTTTTTTAAGTCACAACTTAATATGAAATTCAAAATGCGAAATTTGAATTTCCTGCAGTTATTTATTTTTAAGGTATGCTGATTAAAGATATGCATACAGATCAACCGCTAAAAATTGAACTTTCGTAAACAATTAACCTCAAGACGTGACATTATACAAAAAAGAAAAAAAAAAAAAGTTAAAAATAGAACTTCAAAAAATACTTTGTTTGCAACATGGTTATGAAAAACCAATTTTACAGTATTCGTCGACATAGTAAAACACCCAAGTCACTTCCATCAATTACATTCAGTAGAAAAGAACGTTTTGCTTAATTCTAGATAGCTCTGTATATTGTTTAAAATCTATATGCATTATAAACAATACTGTATATTTAAAATTAATCTTAATTGAAAACCTCTAATACAAAAGAATTATGATTCATCAAATTCTAGGTATAGCCCCAATATATCCAAATACTTAGGGTAGCCCTGTAAACGAATGATGGATGATTTCCATGCCATAATCTACACAAAACAAGCTTTTATGACGATAATAAATTTTGTTCCTTCAAAGTCAGCCTATAGATGTCACATTGTACTTACCAGAACTTTCCCAATAATATTTCTGAATTCTCTTAGATGGTACACGAACCATTTGCTTGATCTCAACGAAAAGTTTTATGTAGTATCCCTATATAATACACATTTAGAATATCAAATTTGGACTTTCTGCTACTTCTTGAGATATACTGATAACAGGCACGCACACACACACACACACACACACACACAAAGAGAGAGAGAGAGAGGCAGATTCAGTGGACCCCAAAACGTGTAAATATAACAGAAAACTAATTTCAAAAATTTAACCCAAAAGCAATACTTCCTCTGCGATATATATGGATAAGAGAAATTAAAAAGTCGGTTAAACTCATTTAAACATACAATTTTATTAATATACAGTACAACATTATTGTTAAATAAGATCACTTTAATCCCTGCATCATACTTATAAGTTCATAGAAATAAAGAATAGATTTGTAGTTTAATAGAAAATATGAATTTCTTTTGAAACTGTTTTACTAAAACATTTAATAATATCTCGTTTATATACCAGCATAAAGTTTGGTAAACATTTAAACAAAAAACATTAAACTTGGAGTAACAGAACTTGAAATAAAATGAAAATGTTAAACTGTATAAATTTTCATACACATAGATTGGAGTATATTTTTTTTAGATTTATTTAAAATGAATTCTATATCAATTATTCAGAAAAGACAACCGGATTATTTTTTATTATTTTAATATGTATCGTAAATCATTTAGCCCCCCTCCCGAAAAAGAAAGGGAGGGATATTGTTTAATGTATAAATAAATATATATATATATATTATAAAATACAAGACAGTTAAAAAAAAAAGATAGAAAAATAGTATTTTTAGAATTATATTATAGTAAGCATTTAGATACCATGAATAATATACCAAGTAATATTTTATTTTATTTTACTTTAACTATTGATGTTTAAAAAATGAAAAATTACTTAAAGTTATTACTTTTTTTGCTATTCCGTCTTCAATAAAGAATCTCTATCAAACTTAAAATATTATCATTATAAATTTCTATTATAAAAAGAGATACCTTTTATCAACATATCGACTTATAAATTCATAGAGGTAAAAAATAACATTATAACAGAAAATATTAATTTCTTCAAAAATTATTTTCCCATAAGACATTAAATGATATCTCATTTATATGAAACGGAGTTGTCGTCAAACTTACGCTATAAAAACATCCTGTAGCTAAAATACGACAGTGAATTGCCTAGAAATTCCGTATGTGGTCTATTCGCTAGATTCGCTCGATATATATTTTATTTATTTAAAAAAATTACCGACAGATGGTGCTTTCCACGAAAACAAAATTACAATTTCACAGATGGAAGACCCACAACGAATCATTGGGCCCTCCGTGGCCGAGTGGTTATGTCACCACACCGCTAATCGCCTTCGAGCGTAGGAGAGCGGATTCGATTTCCATGCTGGCCCTGGGTGTTTTTCCATTTCTTCGTTCGCGCCGGCCTCGTAATCGGAAGATTGCGGGTTCGGTACTCGAGCCGGCCAAAGACCGTCGTGTACACTAATGGTGGCTGGTGCACGTAAAATCTGTCGTGGCTGCAATGTCCTCCATGTTCCCATCAAAAATTATACCTCTGAGGGTCACCGAAGCGGGAGAGCCATCCCTTCCGTGGAGGATCAAAATTGTGATGGCATGTCTCCGGACCATCTCTAGGGGTGTATCACAGACCGTCGCCAATTGCCCATCTGCGCAGCATTAGTGCGACGTAAAACCCAACCAAAGAAAACAACCAACCATTTTTTCGTATTGTAATTCTATCATGTGCTATCTGTTTTCTAACGAAGATTTACAAGCGGACTACGAGTCAAGCATACAAATCTGTTGTATATGTTATCAATAAAACAAACAAAAAACAACGAATCATTCAATATTTATTGATTAGCTTCTCCTGATAAGAACTCAAAACTAATAATTGAATATGCAAATTATTTACAAATCCTTTCTGAACAATTTCTTTTGTTGTATCTTATGTATTTTCAAAGCATAAACTAATAGAATCTTTAGAACCAACACCTTTTGAGTGAAATTTCTTGGGCATATCTCTTGAAAAGTGTAGAAATCAAATTGGGAGTCAATCAGCTTATCAGTTCTAACTGGCGGAGGTCTTTTATAGCGGAAGATTAATATAACCATAATTTACCAGCATAAATTTCAGTAAAAATTTAAACAATAAATATAAATTTGATGTAAAGAAAATTTTAATAAAATTTTATTGGAAAATTGTATTAATTTTCTGCACACATATTAATGGGTACATTTATTACTTTAGATATATTTAAAAACACTTGAATAATTCAGAAATAACTGTAGGGAAATTTTGTATTCTGAAATAATTTACAAGTACCATTTGCGTAACTGAACTATTATAAGTATTATTATAAATAATCAAAAAATAAGAAACAACATAAAACGAACTAAGTTTTAAAATACTTATATATTATAAATATATAAATGAACGAAAATATGGGGAAAAATTCATGTTCTGTATGTTTTTAAATAAATAAACTGATACAGTAAACTTTCTTCTTTTGGCATTGACATATTATAAAGTTCCATAAAATAGAATGAAAAGAGTTCTCAAAAAATAATTAGCGAAGCGGTTTCTAACTAAATAAAGAATTTTTTTTTTTTTTTTTTTTTAAAGAATGTAATTTTTTCCTTTACTCGCAATTCTCTTGTGGCGCAGAAACTCATTAATAGCAAGCGATAAAGCACGTAGAATTTTTATTCACTATAATATAATCTGTTCAAAGTTCATGAACATTTCTAGGAAGTGTACATTCTGCATTTTTTTTCTTTTTTTTTTCTTTTCTTTTCTTTTTTTTTTTTTTTAATAATAGTTTTAAATATAATAATCTAAATAAATGTTTAAATAAATAACTACATCGTTTATTTATTTGCAGGAGATGCAGTATCTTATGTTTTTAATATCATTATTACTATTTTATTATTTGTAAATAAATGTTTTTGCCTTATTAATGGTTCTGTGGTTTAAGAGGACAAGGTTCAGTAAAAAGTTTCAAAATCGGTGTAATTAAAAATATCCAGAGGTTTTTTTATAAAAGACATGAAGATAACTTCATGTAATACTTTATATCATACTTTTAAAATAATATCATTCTATAATTCTTCAACGATTATTTAAAAGCTTTTATAAATTTTTAAATTCATTTTTCTGGGTTCCAAATTTAGGGAATAACAGTTGCTCCATGCGAATTTGTTTTCATCCAATCTTTTTAAAACATTTTATGGATATAAGTCAGTGTATTTGTCACAAAACTAGGCGTTAACTTTGAAATTAAGAAAATATTACCTTTATTAGATCCTTCATAACTCTCAAATTGAGTCGTAAGACAGAAATTCATGAAAAATTCAAATTTTACATTTTTTATTCTACATGACCGGCAAAAAAAAATCTTTACACTTGAGCATAATATATATGCCAATTACTGTTTCCGCCATAAAAATGTGTCAAACCCCAGTGATGACACGAGGTGTTAGTCGATCCCAGACGACCTTTTCCTAGCCTATCAACACTCAGTTCGCCTCGTGGACTGTTAGAGTAAGGCTGTATGCCCTTTGCTCCCGCCTGCCAGTATTTCGTTCATTTGTTAAAAGTTTGAGAACCTACATCGGTATTCCCACTCCACACAATGAGTAAAATGGGAGTAAATAAGGGAGTAAAATGGGAGTAAATAAAACTCCACATAAGCGTAAAATGGGAGAGAAATACCCTGCTTTGACTCTGCTAGAGAAGGGGACTCTGTGATTGATATAGCCAGAGATCTGACAGACCTTTATAGATGTACACAGATGTAGAAAATCATTACAAGGTCAATAAAATATAAACATTAAGGTCAAGATCTTAATATTCAAGTGGTTTATTGTGAATATTATATTGCAGTCAGTATTTTGTCATCTCATTCTTACATTTTATTACCACCTGCAGCTGTTTAGGCATGGATCTCTGGCTACATCTAGCTACATCTAGAATGGTTTGTCAGATTTATTTATTTTTTGCAGAACCCTTCATCACATTCTTTGATATGTCTATATAAACATTTTCGACTTAATTTGCATTTTAGTTACAGTTACAGAGTGCTCTGAACAGTTCAAGTTTAAATGCGTCCACCCTTTAATTTAGAATTCCCATGGAGCATTTATTAAATTAATCATTGTCTTAAATTATTTTCCTCCATAAAAAATGCCTTCCTATTTCTAGAATAACTTTTTATCCTTTAAAATATGATCCATGGATAAAAATGTTAGATTCCATGATAGTACATGATTTAAGAAATGATAAAATATAAAAATAAAAACTAATTTCAACCCTTGTTGTCCACTTAAGGGGACTTGGCACCACTGAAGGTTTTATATAAAAGCTTATCTTTCCATTTAATATTTATAAATTGAAGTATATTTGGTTTGTTCAATAAAATATATATTCAAACAACAGTTCTTATGGTTTTTCATATATTTTACAGATATAAAATTTTTAAATTGCGTTTGCTCAGTTTGCATTTTTTCATGAATGCACGATTTTCAATATTCTAAACCTTCTACATATCTAAGAAAATATTTATTTATTTATTTTATTTTATTTATTTTATTTTATTTATTTATTTGTTTATTTATTTTATTTTTATTTTTATTTTTATTTTATTTATTTATTTTTTATGTTTACTTAAAGAATTGGGGATAGATTTTCCAATATCTTTAAAAGAAAAAATCTGGAGTGGAGTCACTCCAGATTTTTTTTTTCTTTTCACTCCAGTCGAGTGGAGTCACTCGACTTTCCGAACATTGAGTAATTAACAGTTTTGTAGCTAAAGTAAAGAAAGAGGAGTTGTTAAACAAACAAAAAGATAAAACCATAATAGAGTGTTTGAGTATTTTTCTCCATATATTATATTACACGATGTTTTATTTAACGCTACTGAACTTTGAGCCCGTAGATCATAATGATAAAGAATTTTTCGTTGTGTCCCTGTAAAAACCTATAAATGCTAGATTTACCAAAATGCTTATAGTTAGTGCAACAGTGATTTATAATATTCATATAAATTTTTAACTCAATTGAATAAGGCGTTTAGATGTTATCGAACTTTTAAAAATTTTGTCCCATAGGCCATAATGATAAAGAATTTTTCTTTGTGTCCCTGTAAAAAAACTGTAAGTGCTAAATTCACCAAAATCTGTAAAGTTGGTGCAACTGTGACCTATAATATGTGTACAGATTTTTTGCTCAGATTAATAAGGCGTTTAGACGCTATCACACTTTTAAAAATTTGGCCCCATGGCCATAATGATAAAGAATTTTTCCTGGTATCCCTGTAAAAAAACTATAAATGCTAGATTTACCAAAATCTATAGGGTTCGTACTATGGTGACTTACAATATACGTACAAACTTTCAGCTTATTCGAACAAAGCGTTCAGACGCTAGCGTGTTCACTCACAGGCATACACATATACATACACACATCATCATAAAAATAGTGGAAACGGACTCAGGGGACCTCGAAACGTATAGAAACATCGAAATCTCAAATTAGGATTTTTGACATGATTACAATACTTTCCTCACTACAGTGTTCGGAAAGTAAAAATGTTAAAAATATAAATATAACAAAAGTAATGTATTTTTATTTTTATTATTAATTAATTAATTATTAATATTATTTATTTTTTTATTTATTTATTTTTCAAATTTTTACAAAGACGTGAATTTTTTTAATTCTTTTCTTAAATATTTGTAGAAGATTTATCATTTTGAAGATCACTAATTCATAAAAAAATTCAAACTGAGTAAACGGAATTTAAAGATTTCAAATTTGTAAAAAATATATCAAAAACAATAAGATTTGTTGCCTGAATATATGTTTTATTGAAAAAAACCTTATATAGTTCACTTTATAATTATTAAATGGAAATATGAAACCTTCAGTAGGACCAAGTCAAAGATGCGAATTGCCCTTAAATAAAGAAAAAAACTATATAAACATTTAGTGGTCTACAGAAATTTAGATTTAGAAATTAGGTTTAGTGTAAAATATCGAATGCTGAGATCTCTTTGTTTATTTTGAAGTCAAATTTCTACCCTTTCCCGTTTTCCTAATACATTGTACTTCATAAAAAAAAAAAAAAAAAAAAAAAAAGTAATACAAATAATAATAATAATTATTATTTGGGTTAAATTCCTTTAAATTTTAACCCCAGAATTTGATACAGTAAATACGAACAATAATATATTTTGTTTTATTTTTATTTTGGTACAAAAAGTAGAGAAGGTTTCCGTAGTTCCATTCTCAGAAGCACTATTTTTTTATAATATTTTTTTTCTAATTAATCACAGAAACATAATGCAAAATATTACTATTAAAAAGTACTAATTTTGGCAAATACGGACTTTTTAAAAACATTTCTTACAAAGTATTAGTAATAATATTTTTTTAGAAATTATTATCAAGCGCAATACATAAATAATATGCAAATTTTATAAATTATTGTTAATTTGGAACATTGAAAATAATTTAATTAAATAGTTTTCATAGCTACGAACTGTTTACAATTTATTTGTATTTTTTCGCATTATTTTATATTTTTCCTTCGACGCGATCTATTTATGTGTTTTGAATACACACTAGTGCTAAGAAGTTTTAAAAAGAATTCTGGATATAAAGAAAAACGCACATGCCAAAACATCTGGGACGTTCTCCCTTCTTTAAATTCACCCAGGCGTTTTTGAAAAATAACTTGCTTAAAGAAAGGCTTCATCTTCTAGACCTCTTGGTGCTTATATATTCTCAAAAGTTTTCAAAACCCTAGACGTTTCTTTTTGACTACGATTCAAACGTTATATTTTATTTTTCAAATTTTGTTATTTATAAAATTTTGATAATTTCAACTGCAACGTCTGTAATTATGTGGTAGCGCATGACTTTTATATTTTATTACTTTTATTTATTTATTTATTTATTTGAATTAATTATTTTTCTGTTGCATTTTATATTTGCTCTAATAATACAGTTAGTTTGTAAAAGTTTAATGTGAGAGATGCCACACATCTGAAATTGATTTTCATCCAAATACAACTTTATCGTCAATCACTTTTTAATCACGTGATATTTTTAAAGAATTTTTCATTATATATATGTTCACACACACACACATATATAGGGAGCAAGGGTGGTGTTGTAGGACTGGTTGGTTGGGTGGGTTGCTGAATTTAATTAATAAAAGAACTAGTATGTTGTGGCCACCACAAGACTTTCTTCTATATTTTCCTATATACATATTCAATCAGTAACAATATTTAAAAAAAAATTACGATTTTTTTCCTAAGTTCTTTTTTTGTTAAAAGTAATACATATTCAACCAGTAACAATATATATATATATATATATATATAAAGATATATATATATATTAATTAAAAGTAAAAAAATCGATGACTTGTTTTAAATTATCACAGATTTATAGTTCAACCATTCGTTTTAAAGGTACTGACGAGTTCTTTTGAAAGATACCCATCTTGAAAATTTACACCCCAGGGGGTAAGCGATGCCCCAACATGCACAGAAATGTTTTCCTAGTTAACTATCAATATTTTCAATAACTCATATTAATTTTACAATCACAAGTTAAAAATAACTCTCATTATGTACATTTATACGAAATTTTGTCCTATACTGCCATGTTAAAAATTTAGAAAAAATGCGATCACAGCGCCACCTATTGAGCTAATGATCCCCAAATGTAGTCAGCACCAGTTTATATCGGGGACCAACTAAATATTAAGTTTGGTTAAATTTCGTTAAAAAAAGAAAAGAAAAAAAAAAAAAAACGATTTTTTTTTTTCTTTTTTGTTAAAAGTAAAAAAAAATCGATAACTTTGTTTCAAATTATCACAGATTTTTAGTTTAACCATTCCTTTTAAAGGTATTGACGAGATCTTTCGAAAGATACCCATCTTGAAAATTTACACACCCCCAGGGGGGAACTGACGCCCCCACATACACAAAAATTTTTCCCTAGTTAACTATTACTATTATCAATAATTCATATTAATTTTACAATCACAAGTTAAATGTAACGCTCATTATGTACATTTAAACGAAAATTTGTCCTATACTGCCATGTTAAAAGTTTATATAAAATGCGACCACAGCGCCATCTGCTAGGCGATGGATCCCAAAATCTAATCAGCACCATTCCATGTCAGGTTTCAACTATACACCAAGTTTGGTTCAATTTCATTCATTGGTTCGTGAGATACGGTGAAAATTACGAAATTTTGCGATCACAGCGCGACCTGCTGGGCGATTGATCCAAAAGTCTAATCAGCACCATGCTCCGTCAGGTTCCAACTATATACCAAGTTTGGTTGAATTTCATTCATTGGTTCGTGAGATACGGTGAAAAATACGAAATTTTGCCCTATACTGCCATGTTAGAAATTTACATAAAATGCGATCACAGCGCCATCTGCTGGGCTATTGATCCACAAATCTAATCAGCACAATGCCCCGCCAGGGTCCAACTATATACCAAGTTTGGTTGAATTTCATTCATTGGTTCGTGAGATACGGTGAAAACAAGAAACCACAGACACACAGACAGACAGACATTTTTTAAAAACTATCAATTCGTGTTCAGGACATCCCAAAATGTGTAGATCCGTCAAAAAACGGAGGTCGAAAATTTTCACGAATCCAATACTTTCTCTATATTACATATAGAAGAAAGTAAAAAAAAAAACTAGTATGTTGTGGCCACCACAAGACTTTCTTCTATATTTTCCTATATACATATTCAATCAGTAACAATATTAAAAAAAAAAAAAAAAATACGATTTTTTTCTAAGTTTTTTTTTGTTAAAAGTAATACATATTCAACCAGTAACAATATTAAAAAAAAAAAAAAAAAAAAAGAAAATCTTTTTTTTTTTTTTTGTTAAAAGTAAAAAAAATCGATAATTTTGTTTCAAATTGTCACAGATTTATAGTTCAACCATTCATTTTAAAGGTATTGGCGAGATCTTTCGAAAGATACCCATCTTGAAACTTTACCCCCATCTTGAAACTTTACCACCTTGAAACTTTACCCATCTTGAACCCCCCCCCCCCCGGGGGAGGGAAGCGATGCCCCCACATGCACAGAAATTTTTTCCTAGTTAACTACTACTATTATCAATAATTCATATTAATTTTACAATCACAAGTTTGAAACAACTCTTATTATGCACATTTATACGAAATTTTGTCCTATACTGCCATGTTAAAAAGTTAGAAAAAATACGATCACAGCGCCATCTGTTGAGCTATTGATCCCCAAATGTAATCAGCACCACTTTATGTCGGGGACCAACTAAATACCAAGTTTGGTTAAATTTCGTTAAAAAAAAAAAAAAAAAAAAAAAAGTGCGTTTTTTTTTTTTTTTTAAGTTTTTTTTCGTTAAAAGTAAAAAAAATCGATAACTTTGTTTTAAATTGTCACAGATTTATAGTTCAACCATTCGTTTTAAAGGTATTGACGAGACCTTTCGAAAGATACCCATCTTGAAACTTTGCTCCCCCGGGGGTACTCCCCCCCCGGTGGGGGGGGAACCGATGCCCCCACATGCACAAAAATTTTTTCCTAGTTAACTACTACTATTATCAACCTGATCTTTCGAAAGATACCCATTGTGATACCCAGTACCATCTGCTGGGCGATTGCTCCCAAAATCTAATCAGACCCTTTACATGTCAGGGTCCAACTATACACCAAGTTTGGTTCAATTTCATTCATTGGTTCGTGAGATACGGTGAAAATTATGAAATTTTGCGATCACAGCGCCACCTGCTGGATGATTGATCCCCAAATCTAATGAGCACCATGCCTCGTCAGGTTCCAACTATATACCAAGTTTGGTTGAATTTCATTCATTGGTTCGTGAGATACGGTGAAAAATACGAAAATTTGTCCTATACTGCCATGTTAAAAATTTACATAAAATGCGATCACTGCGCCACCTGCTGGGCTATTGATCCCCAAATCTAATCAGCACAATGCCCCGGCAGGGTCCAACTATATACCAAGTTTGGTTGAATTTCATTCATTGGTTCGTGAGATATGGGGAAAACACTAAACCACAGACAGACAGACATTTTCTAAAAACTATCAATTCGTGTTCAGGACATCCCAAAACGTGTAGACACGTCAAAAAACGGAGGTCGAAAATTTTCGCGAATCCAATACTTTCTCTATATTACATATAGAAGAAAGTAAAAATAGGGAGCATTGTATTATTGCAATTGCAGGTTGCATCCTCTTTTTCTGGTTGATATTATTTAAGTTTCAACTCTACATACATTTTATTTGTTTAATTATTTAAAAAAATTAGATTTCATTCCATGCATAATCAAATTTGGTGTTTTCATTAATTTAAACCAATTTTAATTTAAATATAATAATAATAATAATAATAATTTTTAAAATTAAAATAATAATTCCCTAATAACATAATCATAATGTCTTTATCATAACTTGTTGGCCTTTTGATATGTTTGCTTAAGAATACAAATTAAACTAATGTAAATTGGAAGTCTAATCGTACAATTTCTAATATCACTTAATAGTAACTCACTTTTTTCACGTAAGATGGCGCTAGCTCACGTTACGTTGAACGTTTAATCTAAAATGAATGTCGTATTGATTAACATTATACTTACATTTTCCTCTTAAATATCATCTTTTTAATTGTGCTTTTAGATTTTAAATTTTAAGAAAAATAAATATCACTTAATGCTTTCATTTATTTCATTTCAGTTGCCGATTAATCGTTTCTTTACTTTTAATAATTTCTTTTCAGTTTGTTCGTTTTGGCAACCGGTTTATTTCTACTTATTCTGTTTGGAATCGGTTACATGTGGACTTATCAATAATGCGTATTCCATTTTTCAATTCTGGTTGAGTTACTGTTTAATCTAATTTCCTTATATATTTTTTTATGCAAGATAGAAACTTGTGTTGTATATTGCTTGAAATAGCTATATAACGATCAGAAATCTTGCATTTGCTGACAGAGATGCAAGTTTCCTGATGAGATCATTTCTGGATTTCAGCATTTAAAACTCTATTTTTCACTTCATGAATTATTTTTTTCAACAGTTTCTTTTGGTTAATTTATTTCTTTTAATTTCTATTATTTGTTGAATGTTTTTACTGGTTTGATGGATTATGTAAATTATCTTATTGTTAGGCTTAAGTGTTATGTATGTTATTTCTCTTCTGCGTAAGTACTTTAACATCTTTTTACTTCTCAGTGTAATTTATTAAATTATCATCGTGACAAAAATTTTTTACGTAATACATCTCATTTCAAATTTCATTGTTGGTATTTTCATCAATCTTTCATTTGCTGAGTGTTGTAAAGGAATTAAATTATTCAAATTATATATATATATATATATATATATATGCATATACTAGTGTTTCCCAACAGCCTATATTTTTTTTTTCCTGCCTCTTGCACTACTATATTTATACAGTAATCGGCTACTGCATATTTTTAGTAACAATTAAAAGGCAAATTGGTATCTATATACACAGGTGAAAGAGTCGTAGATAAAATGCAGGATCATAGCATTCCTTTATATATTTGTATATATTAATTGAAGGAATTTTGAAACAAAAATTGAAAATTTTTAACTATTTCGTTCTCAATAATTATTTCTTTCGTCACAAATAAAGGAATGTATTTCATAATTCATTTATGATATATGATTGTTTTTAGTATAATAAGGATTTATCTTATTAGATTTAAATTTTTCGTTTCTGCTTTACATTAGTTGCAACTATAAAAATAAAATATCCCGTAATATACGCCAATATTTCATTACTCTTTTCTAGATAACTTTTTTAATTTTGTTCGATATGGGGTTGTAGCTCTGTGGTCATTGTTTACTAATGAAGGCTCATTAGTAGGGAGTAGCAGCTTAAACTGGATTCCAAAGAACTACAAACATCTGCGACTAAACTAGAATTCGAACCCAGCACCTTGTAACTGAATGTTAGAGCATCCTACTTTATTTCAGGTGGCTAGTTATAACGCTGGTAGCTCACTGAAAGCAGTGACAACTTTGGGTAAGAAACCTTTCCTTTGGAGATAATCACATGATATTATAAGAGGCAAAGAAGCTAACAGAAGACATTATACCCAGGAGTTTTTAGGAGAGGATCAGCCTTAACATACGTATAATTGTAAATTACCTTTTATGTCCTGACGGGACATTTAAGTACCATTAGATTTATATGCGTATAAAATGTAATTTGAGGATGAAATGTTAAAAATTCCTTATAAAGATCGAACGATTATGTTTAACTGTAGTATCACTATGTGACACTAAACGTTACATAAAGCTTTTTTTTTTTTTTCAAAAAAGTGTTTTATAGCTTGCTATCGCAGTTAACTGTAATGCATTTTTTTATGGAAAAACGTAGAATATTTTATAAATATCCGTTATTATAGTGCTGTTTCTTGGTTGCATTTAAGATAACCATTTCAATATAACGGCGTTTAGTTTAACAATAAAAAAATTATATTCAGCAATTAAAAATTGAAGTATGTTTAAATTGCTGCAGAAATAACTTTTGATTGTGCAAATTATTGAAACGATTAAAATGAATAAATGAATAAATAAATTAGCAACGAGTATCTTTATACACTTGTAAAAAGTTGTGAATATTTATATCTTAATTCCTACAGAAATAACTTACGATTTCTAAATTATTTAAACTGCAAAAGAGTTTTAATAACGAATATCTTTATACATTTGTAAAACTAGTAATTTTCAATAATTCATATTTTTTGGTTGATGTTATTTTATTATTATTTATTTTTCTTTTTCTCATGTGTACTATTTTGTCCTCTTTATGCTTACAATCTTAACTATATTTAAATGTAATAAAAATTTATATTATTTTTCCTAATTCACAGTTTAATGTAAAGTAGAAAAATTATGTATATTTTTCTAAAATTTTCATTTACGAATTTTTATTTAATGAAACATGTACAGTTTGCCCAATTATTTTTAAATATTACTGCAAAATACAGATACAAAATAGTTTATTACACATTACGTTTAATTTATCCATATATTTCTCCAATGTAATGTATACTGATATTCAGATTTCACTTTAAAAAAAAAAATCAGTTACGGATAACTACAATTAAAAAAATATCCAAATGAAAAACTAAATGGAATGAAATAAAAATAATTTTGTTTGTAGTAGCATGATATTTAAAAATCTTTATTCATTTTTGATGAATTCTATATACATTCATTTCGTTTCCATATTATTTTTAACATTTTAATTTTTCAATAATTACCACATTTAAAGATTTTTAGTCTGAAAATCGCTTTACACTTTCAAAATACCTTTCTCTAAGCTTAAACAGATTTTAAAAACAGTTTTTTTTTTTTTTTTTTTTTTTTTTTTTTTTTTAAGTAGCTTTTCTTATCTTATCCAAACTTCTTTATGTTAAAAATTAAGCTTCAATAAATAATCCAAATGTAACAACAGCGTTTCTTAACAATTTAAACACAAATATAAATTTTGGCAAAGTTTTTGCTATTAAATAAGTTTTTCTTTTTCTTTTTTTTTTTTTTTCCTAATAAAATACACAATTTGCTTCATTATTTTAATATTTTTACATTATGTTATAAAAAAAATATATGTAATACGTAAATAAAATTCACATTAGGTTGTTTACTATTTACTTCTCAAGAATTTCTAGAGAATATATATTATTTTTACAACTTATATTATTTTGAAACAAAGATAAATTATTTATCACATACTGCATTTCATTTGTTAAGTTCTTTTAAACAAGATGATTTATACCATTCATTTTATGTTTCATAAAATGTATTTCATATAAGACATAAGTAATGA
Source organism: Salticus scenicus (assembly GCA_963930645.1). Taxonomy (NCBI): domain Eukaryota; kingdom Metazoa; phylum Arthropoda; class Arachnida; order Araneae; family Salticidae; genus Salticus; species Salticus scenicus. Next base: position 111,670,435 of record OZ005649.1, read on the forward strand.
GTTTTAGTTCAAAACAAAAGGTTATAAAATTATTTTCTTTTTTTCGTTAAAAATTATATTTGATTTACATTTATATTTCTCATATAAACTTATACTTAAAAAAAAAAATAAAATAATAATATATATTAAATATAATGTACAATTTTGAGCTGTTCAGGTGTTTTCTCGTGGAATTCTTTTACCATTTTCTCATCATCTGTTAAATAATATATCTTTCACTTTTAAATTCTACTTTTAAAATATATTGCTTTCAAACGGAAATAAACAATTTGTATCATACTGCATTTTATTTTAACTCTTCTTATTATTAAATTTATGATAATATAATAAGTTTTTCTCTATAAAAACATTCCTTTATTGATCTAGACTGAAAGTACATTAAATAAAGTGGCGTAAAATAAGTAATTCTCTTATGTATAAAAAATAAGTAAACGGTATGATTTCACGGTGAAATGAATTTCGTTTTGAGATATGGTAACATTTATTTCGAGTTTTAACATAAATATACTACATTTTGTATTTATAATGTTTTTATAACTCATCAGATAAAATAATGAACTACCAAAAAAAGTATTTTATGAACGAAAAAGTAAAGAAAACCACAATTACAAGTGTAGGAAAAAGACAACTAATACAAGTCAAAAAATGCAGGATACATATACGAGAAAAACAAACAGGAAAGACAAAGTACAGGTTTAGGGCACTAGGTCCTAAAATTACCGAAAAGGCGTACCTTTGCCTCGCCTACTATGGGTTTGGTTTGTTGCTTTAAAGCCAAATTTTGCAAAGTAAAGCTAATTTGAAAAACAGCTGCATTTAAAAGTGGGTTTAAAATCACAACAAACATGCATGTGTGTATCTTAACCTGAACGTTGCATTTGTTAGCTCGAGGTTGCACGGGCTGAGCCATCAAAACAGGGGTGAATTTCAAAACGGGTCAGGCCAGCAGAATAAAGAGGAATTTTTACGCGAATCATGGCTGGCAGGAACTGAAACTGTTTACGGACCAGACCGGTCTAGTAATGTAAAACGACCTCTTAGTTCCCCATCGTTTAAAGGTTTTGGGAAATTAGGCATTCGTGAAATTTTTCGACCTCGATTTTTTAAAGTTTTTACCCGTTTTGAGGTTTTAGTAATTTGAAAAATCACAAAATTCATGTTGCATCTGTCAGTAAGGTTTGTATGTGAGCTGGGACGTTAGCTAGTTGGCTTGCTAGTCATTGTACTCATTATCTCCATAAAAATTTATCGTACAAAGGTTGGACGACTTTTAAAATATTACTTGTGATACTGGAAAAATCCCTATTGATTTACAACGTTTCAATTTGAATATCTCATAAGTTATTCAAAATTTAAGATTTTCTTAACTTGAGAGAAAAAAGCAAAATTTCGCCGAAACATGCATTAAAATAATATTTTTACTGTACTGCTGTCATACATGTTTTAAAATATCAATTAAGATGCAGTCATAAACATCATTAACTATTAACATTTTAAAACTTCATAAGTTATTAGATATTTACAAATTTCTTAAAGTGGACGAATAGGACAAAATTTTGCATAAACATAGATTGTAAAAAAAGATTTCTTTGTAAAGATATCAGACAACTTTTAAAATATCGTTTAGTGTACCAATATGAGCATCATTCAGTATGAAAAATCCACTTTGAATACTTCATAAGTTACTCGAAACTTACTATTTTCTTAACATGACAGAATAGGGCATACTTTTTCGCAAATATCCATTATAAGGAATATTTTCGTTGTAAAGATTCAAACTTTTAAAATATAATTTATAATATAATTTACTTGTTTAAAGATCATTGATTATGAATACTCTATTTTGAAAACATTGAAAGTTATTCGAAATTTAAACCTTTCTTTGCATTGTCATATAAATTTGCATTATGGAAATCATTGTAGTAGAAATAGCACGGGGTTGCATGAAAGCTGAATTATTAAGCTAACCCAAATATTATTAATGAGGAAATTAAGCAAATGTATCAAATTGAACGTTTATCAATAGGCACCTCTTTCTATACACACGTGACATATTTTCATGTCTTTCAGAATGCTTGTTGTTACATAGTCATGCACATATAAAAATCAAGCCTCTTTTGAGTTTTTACACATTTTACTCGGTATGCTATATTTAGCAATGACCTGACAAACCACTTGCTGTTATGACTGTTTTCTGGGTTTCACTTTTCTTCCCCTACCTTAGTTGAATGACATGCATGGTGCTTAATTTTGAAATACAGACATTAATGTTGCTAACTTAAATTAAATTTATTTTTAAATAGTATAAGAGAAATAATAATAAACAAGATATTTATAATAATAATCATAAATTTTAAGAAATTTTAAGAATTTCAATTTCTAATAAACTTTTATCACAGAATTTTCAGTTGTTTTACATCAATGCTTTAATATATCTCAATAGTATAATAAAAAATTTAAACAAATAGAGATTGAAAATAAAATACAAATTGGTTTAATCAAAAGATACGGATTCCAAAAGGTCACTTTCCCTTGTATTGTTATGCTTTGTGAAACTAATATAATTTATTTTTCAGAAGAAATTGTAAGAATAATAACCAAGTGTAACAAGATTACATTTATTTATATATCAAATTTTATTTATGAAGTGATACAAAATTGTTGAAAATTCTTTGTTTGTTAAATATATATATATATAAATTAAGATGTGCACTCATTTTTTTTTTTCATATGTAACACTGTGTAATTTCCAATATTTTTGGATTTAATTCATATATCATTGTACACAGTAGTGATGGTTTTCATGCAAGCACAGATGTTGTCAGGCTGTTTTGTAAATGTATTTATAAATATTTTCTTTTATATTTAGGAGGAGAGAGCATTTTTTTTTTTTTTTTTTTTTCATGGCAAGCGGGAGAGATATGTGAGCGTGTTACTCATATATCCTTAAAATATAATACATTTTTTCAAAATTATTAAATATATAATTATAAATTAAAATATAGAACTTTTGTTAATATTAAGAAGAGTTTCTATAAAAAGTCCAGTGATCTCCTTTTAAAATAAGGTAAATTTCATATGAGGGGATCTAAAATACAGTTTAATTTCTTATTCCCCGAAAAGAATCGTTTTTATTTCATAGCAATTCACAATAAATCTATTTATATATCTAGCTAATAAACAACATTATAGCATGTGGCAATGCATATACATTCACGTACGTATATGCAGACCTTGCACACATATATACACGCAGTAAAACTCTTGCATCTTTCATAAATTACCAAATGCATCCATATTTGTCGAGAAAAGCTAAAATTGACACTGTTGGCGAAACTGCTAAAATTCTGTAGGAGACTGATCTCAATTTTCGTTTTCAATTGCTATAACTTAAAAAAACCTGAAACCATTAGGTTTCAGGAACGGGCCAGGCCTGAAAGTTTAGGCCCGTGAAGATCTCTAACTCGTGGTCAAAGTATAACCATTTAGCAACGAGACCGCCAGCAATGGGAGTTAAATATGTTTAAATAAGTTTCATACAAATTGATAATTTGGTTAAAAAGACTTAATTTTCGACAAACAGTTAAGTTTGCAACACTGATCATGCACCAACGTAAATGAGAAATTTTATTTAAATAAATATAAAAAATTGTATTAATTCTGGTAATCAATTCAATATTACAGGAAAACTGAATAAATTTTACTTTGATAACTTGAGCACTATATTTTCTTTTGGCATTTAATCTTTAAACTAAGTTTTATTGCAGATTTTTTTTTTTTTTTTTTTTTTTTTTTTTTTTTTTTACAACATAAAATATATAATAAGTTTAATCACAATCCATTTAGTAACACAGACTCTAAAACGAACAGAATATATTCTCTTTAATACTAGTAACCCAATGTTTCGAAAAGAAGCTTAAAAGTTTTAATTCTAATTTGTAGTTCAATGTTTATCTTTTTAATAAAATGGCATTATAATCAGCAGATTCATGTTGCTTCAAATGAAAATAAGATAGATTAAAAAATATTCCAGGTTTCTGAATATTTTTATTTCCACTTACATCAACTACAAAAGAGGTAGTTATACACGTGATTTGAATAAGTATTGGTTAGCGTGTCTGACAAACAAATCATTTTTAACTATCACGTGACTAATCACATAAGAAGTAAATTTGATGAGACGTAAAATATATGGTAATGATAAAATATTTTTATATTTAACTTGATGTTATTATTATTATAGGCTTTTTAGAAATAGAAAATTTCATAGCGTGATTTTATTAAATTACGTAATGTACTAATTTTTATACGAGGGATCAAGGTAAATTTTTCCATTCCCTAGTGCAAAAGAAATCATGCCAATTTTGATTTCGAAATATGATTTTCTATCGCATGAAGCACAATAAGCACACTAATATTTTTTTCATGAAAAACTATTATATACAGGGTGTTTCAAAATTCACTGGAAAAGTTCAGAGGAATTATAGAAGGCATCAAAAGGATGAAAATATGTCATAGCATATGGGTTCGAAATCGCGAACAAATATGAAGGTGAATTGAACTTGTTGGACCAGTTTCCTGGGCTCCGTGTTTACCGAATTTCAATCCGTATGACTTTTTCCTATAGGGTTGCCATAAATCATCCGTTTATGTGACGACTATTGACACCTGGAATTTCGCATAACGCTGATTATACTCGCTGTGACAGATATTAAAGCATACCTGGCATTTGCGAGAGCAACAAGGAATAAATTTTACGTCTTTGCTGACAGTGAAATGACGTGAGCGGGCGCCACTTTGAACAATTCTTGTAATAATTAATAAAAAAAAAGGGGGAAAAAATGTATTTTTAGTTAGTATTGTTCTTTTGTCGTTCCAGAGGGACGTCGAAACCTGCATGCGTTTTTTGCGATTTTCACCCTTTCAACATGGTTTGCGAATCTATGTTCTTTGATAAAATTGAAGTTGACAAAATTTAATTTGATAGTTTTAGCTTATCTTTATGTTTTTTTATGTGCTGAAACCGAAAATACAGCACATTTTTCGCTATCACGTATAGAATTTTGACAGTACAGGGTGTTTACTGACAGTATTTCTTACCTATATTATCATAACAATAGGTTGGTTAGTTGGTTAGCATGGTTTTACATCACACTAGTGCTGCGTAATTACAACTATAGGTTTCCGTGATTAATTAATCATGGAAACACACGACAAAACTTACTATATAACTATATGGGTTGAAGAATAATGGAATAAATTGTATAGTTAGGCAACCTGTATTGACAAAACATTTTACGTGATAGAGAAAAACTGGTTTCATTTTTTGTTTCAGCACACCAAAAAACATAAAGATCAGCCAAAATTATAAAATCAAAATTTTACATGTCGACCTGCGTAATTTTTCATCCTCTTGATGCCTTTTATTATTCCTTTCAAAATGTTGGTCGAATTTTGGAACACCCTGTATAAAACTCTTTGAAATCGTATGCTGAAACATACGTAAGTTTTTTAAAACCTCATGTATCCAAGCATAATTAATATTTTAATGCTCTTTAACTTTTTAAAACTCTTTATTAGCATTAAAGCTTCCCCTTTCAAATTACTAATATATCTAAATAAGGAGCAAACATTCAAACTGTATTTTCCCAAAAAATGAAAAAAAAAAAAAAAAAAAATGAGGTAGTGATTTTTCTTTGAACTTAACATAAAATAGTATGTCTACATATCTTTCCTAGATATGTCTACATATTTTTCTACTAACTAGTAATAAATCTAAACAAATTATAACTAGGGTTGAAATTTAGTTATTTTTTAATTTATTACTTTTTTGTGTTTTCTGAAAAATTATATTTGAAGGAGAAAACATGTTTTGAATGTTTTTTCCTCAAATGTTTATGCTATTATAAATATCCTAGAAATATAAATCTATATTTATTTAAGTTTTGGGATAAAATTAATAAAAAATAAAAACACATATTTAAAAAATCTGATAATACATATTTAAAAAATATCCTGGATTTCCGATTACTTTTTTCGTGATTACAACAAGTAGAAATACAAGTGATTTGGATAAGTAGTGGTTAGCGTGTCTAACATTCAAATAATTCAAGCTATCACGTGACTAATGACCTTAAGAAAGAAAATTGATGAGGTCTAAAATATATGGTAATAATGAGAGTTTTTTAAATTCAAGCTTGGACTTATTATTTATTATCCATGTAGACTTTTCATAAATTTCCGATCGTGATTTCATAAATTTTTCTGAAGTGCTAATTTTTACGAGTGTTAAAGGTATATTTCTAGATACTCTAGTATATTTCTAGGTATATTTCTATATACTCTAAAAATGATTATAAAGGGTACACAAAAAGTTCTTAACACATTTTAAGAATTAATATGATATAAAGCAATTATAGTTATTTTGTTTTATAGTGTTTATAATGTGTATTTTAATTAATTTTAAAAAGTATTACTTTCAACATTTTGATATTTTATTCAATAAAAAGTTATGATTTTAAATGGCAACAGTGGTTATATTAAGTACAAGTAAACACCTATTAGTTGGCTTTTTTAAGTATATTAATTCATACTCTGCTATTACTGCTATTTAAAAAATATATATATATTTACATATTTTTTACTTTTGAGGTATATTTATGATTAAGTATAAGATTTATCGTTTTATGGCTGAAAATAAATTGGAAGGGAAAGGGTTAATCGAAACTTTTCACCTTAAAAATGTATTGTAGCGCAAGCCATATGCCACTTACTTAATTTTACAGACATGGCAACATTTCTGATTTACTTCAGAGCATTGTTAAAAACCGCCATTTTTCCCCACCACATCCTTTGTAGAGTAATTTTTTTGTGATTACAATTGTAATTAAATTTTTATTTACATTTGTAATTACAATTAAATAAAAAGAAAATTACTTTAGAAAAACTTTTGTGAGAAAAAGGAGGGTGCTAATTATATATCGAAAGAAATTAGCAATACTGGCATTGTGGATTGTAAATTAAAATTTTAAATATACCAGGGAGTTTTGGCCCATCCTATATACAAATCTCTTTAAAATCCTATTGCTGAAACACATGTAAGTTTAATAAAATTACTCCACAAAAAGGTTAAATTTTCACTTATTTTACTGCTCTATCAAAATAAATAAATAAATAAATAATATATATATATATATATGCAAATTTATAGTTGAGGATTGTGAGTTGTTTTTACTTTATAATAAATATAACCTAAGAAAACTTAGCAATTATTGTATATTCAATACACAATATGCGTGCCGACAATATTTAAATGATTAATTAAATGATGTTTAATCCTAAAAAAAAAAAAAAAAAAAGATGCCGTTTAGTCAACGGAAGATAAAAGTTTTTTGTCAAACACACTTTTTGCAACATGTACAAGTTAATTTATTTGAAGAGAAAATACGGTTTTACTTTACTGAACGTGCCAGTATCACAGTGTCGTACTATTGAAGACCACTAATTTTTTATAGTAATTTTTTATTCGTTTAATCGCAGATGTGCAATAATTAAATAAAGCGGTATTATTAAAGTAAAAAAATAAATAAATAAAAGACAAAATAAATAAAAAAGTAAATAAATAAAAAGCAATGATTAGTATACATAAAAAGGAAGTAAGATAATTAGCTTTAATTAATGTTATTTAGAAAAAGAAATAATAACAATACAAAGACAGAATAGTAACATCTTATTCTGAAAACTTAACCTGGTACCAAATCTTAACATTCAAACTTTTAGAATGTAAAATTCGGTAATGTAAATATACTTATTTAAATTAAAAGTATATTTATTTACTTTTGCAATTCGACAAGCAAAAATCAAGAATTTGTTAGCTTTTCTTGTTAAAAATTCGAAAAATAAAATCATGCAAAAATTTAATTGAACATGAGCATCATAATCTTAACGTGCGTTTTAAATAAAATAAAGTACACATAAAATCTTTACATTCAAAACAGGAAATTCGTTACACAAACTAATTATTTCCCTGGTATCTATACGTAAGCACTTCGCTTATCAGAAAGCTTTATTTAGAAATATCATTTTGCATAGTGCGGCTGCAAATAAATCCCTTCAAGAGGATGAGCATTGGAGAGGATCGCAAAATACATACTTATGTTTTAATGAGACATTTTACGAAGTAGATGTAAAACTAGTATGTCTAAACAGTTTTTATCTTAAGAAAGGCTCCGAAATTCTCTGAAATTTAAAAAAGACCACTCTTTTTTCTATTCGTAGAGTAAGATTTTATTATTATTATTATTATTTTTTTTTTTTTTTTGAACGACAAAATATTTATTTATTAAAAAAAAAAAAAAAAAAAAAAAAAAAAAAGAAGAAGAAGAAGAAAAGAAAAGAAAAAGAAAAAAAGAAAAAAAGAAAAAAAAAAAAAGTTTTTTTTTGGAAATGGGGGCTTAAAAAGGAAATGATAAAAGTTGAAATTTCAAGATTCCAATAGATTTGGAAAAAATTATTCGTCGATTTTATTTACCTATCTATTCATTGCGAAAATACAGTTTTTATGTAAAATATTATGAAAACCTAGTTTTAAAGAAATCCATGCATGTTCAAATCAAAACAATAAAATAATCTGTTATTTGCGGAGTTTTTATTTTACGGGAAAAATAATTTAGGTTTCTAAAAAAAGAAACTTGTTTTAAGTAGAACTATACATTAAAAGAGTATTTTGATAGTGGCATATTAGTATTAGTGGTACATAGTAGTATTCATTTCTTCTAGCGAGAAGAAATTATTTAAAGAAAATATGTGAAAGGACAAAAAGCTGGTTCTAATCAAATTTCTGCAAGTCCAGAAAATAAAAAACTATTTCTTAAATTGTGGATTTTATACTTTTGTTCCTATTACCTAAAAACTTTTATAGGAAAACATATATTTAGTAAAAAGAAAAAAAATAAAAATATTGTCAATCATTTTTGGTTTGATAATTTAAGCTATTTATGGATTAGAATTATTAAGGACGGACATTTATCTCTGATACTATATGGAAAACAAACAAATAAATAACTTTAGAATTGATTTAAGAATTTTGAGATAGAAAAGTACGTTTTTGAAATGTTTATCATGCCATTTACATCATTTAACAAGAAAAATATCTCTCATGGGCTGCAGTTGTGGCACAACTGAATTTCCTTAGTTTTTTTTCCTTAACAGTTCTTTAAAGAAACACTATTTTTGGATTAAAAAGCAGTTCTTATTGTGAAAAGAATTATGCAGTTTCCCAAGACAGTACTGACACATCTCATAATTCAAAATACACACTGTAAAGTATGTTTTAATTAAGTGAAGTTTTCTGTATTACTGTAAGAATCAACAGTATAAACCCATTTATATCAAAACGTGATTTTTTTTTTTTTTTTTTTTTTTTTTTTGAGTTTTGTCACTGTTGCAGCCCATGATCGATACAATAAGGAAACAACGAGAGGAACAGTAAATGAATAATGGAACTTACCAAGTGATCCATCGTAGGCATTCATATATTCCGATGACATGAATTGAGTCACTATAGAAGTTTTACCCACACCAACAGTTCCCATCATCAAAACTTTCTTAGGTACGGGAGCTTGAGGAGGATGTTCAGAAGAACACGAAGTCGTAGACGATGCCCCACCTGTAACACCTGAAGCTGTGGAAGCGACACTATTATTGCTTCTTGATCTATGTCTGTACAGATCACCTTTGTTGATAACACCACCTTTCGAGGTAATACTGAATTGTCTAAGAGTATACCAGTCTTCGTCCCACCCTCGTGGAACACTGGGACTTCTGTCTCTTTGCTGCCATGTAGTACCAGCGTAAGGGATGCTATTACCACGTGGTCTGAGTGAGCGAAAGGACAAGGACCTGCCGTGATGTGGACTTAGAGATTTTCTCCGTCGACTTCTGTGTTGTCTAGAGACAGTGAGAGTTTCTGAAAATCGTCTAGACAGCAATTCCGGCTGATGTCTTGGCACAGTGCAAGCTAATGAGTTCATATAATAACTAGGATCATCATTCCAAGGACTGACAGACCCAGAACTTGCTTCGTCTACGGTTAATTCCGGAGCACTTCGCGGAAGTTTTGAACGCCTGTCAGATTGTACTGTAAGAAAATTATCACGATGCACTTCACCAAGTGGATTAAGTCCATCCGGGGCATTCAGGTATCTGCTCCTAACCTTTTTCAACGATTCTGGAGTAACAGGTATGGAAGCAGATCTATGTCTCTGAGGTGGGGACCCGTAATTTGGTGACCCCATTCTGGGTGAAATACTTGGTGATTTATTTGGAGATCTGTTTGGAGAAAAGCCTGGTGATCTTGCTGGTGATAAAGCAGGTGATCTTGCGGGCGATCTCAAAGGAGACTTAATATCGTTAGTATTCATGGATATCATGTTTGAGAGTAAGTGTTGCCTAATATAATTTGGTACGTTTTCTAATATTACTCGCAATGAAATTCCTCGCGATAGATTAAAAAATTTTTAACAATCTATATTTTATCTATTTTTGTTGATATGTATTTTTTTTCTTTATCTATGCAACACATAAAGCTCATCTATTATTTGATTTAAAAATATAAATTTATGCCTTTCACTTATCACAAAAATATTAACATTGTAGAATATTAATTACATTTTTTTTCTACTCAGCTGAGAATCTATTAATCTGTATCTTCACTTGTTTATTTTATAACATTGATAATTAAAATCGTGTATTCTTATAAATATTTTTAAAAGAATGTTGATCCAAAATGTTAATATCTTAATTATTTTTTATTCTGAAAACAGTTTGCGTAAAGGAATAAATCAGTACATTAATACATTCTTTATGAACGTCTACTATTATAAATAGTTAAAAAATAAAGATAATATGAATGTCCGTATGACTAATCTAAAAAAGAAATATTTGTTTAGGGTGTAAAAGGAAATCCTATACTTATTTAAATTTTAGAACCATTTGAATAAAATTTATGAAATTCTAATGAGAAATACAAGATGCACTAGAAACTTTCCTTATCATATAATATCGAAATTAGTAAGTTCTGATATGTTAAATAAATTGAAAGGTTATAAAAGAGAAAATTTTAAAATTTAGGCGATAATATTGATGTTATGTCACAGTATCTTTCAAATGTTCAATATGAAATACTTAAATCTATCCACAGAAATTTCACAATTATTTACGTAAATGTGTATGAATGTGAAATCACTTCAGCACACCATAAAAAGCTCTCAGACTTGCGTTTAAACATGTAAGAGTTGTTGCCATAATAAACTCATTATATCACGGGATATATGCATTAATTTACAAAAATATTTATAAAATATTTTGCCTTCAAATATGAAATCTCCGGTATTCCAAAACTCACTCTTCATATAAAGCAATACAATTACTTATGAAATATATTTATTAATTATACATTCCAAGTCTCATAATATATCATATCTCGATTTTTAATAATATTTTAAATTATTTAAATATTTTCTTATTTATGCAGACTTTTCCCTTTTTTGAATTACATACTTGAGTGTGTTTTACAGCATTTATTAGCAGAAGTTCAGAAAATTGAAAGGAATATTTCTATATCACTTTTGAAATAGATATTATTAATGTATTTGTAGATAAAATTAAACTTTTCTCTCTTTAAAGAAGCGAATAAGGACTTGTTCTTTAATTGTTGAAAATATAGGTAATTGAAATCATGTCTTTTATTTATTTGAAAACTCTCTTTAACACACACTAATGTATTCCATGAATTTTAACGAGAGTAGTACAAATAATTATTCTTCTTTAGTTCTAAAAGATAAATAATGAGTTATGTCTTCGATATAATGTTTATCAATTTTCTTGATACTTAATTTATCAAAAGATTTTTTACTGCTATTATATTTTTTTAAGTACTTGTTTGCACTCCAAGTAAAATTACGCATTCAATTTACTTTTAATAATTGCAAATTTTTAACAATCCATTTTAAACATTAATAATCTTATTGTGATAACCTTTTCGTCAAACTTATAGCATTCATTTTAACTTACTACTCATGGATTTTAATGGTTATTTTTATGTTTTATGATTTTTATTTCGATACAAATTCACACATAAGAGTTTGTATTCACAAATTTCTTTTTAGGAGAAAATTGTGTACAATTGTAACACTATTTAATAAATATGATTTAAATTTTTTTCTGTTCTGATTTTTATTTTAAATAAATTATATTTCTTTACGTTAATTGTAAGATAGAAATTAAATTTTACAGTTTAAAAAACTGTATCTTTCTCTGAAAAATAGCTCATGTAGTTTTCTTTTCTCTTTATTATCACGATTTATCCACTCTCCATTTCTACTTATATAATTTCATTTTTTTAATGCACTTCATCATCAGGGTAGAAAATCTACTATTGGTCAAAAATCGTAAGCACCAATTCCTTTATTTTCTAAACACTTGCTTAAACTTTGCATCTACCATCAAAAATATTTTCTTTTTTAAGCGCACTGTTATTAATTTTCGAAAGATATACACACAAAAATTCTTTCTTTACAAAGCATTACATACATAATATCCTATGAATATCTAATATCTAAACTAAAATAATACTTTTAACGCAAAATGGAATTTTTTGCCTTTATAAAAAGTTCACATTTTAAATGAACAAACTTATAAACTATTATGTGTGACAGTTAAAAAGTTCAAATCATAAACATTACTACTTCACAAATTTGTCTTACCCTCTTATAAAAATTAATACTTGCAGTTACAGAATATTTACTTCTTTTTACGGCGTCAAAACTTTTCATATTTATCTAATTTTGGTTATCCCAAAAGAATAAATTAATCCATTCCACGTTGTCGTAATAAATAAATAAGAATAAGCACAGAGCAAATTCGCGATTTCGCTAGTAATCAACTCTGTCACAAAGAACGCTAATAAACGCAAAACGGAGCTTAACAAAGCTCCCTCTTTCGCCCACAAAGATTTGTGATACGTTCGGTATCAGCTGAACCGACGTTCTGAGCGGGCAAAATAGAGAAGAGAATAACTGGATTCATATGATGCCCTTAGAGCGCCGCCGTCAAGGCAGTGAAGTTACGGCGCAGGGGATTTGGCGCGGCGCACAATATGCATACGCGACGAAATAGATGGGATAAAAATCATGGCACGTGAAGTATAAAGAAAAAAAAAAAAAAGTTTTATCCATAAATATTTGAGAAGGAAATTTATATTCAAAATATTGTTTTCAAAAATCTACTATACTAAAAAAAATTATTTCTTTTCTTTCTTTCTTTTCCACCGGTAAAAAAAAAAAAAAAAAAAAAAAAAAGCAGATTCCTGGGAATTTTTTGGCAGCTGATGTGCCAAATATTTAACAGAAATGTGCCTTGAACAAATCCAGTAACCATTAAATATAGACTCATTCAAAATAATACTACATTCTTAAAATCAGGAACGTTTTATGGACGAAAACCGGTTATTCTCAGGAACCTGCTCCGAACTTATAAAAACCAGGAACGCATCCGATGTATAAAAGTAACGTAACCGAAATTTTTTACAGTGTCTCTCTTTCTTTTTTTTTTTCTTTTCAAAATTTCTATAAGAAATAGAAAAAAAGAAAAAAATATATCCCTGTGCTATTATATTCTTTTTTAAAGTTATATTTTTGTCATTTAATTTGATAAGTTGAATTGTAAGAAAAAGATATTTCAAATAGTGGAGTTTTAATCGTGCTTAATTCATAATTATCGTATATATTTATTGATTGTTAAAAAAAAAAAAAAAAAAAAAATGTACATATTGGCATTTTATTTATGGCGCATTTTAGAATAAATACATATATATATGCATAAATAGCGATGAAAATTCTTATATATATATATATTAATGAAAATAACTTTAGTATTTTAACTCTTGTAATAAATTTATACACACACTTATAGTAATAGTCGTCAATCTATGAAAATGGAGATACGGATGGATATTTTAAAAGGCCATTTAGTGATTTTGTAAATTATATCAATTATTTTTTTTTTTTCAAATGTATATTGTACATTTTACTTAGACGTTCTTTCTTAATTTTTTATTGTAATTAACAAATCATATATATATATATATATACAATTGTGATTTTTTCTAATTTTTTCAAATTACAAAATGTAACAAAATACATAAAGCTGATTTCCTTAAAAAAAAAAAAAAAAAATTGTCATGTGCTGATTGTTTATTTAGACAATTTAATTTTCTTAACTTGACTTTTTTTTTATGTATATAAAAAATGAACATTTTGAATTCAACTTTTAATTTCTTCGTAAATTTTAGTATTTTCATCACTGTTAATTTTTCCAATGCGGAAAGTTTTCTCTAAAATTTTGTATATGTTTGATATCAACTAGTAAAAAACATTTTTATGATAGGTTTGATATTTTGTTTTATTTTCTTTAAAAAACTATATATACATTCACTATATTCTAATTACCCCTGAGTTTCTTATTTTTATTTATTTATTTAGTTTTTTTTTTTTTTTTTTTTTTTTTTTTTTTTAATCTTTAGAATTAACAATGAAAATTAAAAAACATCGTTCAGTATTGAATGCCAATATTTGGTATCGACAGGTTTAATGTTTTTTTACTATAAGAATTTTACTATATATTATTCCTAAACGATATGTTATTCCTAAAAATAATTTATGGTAATGTCGAATGAAATTATAGTTTCTAAATTTCTTCAGTTCCAGATTCACTTATTTCACATGATAATCTTCATCTTATTTGATAAAATAAATATATTATTACAGAAACAGATTATTATTTTTCATAAATAGTGGATACAACCGCCTGTATTTCGAGAAGAAAAATGTCGAGCCTAAATTTCAGATTAATTGTTTTTTTTTTCTCTCTCTCTCCTAAGAAAAATATTACTTTGTCTGTTGATAGTAAAAAAAAAAAAAAAATCATATCGGGAGGGGGGGGGGATGTATGTTTGGATTCAATTTTATGCATAGCACGGCTTTCATTTGTCTCTGAATTGAAAACCATTTTTTTTTTTTTTTTTTTTTACACAGCAATCTTTGTATTTTTCAATTAAAAAAAAAAACCTTAAAGTGGTATTTACTTAAGGAACCGCTAAAATCTCTAGCATGAAATTGCCCAATTTCAACTTCCAAAACATTTTATTGTGTACTTTAAGTTGCATACTTGATTTTTGAATTTTTGTATTGTCAATTTATATGTAGATATATGTTAAATATAAAGCTATTGTTTCAGAAGGTTTTTGTCTTTTACAATTGTTTTTCCACTAGAAGCAAATAAATTGTTTGTCAAAGGCCAATGAAAAAAAAAAAAAAATCATACATATATAATTGTTATCACATGGTAAAGTATGGTATATGAACACTTTCATTGTGTGTAATTGTTGAATAATATTGCTTTCAAAACATGTTTCTAAAATGCAAATATTTATATTATTGCGCATTGATACATACGATTTGTTAGGTTTATTTTATTTTTAAACATATTTCCTTAAGGAGTCTTAAGTATATCAAATTTAAATAATAAACCTGAGGGAAAAATTTGAATTCAAATTTCCTTAAAAGGCTACATTATCCTATTTGTTGATGACCAAGGAAAATAAAATCGTGCCATGACAGATTTTTTTTCTCGTGTCATACAAAAGTGTAGTCGTAGGTTATGAGTAAGTAGAACGATTTTTATCAGCCGTAGTTGCTGGGTTACTCTTCGACATCCAACAACTACATTTTCTCTTTACGTCAAAGATCCCTCCACGCTGATTTTATCGTTTACATTTTTGCTTAGCCAGTGCTTTTACAGGCGTTTGGTACAGTTCGGTTATAGATTTTTCATTTGAAGATTTCCTTATGTTTGATTTACGGTTTTCATTTCGTCGCTTTCTTGTTCATTTTCTATTTTCTATTTTTTTTTTTTTTTTTTTTAGGGGTTAAATTACTATTGATTTTTTACACTATCCATTGAGCAAATTTACTTAAAAATTTACACATTCCTTTAATTGCTGTTATAATTATAGTTTTTTTAATATTATTATTATTTACGGATTTTCTGTTTTCAGTTGTGTAGTAGATTTATTATTCTTGGAGATTCTTCATGTTTAATTTAGGTTTTTGAACTTTCTTTATTTCTATACTTCTTTTTTCTTTTCTTTCTTTTTTTTTTTTTTTTTTTTTTTTTTGTTACCAAATCGTAATTGATATTTTTTTAATGTATGCAAATTATATCAGGGATAGTGACATAAAAAAATAGATATTTTCTTGTAAATATTAGTGCTATAATATTTCTTTAAAAAAAATCTGAAATAGTAGTAACAAAATAAAAAGGCGCGCGTAAACTTTACAAAATCTGCGAGCCTTTATTAAACTTAAAATTTTACCTTTTTAGTGTTAGAATATGGTAATAATTTAGGGTTTTATTGTTTCCTATTTTTCAATTAAAACGTAGTTAATTATTTTATTATTATTATTATCATTTATTTATGTTTATCTACTTAAACTCATACATCGATTTATCATTTATGGACATTTCGTGTTTTATAAAGTTTTTGAAAAAAAAATTATATATATATATATATATATATATATATATATATATATATATATATATATATAATACTGTTCTTACTCTTTTCAACGTTCACTAAACTTAAAATTATTTTTTAAGACTTTAAAATCAACAAAAAATCATTTTATTTAATTTATTTATAAATTGAAAATAGTTTTATTTTTCCTTCTGGTAAGTTTCCTTAAGTTTGGCTTAATATATTTATTTAGTTTTTTTTTTTTTTTTTTTTAAGATAGTTTTATTCTATGAAATGGAATAATAATTGGATTTCTAGCATTATCTACAAAATTATAAATCAAATTACACTGCCCTGAAAAAAAAAAAATCGATATCTGATACCATTCTTACTGATTCTTATGCAAAATGATCTCCTGAATCCGAATATGACTCTCCTTTTGCCCAGTCTCTCACCGTTTTTTAGATACACCACCGCTTCCCTCAATTTCTTTCCCTGTTCGATAATTTTATTACCATGAATTTGATTTGAAGAATGAAAAATAATTAATTTAACACCTAAAAGCAAAAAAATATAAAGCTTAAAAAATAACATTAATGTCAGACTAAAAAAATATAAGATATGTGATGATAATTTCAGTGGCAAATCCCCCCCCCCCCCAAAAAAAAAAAAAAAAAAAAATCTCTTGTCACAAATGTCTATGTTTTAGAATTTTCCAACTCAATAGCCCCTCAAAAGATATTTAACGGTGAAAATAATCCTCCCCCCTCCTAAAAAATCAAATTTATAGCCATAAAATCACCGAAAAATGATAAAAATAGGAGCTATTCCTAAAAAACGGTGGGTGATAGGGCAAAATGGGCGTCATATTCAGATTCAGGAGGTTATTTTACATAAGAATATGCTGAAATGGTGTCAGAGGCAATTTTCGTGCCGAGCAGTGTTAATTGTAATTGCTAAAACTGATACTGTTTTTGCATTCACAGTTAGAATATTGGTTGATTATTTATGAAGTTTTGTTTCTAATTTAACTTTTCATTTATATATATATATACATATTTAATTAGTCTCTTTCCATCCCAGTTCTAACTTTCCATTGATATTTTCACTGACATCTGTGAAAAATGTATATTTATTTATTTTTTTTCTTTTTCCGATAAAATAAATATTTTATTATTACTTATTCTACATATCATTTTATTATATTCTTATCGCTTATTTATCAGTGCAATCATGAATCCTTTACTTCAGAAAATTTTATTAGTTTTGATTTAGAAATTTTAGTTTGTAAGAATTTACTTTGAACTGGAATATTCACTTCATCCTATAAACAAATTTATTTAAAATTTTATAAATTTTATTCAAATTCAGTAAAAAATATTTTCTTCTATTAGTTATTTTTCAGTTCTTAGTTAAAATATGAGATTTTACTCCTAATCTAACAGTATTAATTCATTTTAAAGTTTTTTTCTTTTCCTTTATTTATTTCTTTTCTTTTCTTTTTTTTAATTCGTCACTTTAAATTTTATTTCTTTTGATACTTAACTTCTATTATTAATACTTCTTTCATGCATGCACTAAATATATAACTGGCAACATTTATCACAAATGTCAGCGTCTTTACTTTATCACAAAGAATTGTCATTATCCACTTTTCTCCTTTTTTTTTCAAACAGTAATTTTCTTCTTATTTTATCGTAGTCCCATATAGGAGGAAACTGTACTACAAAAAAGATGTGAAAAAAGGTAGATTTTCAAATGTTCCGGAAAATAAATTAGAAGTAGTAATATATGTCTATGTTCACTATAGTCACTACCACTGCTTTTCAAAAGAAATCTTTAATCTCAATTACCTATGAAATATTATGTTGAAGGAAACATTTTAAAGTTTTTCAAATTTTCCTAGAAAAATTTAAAAATTTCTCAAATATGAATATACATATATACTTATTTGCATGTGCCCCTCCATTGGCTAAGAGATGCTGTTCTCAAATCTGATACACGAGAGGTGCCAAGTTTGATTACAGTTCGTGCTCATCTGCCCAGTCGTTCAAAGTTTCCCATGGATTATAAGAAACGCGCGTGAATACAGGGAGATCCCTCTGAAAGACCTCCTATACACAGAAGGCACTCTACCCATGCCTAAGTTCCTAGCGCAAACAATTTGCTTCAATCTCTACATTTACACCTGCGCATTTGCACTTTTTTTTTTTTTTTTTTTTTTTTTTTTTTAGAGTATTTTTAAAATTTAATTATTTAATTTATTTATTAGTTCTTATTTCTGAGTAGACGCCAACTCTCTCGATTTTTCCGCGCCACTATTTCAGAAAAGTTATTTTCGTCTTAATTAATTACATAATTTTTGTCTAGAAATAAAGTAAAAATTTCTAAACGGAAATGGTGATAGATAAAAATCGAGTGAGTTGGAATCTAACTTTTTCATTTCAATGAGCATTTTTTCCCTCCTTATTTATAATTTTGATTTATTTTGTTTAACTGTACCTTTATTACTTACAAACTTTGAATAAACACCATAAAATGCAATAAACTCGCAACAATTGTTTCGGGTCGAAAAAACACACGACCCTTCATCAGGCGAATGAAGTAAGCACGAGTGCTGCAGTCAAATGGTGTTTATTCAAAGTTTGTAAGTAATAATTTTTACAACGCCAGTTTTGTGGTGCTTTTTTATTAACTGTACCTTATTTCTTACTATTTGAATTTTTGTATGAGAAATTAGTATCACATCTAAATAGAATAATTTTGAACTTTTCAAAACTTTAATCCTTATCACACCAAACATTTTTAGGAAATTATTTTTAACGAACTTCAAAAATGAACCCTGAGACGTCTCTATAAAAAATATTTTACTTTAAAATAGGATTTTGTGTATTTGTTTTTAGCACTTTATTTTCCTCTGGCGCATGTATTTACGCCAAAGGCACTTACTGCCGTTAGGGTGCCTAGAATAATCCGGACACTCTAACTGCCGTTATTGCTGACGACAAAATTTAAATGATTTAATCATGAATATATTATATAATTTTGTTAAATACTGTTTAGTTGAAGCGGAGCGACAAAACTGAATGCCTAATGATCAGAAAAGGAATTTGTACTTGGCACTGTTAGTTGGAGTGATAGAGGTTAAGTTTTAGTACTATAATGCTACATTTATTATTGTTATTATTATTATTATTTTATTGGTTCTCTCTTTTCCTCCGACTGAACATGAATTTGTAACGTGGGAATATATCAGCTCGATTGGGATTTTTAAATATTTCACAGTAAATAATTTTAATAATTACATTTTTATTATATTTTTAGTATTATCTCAACATTATTTTCTATTTATTCATCTTGACAAAAATCTGTTAATATATATATATATATATATATAAGTCTCAATTAAAACTTATTTTATGTTGGTATCTTCATCTATTTTTTGTCTGCTGAGTGTTACAATGACACTAAACAATTCAAATTATATATACACACACACACACACACACACACACACACACACACACACACATATCTATATATATATATATAAGTGGGATTTTTCCTTTGTTCTTTAAAAGAAAAATATACAACTTTTATTTTTATCTTTTTAAAACAGAATTTTTGTTTAACAAAGTTTTATCATGGTCATTATAGAAAATAATGTTATGATAATACTAAAAACTTTAATAAAAATTTAATTGTAGAAATTATCCGTTGTATATATAAGAGATTTTATCAATATTTTTAATTTTAATCAAAGTGCGCTCTATTTCTGTTAATTCATTCAAAATAAAAGCATGGAAAAAGTCCCCTTACCTTTGTGCTTTTCCTTTTGTGGAAATTTGAAATTTAATTCATATACGAACGCTATCTTCCTCCGTTTTCTCGATATATGAAAGAATGGGAAGGTGGGGTACCTCGGAACTATTTTGACTTTTCCAATTTTAATTTTGTAATTATTCGCCAAAAGTAAATGCAAATAGCTTTTTTAAATACTGCATGGTGTTATATACGACATATATTTATTCCAAAATTTTATGAAAATTATATCAACTACATTAAAAAAAAAAAAAAAAAAAGGTTCAATTAGGTCCGAGGTACACCACTGGTAGTGTACCTTAGACCATTTATTAAAAGATATAGAAAAGTTGAATTTTAAGTAAGAAAATCTATTTTTTAATCAATTACACACATATGAATTCAAATAAACATTTTTTTTTTTTTTTTCAATATTATTAATCTGTCACAATCGTATTGTTATTAAATCTAATTTAAGTCTAAAAAGTGGAAAATAATAAATATTGAGTTAAAAATATCTACATTAAGTCATATTGTGATTATTGGTAAAAATTCTCACACTTATTTATAATCAAGATTGAAGTTGAATAGGTCAATTCCAAATGTTAACTTTTAGAGCGGCATTTCTGATCCACCACACAATGTGACCAGTCTAAGGTACACTACTTGTATCGGGTTCAAGGTACACCACTCTGTTACTAAAAACGAAATTGCTAATCATGATGTTCAGGTTTGGCTTAATGTGATTACAAACATATGGGGTTATAGCTAGAAAGCTATTTTATGATGCATGACACTAATTTCAGAATATACAATACATGTGTGGGTATTGAAATACAACAAAGTATCTGAGAAAAATTTACTTTTGCAAGGTGAATTTATTTTTTCAAGAGATTCCAAACGAACACATATTACACCTAACAGTAAATGTTTTAACGACATGCGGTATTGTTTATATATTGAAATAAATAGAGCTAGAAATGGCATAGGTCTGAGGTACACTTATATCCAAGGAACACCTTTTATCCACTATTATTATTTTTTTCATTTTTTAGAATCATTCGACTAACTGTTAAATAAATTATGCAAGAGTAATTTTTTCAACGCTTACGCATGCGCATTTAAAAATTATTTTGCAAAAATGCTTATTCTTCATTAGATATTTAAACTTTTTATATTCTGATAGCATCAGGATTTTTCTGCTATGTTAAGTTTTAACCTTCTGTTAGTCGCATGTTTATAGGAAGTATATCTTCCCTGATCACCCCCCCCCCTCAAAAAAAAAAAAAAAAAAAAAAAAAAAAAATGAAAAATACAATAAAAAATGTATTATAATAAAATATAATAAAATAAAATAAATAAATAAATAAATAATAAATAATAAATAATAAAAATAAAATATAATAAAATAAAATATAATATAATAAAATAAATAAATAAATGGACTATAAGTAAAAAACTGGAAAGGCACCGGAGGGTTTCATGTGATTATCAATGTCCATAAGATATATGCGATAGTTTTTTTCTATGCTTTTTATTGGTGTTTCAATCAGGGAAGTTACACCCAACAAAATCATGCGATTAATAGAAGATTAAAAACCTTACATGTCCTATTAAAAATCTTACCTAAACGTAAAACGTTCAAAAACTTTTCATTTTATTAAAGAAACCTTTATATATCCATTAATATACGTGTTATTCACATACAAATAAATACAGACAATTATAAGAAGAAACATAATCGCATGCCCCAGTGGCAAATAATTTCAAGCATAAGTTTTTTACAGCGTGATTCCAAATATTCTAGTTGAGTCTAAAAATTTGAAATCCACTGTACTTTTCTCTAAATTTGAATTTCTGGTAATATGCACTGTATTTTTTACTCTATAAATATATCAAATACACGCATATATATATATAACATAGACGTGAAATCGTGTTTTTGTTTGTAGTTTTCCCACTCCATTCATACTTTTTTTTCTTTCCTTCCGCCGGGTAAAAGGTTGTACATTATTAATTCAATCTGAAACATATTTTGCTTACGAAAATCTTAATTTTTAATATAACCACCAATCCGTGTTGTTAACCTGTAGGAACATTTATATTCAATATGCATCACTATTTTTTAACAGTAGTTTTTGTCTAATAGACTATAATATGTAACAAACATCATTTTTCAACATTATTAGTAATTATTACATGAAAAATTTGCTTACAAAATGAAAATACTGCTCCCAATCTTCTAACATATTTAACAAATGAAATACACCAACAAACTTTATTTTAAAAAGTTTATATATAAAAAGTAAATAAAAATATAAAAATTAAAAAATATTTCTTATATATCAGTTAAAATTTCTGGTTTGTAATGCATCCATTTCAAATAATAAACTAAAAAGAATGGGAATTTTGAAAAGGTATGGTCAAAACACACATAAAATATCCAAAATATTGTGTGTTTGCGGGATGAATTTCATAAGTCAATATTTATTAATTATATTATTTATAATTATTATTATTTGTATTATTATTTATATTATTATTTATAATTATATATTTATTAATGTCCTTTATTAATGAAACATTCTCTCTTTTTTCTTAATTCATGCCGATAGAGCAATATTTTATTTCCAAATAAACATAGATGGACAGCTAAATAATCCGTAATGTCAATAAACAAAAACCAAATTTAATAGGCGTTTATTATCATTAAAATCTTGATAAATTATTTAACATGAGCTTTATGATGGCAACATATTAATGCTCTTAAATGTTCTATCTCTAATTATCTTTTAATATGCAAAGTTATTTCTCGCTTATTCCGTTCTTTTTAATTTATCGTAAGTTTAAAAGTATCGGAACAATTACTTGAGACAGAACGTGCCCCAGAAAATTTTCATTAATTAGCTCGAAAATGTTCGATTTTTTTATTTTTTTATTTTTTATTTATTTATTTATTTTTTAGAATTAAACTAATGAGAAGATGTCTAGGGATCGCAGGCATTTAATCATTTCTTAACATTTCATTTTAACATTTAGGTAAATCGATTTACATACCATATTATTATATTGTATTTAATTTACATTTTGCATCAATTTAAATAAAATTTGAAAAATACAGTAAGACCCCGCTTAACGCTGTTTCATTTAGCGCTGTTTCGGTTTAGCGCTCTTTTATTTCCCCTGTGGATTCCCCGAAATTGCTCGCAACAGTACGGGGATCCCTGAAATTGTGCGCGCGCTGTTTCGCATTACGCTCTACTTTGATGGAACGTATCCCCCGCGTTAAGCGGGGTCTTACTGTATTTTATATGCATCTTTAAATTATTTTTAATACGATCGCTTCGCTGGTCACTATATTTAAACGAACTTTCAAAATAATTCTATCAGTATTTATTTTTTACATCATATTAAAAGAAAAAAAAAAAAAAAAAAAAAACTTACATTGAAATCGCTCTAGACCTCGCTTCGGGTACCGCCCATTTCATTTCTCCGCCCATACTGCATCGGGTCCAGGTTCCCACTATCTGCAGAAAGGGCTTTACCGGGCACTTCAATCTGGGTATTTATCGACGACATGCGGATCTTCTGTCATTTAAGAACTACGATTTTAAAGTTAACTGTATCTCAGCATCTATTATATATTTTAGTTTTTGAACCATGCGTTTTAATAGCCCCTGTTGTTTACACTATATTACGATTTTATTCCGACCAGTGTAACAAAATAAACTAAAAAGTAGATTTTCTTTTAAAAGGAATTAAATACATGAAATACAAATAAATTTTAATCAGCTTAATTCTTTCTACTATAAACTACTCTTCCCCCCCCCCCCCCAATAATTATTATAAATTTAAAAGAAAAGAAAAGGAAAAGGAAAAATAATAATAATAATAATAATAATAATAAAAGTATTTTTATTTTAAAGGAATTAATTTGAAATGAAAAATAAAATGTTGTTATACTATAAAAAATATACATAAACATAGCAATGTATTTCTATTGCATTACCATTTGATTTTAATAAATTTTAAGAACAATAATAATAAGAAGAAGATTTCGCCATTAAATGAATGTATTAAATAAAAATTAAATTGCTAAACAGAAGAATAAATTCATGAAAATTGAAACATAAAAGCCACTATTAAAAAAAAAAAAAAAATTAAAAAATTCAAGTTTGAAATTTCTGCAGTAGTGCGAACCCCACAGCGCACACAGACACACAGACAGACACTTCACTTTATTTATATAGATAATAGGAATAATTTAAACATAAAAAAAGAAAAAAAAAAACTTTTTTAAGTTTTTAAATTTTTTATTACATTAAACATTGCACGATTTAAAATTTTTATACTGTTAGTGAATTTAATAATATAATAAAAATAAAATATTACTAGTTTAAATGTACATGGAATTAAATTATAATTATAAAGTGCATTAATATATAATTCTATCATATTTTTTATAAAATTTATTTTTTATAATGTTTGATGTGAATAATTATTGGTAAAATTTGTCATTGTAGCAATTTTTTTTTATAACTTTCGTAAGTGTAAATTAGAGTAATAAAATCGTCGAACTGTTCAAACCAGCATGTATATATATATATAAATTAAATTCAAAGTAAATGGCAATTTTAATTTGTATAAAATAGGCGCGTAAAGCAGCACTGAATTTATATATAAAAAGATAAATTATTAATGGTAATTATAATGGTAATCATAATACGTTAATTATAATGAGGTATGCTAGCTTGGCATATCTTCAGAAACCTGTTAGGATTACATAGTTTTTAATGGCTGTGTTCCCTTCTGCTTATAAGGAAACACAGCTTTGTTGAGATTTTGGCTTGAATAGTATTGAAATTAACCCTTTTCTTGTTTATTACCACTGCTAAAAGGATTTGTTTTGGTTGTTTTTACATTCCATTTTCATTTTTTCAGTTATCATAATTGAAATTTAATATATATACGGGAGTGTCTACTGTTATGGGCATTCTCCGGTTATGGGCACCCCGCCATATCTTTTAACAAAAAGCAAATATGGTGAATTTGAGTACTGTCAAACTTGTATTGTGACAGTACGCAGTTTTTGAGCTAACACCGAAGTTAATAGATGCATTTTCTTAGTAAGTGCAAGCATCCAAATAAAAAATCTGAGAAAAAGCGACACGAAAGTGATTTGTGAAGATTTGCAGAATGCGATAAATCGAAGTGAATTAATTCAAAAATTTAAATGCAAGGTATATTTATGCAATATATTCTTTATATTTTGCGATGCAATATCAAATTCAGCCAAAATGTGGACAAAAAATTGCTTTTTCTGCCATTATAAAAATGGCCTCCATTCCCGGTTGTGGGTACCTTCATGCAATCGATTATGGGCACACCTTTCTTTTTTCATTTAAAACGTGTGTTTGACTTACAAACTGGGAAATATGGTCATTTATATCAAAATAACACATTGTATTAGTGTTTATATATATGTTTAGGCTTTTTTAGCAATGTCAACCTCGAAAAAGCCAACCGATCCAAAAGAAATGGATTTAAATGCGCTGGTTAAAACCATTTAGGATTACTTAGTGAATAAGAAATCCATAAAATCAACTGCCCGAGAATATGGACTTCCTTGCAGCATATGAGTCCCTCCAGAAGAAGCCAAGAGAAAGTAAGGCAACTCCACCCTTCAAAGTGCCGGCCAAACGCCATAAAAATTGGATTCTCAACAATCTGACGATGCCGACTTCTGTGTCATATATTTGAATCACCTGCCACTATGCCTAACAAGAGCCATCAAATGCAAATGCATGTGATCGTCTGATGCATTTGAAATGTGCTAATGTAATGGAAATTACTTTACTTGCAAGCATTGCACTTCTGATTTCAGGACGGAGAAGATGACGAATAAAATTGGGACAATGCCATTTTCTGTTATTATTTTTTTCTTTTTATTTACTGTTCATTATTTTATTTATTTTATTTATTTTATTTATTTATTTATTTATTTATTTATTTATTTATTTTTTTTTTTTGTCACTATAAGTGTACGTTCAAGAAGAAGAAAAACATATGTAGCCTGAGCGAAAGAAAACATAATATAACTTAAAGAAAACCATTCATTCAATATTCCTCAATGGAGTCATAAAATTATAAACATCCAAAATTACGCATAAGAAAATAATACTTAAATTAAAAAATAAATAAATAAATAACAATAATAATAATAATAATACATTTAAAATTATAAATAGAATAATTGCTTTTATTGGTAACATAAAATGTAAGCAGTGAAACATAAAACGTAACACATGATTCATGTACCCAGTGTTTGTACATGGTGCATTGACGCAGTTATTCTCCCTTTTTACTTCCTTCTATATATAAAATGAAAAATGTATTATATTTGTGAAAATTTTCGAACTCCAGTTTTCGGTAGATTTTCATGTTTTGAGACGTCCTGAATATGATTTGACTCTTTTTAGAAAATGTGTGCCTGTATGTATACAAATCTTGTGGACGCTGCATCTCACGGATCAATAAACGGAATTTTACTAAACTTGGTATTTAGCTGGACCTTGACCTAAACCGGTGGGGATTAGGTTTTGGGATTAATCGCTCAGCAGATTTTTTTTATCTTTAACAAGGTAATATAGGACAAAATTTCGTATAATGTACATAATGAGAGTTATTTTTAACGCGTGTTTGTAAAATTGATATGAATTTATTGATAATACTAGCAGCAAACTAGGGGGGAAAATGTGTACATCTAGGAGCATCGCTCCCACCAGGAGGGAAGTACCCCTCCCCCCTCTCCGGGAGGCTAAATATTTTCAATATGGTATCTTTCGAAAGAACTCGTCAATATCATCAATATCTTTATTAAAACGATTGGCTGAACAATAATCTATGATAATTTAAAACAAAATTATAGATTTTTCTTTTTTCTTTTTGTATTTTTTTGTATTTTATTTAATGGGACGGGGGGGGGGATAAAAAAAAAAAAAAAACATTTATTTTTATGTTGGCACAAAATTGACTTCTTCCAGCATTTAGTATTATACTTCTTTGAAATAAAAATCGTCTCATTCAACATGGAAAATAATTTTAATAAATTATAATTTAATAATTAATTTGTACTGCATGAATTTTTATAAGATTGTATATAGCAGGAAGTCTTGTGGTGGCCAACCCATGCTAGTTTCTGTTTTCAAATGATTTAAGACAGTAAAGAAACAGATTGCCTCGTCTTCCACATTTTTGTTCATTACATGTTTCTTGCTATGTTGTCGTTTGACTTTCCTACTGTTCTTTTTTTTTTTTTTTTGAAAAAAATCTCTTTTGAAAATTTTTCTTCTTTTATGTAGTAATTTGTTTTTCTTCTGTTTTGCTTTTATTTGCTCTTTTTGCAATGCTTGTTTGACTGGTGTGCTAGTCAATGCCATAGGATTCCATTTTCTTTTTCGCTGCAATTTTCCATAGTTTCTGTGCTCTGAAAAGGTCTCTCACTGTCTAGAGAAGAAATATCCTTTCTATCAAAGCTTTTATTTGAGAATTGGAAAGTTTCAGATTACCCTGGAAGAAGACTCGTTGAAATTCGTGGCAAACTTAGAGTAGTAATTGCAGCAGGTTCCAATGTGAAAACTGCATTAGGCCAATTTGTGATATAGGATGACATAAAATCTGTATCTGTAAAATTATTAAAGTTTTTGCACAACAAAGCCTCTGATTTAATATGTGTTATCGGTAAACAACATTATAACTTCATTTTTTTTTAAAGACTGACTCGAATAACCGCAAATTCAAATAAGCAGTACTAATTATATAGATATGAAAATTTCAATCTCTCCCTTCCCTTTAATGGGCAAAATCTGGTTTTTACAATGTGTAAATAAATTGATTTTGGAGACCTCCTCCGTTACAATTAGTCCTTGAGGATTTTACAGGGCTTGTTGAACGGCCAAGCTAATGTCTCCCATGCGAAATAAACCAACTAACTACATATCGTCATTTTTGTTTTTCATGAATATATGGAATTATATTGAAAGTATTTCAATAAATAAACATGCTATGTAACAATTATCTTGCTAAATGTTATTTACGAAAATTTGTAATAAAATACATTATTAAATAAAAATTGTTCTTTATAACTGAGGAATTTCTTCGTAATTTTTTCAAATTTCTCTCATGTTTTTTTTATAACCGCTTCTTCTTTAATGACGCTAATATTGGAGAAGGAAAACGAACCAACACATACTTGGCTGAAGTAACAACGCTATCTGACAAAAAGTTTAAAAATACATAGCGACTGGGCCAACACATCCCCATGGCCAATTAGCACGGCTCTACCCTATAAGGTCCTTGTGTCTAAATGCGATAACCCATAAATGCGACAAAGTACTTCTACTGAAAATCTAAATGCATAAATTACATACTTATAAATCATCATGGAACATACATAATTCAAGAATGGTTCGCGAAACTTTTCATTACATTTTAAAGTTTTTTTTCTAGTAGAATTTTCTTTTGCTATAAACATTGTTCATTATGGCCTTCCGCGGTTTTTTCCTAATTGCAATGAAATATTTTCAAATTGTAACTTTGATTTTATCCTTTTATCTTTAAAGGTCAAATAACCACCATTACGTTATGTGCTTGAATATCCTTTACACCTATCAGAAGCAAATTAAAGAAAATACTACACATTTTTAATTAGAGGGGTTTAAAAATTTTTATCGCATTTAACGGTCTGTTTACAACATTTTCCTAAATGAGACAAATTTTATCCCTTAAATGCGGAGAGTTTCACAATTGATGTATAAAGGTAAGTTTAACCATTTTTTTTTTTCCTTTTTAACACTTTCTAACAAGGTTGAAAAGAGTATGGTTATGGAATTTCTTGAAACTGATATTATATGTTACTCAAGTTCACTATCGGATGATCCCTATTGAAAATGGAATTCATATCTCAACTGGTTTGTGTACAGGGACACCCGAAAGTATTCCAAAGCATTGTGTTCTATGAGAGGTATTTCTGTAAGCCATAGTTAATACCTTAACTGTGCACAAATCTTAATGAAATTTAAATATGTTATTCAAGTTTACTTTTGGATGTTTCATATATAAAATGGAATAAATACTACCACTGGTTTGTGCACAGGGACACACGAAAGTATTCCAAAGCATTGCTTTCTATGAGAGGTATTTCTATAAACCAGATTTTAATAACTTTACTTTCCACAAAGCTTAATGAAATTGAAATATGTTATTCATATGTACAAAAGAGTGCTTTCTACAGAAGATAGTATGATCAGCATTATATTTACAGGGCCACACAAAAATATTCAGTTACATTAAGAGTCGTTAATAAAAATTTGCTAGTATTGCACTTTCGTTTACATTAAGCGTTTTTAACACTGTCTAGTAATTTTTAAATGTGAATATGATTTCAATTTGCTTATCTGTCTGTTCGTCTGTCCCTCTGTCTGTTCACGCTCTAACTCCCGTAAATTTTTATTTAATTTCTTGAAACTGATATACGTTATTCAAGTTCACGATCGGATGTTCCCTATTGAAAATGGAGTTAATATCTCTTTTGATTTGCGTACAGAGACACCTAAACTGAAGCATTACGCTGTATCAGGGATATTTCTATAAACCATATTTTAATACCTTTACTGTACACAAATCTTAATCAAATTGAAAAATGTTATTCAAGTTCACTATCGGATATTTCATATATAAAATGGAGTAATGGCATGTTAATAAAGAGCCGAGCTACACAAGGAGTTACATAAACTGTTAATAAAAAAGAACAGCTGCACACACACTGCTAATTGCATACAGGGTTACACACACATACTCTCAATTACACATAGAATTGCGTACACTATTAGAAAAATTCAGCAATGCACACAAAATTACACACACACTGTTCAAAAAAAGAATGGTTGCAAACTGTTAATAAAAAACAGAGTTACACACACTGTTATGAAATGGAAGAGTTACTCACAGAGTTCCACACACTGTTAAAGGCAGAGTTATACATAAAGTTACACAACACTTTATATTCAAATATGTGGTATTAATTATTTTATAAACTAATTTAAAAGAAAGAACGAAAAATTAGGAATTACGCAATAATTATTAACACTTTCCAACTGTACGTAATTGTTGCATCTTATAACTTTCAAAGTTCTGTGCCTACATTATCACACAGCGGATAGACGGTAGTTCTAAAAGACAGACAGACTAATTGAATTCCTAATCATTATTAAACATTGTTTGAAAGTATTAAAAATGCTTAACACAAAAGAAAACGTAGACCTTTGATTGCAATCGCAGCTCTTAATGTATTTGAAAATTTTAGTGTAGTCCTGTAAATTTGAAGGTTAACAAAATCATATTTTATACGAAACATTATTTTAGAAATTTAACGATTAATGTCAATTTCTTTATGATTTTTACAGTAGAATGTTCCTTAAATGTAAATTATAAAAATGTGTGTTCTAAAGTGCAATGCATTGGCATTTTGTTTTGCGTGTCCCTGTAGACAAACCAGTTGTACAGGACCTATTAATTCTATTTTAATTTGGGAACATTCAATAGTGAATATGAACAACATATATATATATATTTTTTTTTTTTCAGAAAATATTTACGGACGCTGGGTGCGGTAGACGAACAGATAGACAGATGGAGAGTCGGACAGATAGATACATAAATTGAAAACATATTTACAATTAAAAAATGTTAAAAACTGTTAAATCGCCTCATATGAACGAAAATGCAATTCCATCAAATTTCCAATAAAAGCTCTCAATGTAGCAGAATATTAATTTGTGGCCCTGTAAATGTAATGCTAATCATACTAAATTCTGTAGAAAGCATTTTTTATGCATATGAATAACATATTTTAATTTCACTAAAGTTTGTGCAAAGTAAAATTATTAAAATTTGGTTTATAGAAATACCTCTCATAGATGCAATGCTTTGAAATACTGTCGGATGTCCTTGTACATAAACCAGTTGTGTTATTTACTTACTTTTCTATAACAATCATCCGATACTGAACTTGAGTAAAATATTTCAATTTAATTAAAATTTGTGTAAAATAAAGGAATTAAAATTTAGTTTATAATAATACCTCTCATCGAACGCAATGCTTTGAAATACTTTAGGGTGTCCCTGTATACAAACGAGCGAGGGTATTTACTTTATTTTCCATGGGGAACATCCGATAGTGAACTTGAATAACATATATAAATTTCATTAAGGTATGTGTAAAGTAACGGTAATAAAATATGGTTTATAAAAATACCTCTCACAGAACAGAATGCTTTGGAATACTTCCGGGTGCCCCTGTGTACAAACAAGGCCCATTTCATTGTCAATAGGGAACATTCTATATTGAAATTTAATAATATGTATCAGTTTCAAGAAATTCCACAAATAATAACGGAAGTTAGAGTGCGGATAGACAGGCGCACAGACAGCAGACAAACGGACAGACAGACAAACCGAAGTCGTTCACACTTTTCAACCTTGTTAGAAAATGTTAAAAAGTTTAGAAAGTAATAAAAACGTTTAATATAAACCAGGGGTGGCCAACCCGCGGCCCGCGGGCCGCATGCGGCCCACCGCGTACTTTCTTGCGGCCCGCGAGGAGATTAACGATATTTAAAGTTTGACAACTTTGGTTAACAGAACAAAAAGTTTTAGTTAACAAAAATTAAATTAATACGTACTGACTTTTAAAAGTGAAAATAGCTTTCAACGATTCTGGTAGCTAAAGAACTGTTGTAATGAAATATTACTAGATCCACTATTTGTTGTAATGAAATATTACTAGATCCACTATTCATTCTTTTTATTGTTTTAATATATAGTCATGAATTTTCTACGATTCTATTTTTAATTTATGAATGAACATAATTTAAATTAATGTATTCTGCTCCAAATTTTCACCCTACCCTTCCCCGAAAAGTATATACATATATGAATCATATATTCACAAACACAGATGCACATATGCATATGTACAGTCATAAAATAATAATAATTTCCTTCCCCGACTAATTTCGCCTTAAATTATCGTAGAAACCAGCAGCTGAAGTTTAACGATTGGCAATAACATATAGTTTTTAATTCAATTGCTAAATTTTTTTAGGGCATCATGTACATACTAAAACTTGTACAAACTACTTCTTCTACTTCTTCTTCTTTTTTCCCGAATTGCAACACCCATTTTTGACTACATATTCGAATTTCTGAGGTCAAAGCGGTTCAAAAAAAAAGTATATTTTATATTCTTTACATCAAGTCTTTATAGAATTACAAGCAAATATTGATCAGGGTAAATCTCTGTATTTAAAAAAATTAAATTCAGATATCACACAGAAAAGTATTATATCCATTCTGGTAATAATCGGAAAATAAATATAATAATTTTAAATATAAAATAACATAAAGTAATGCTAATTAAGTAATGATGTGTACGTCTAAACTTACTTCAATAACTAATTTATGCGCAAGCAAAGTAATATGTGACACAAATGATAATAAAGTCACACACCCCCTAAGAGCAATAAAAATTGATATATCACTATATTTCGAAAAATAATGATAGAAATAAACTGTAAATTTAGAAACCCATATTTTTTATGATGTCCATTCAATTTGTGCAAAAATTAATGCAGGTCATAACTCATAATTTTTTGAAATATGAACTGATTAATTATTTTCATAATTCAAAAAATGTTTTTTAATCAAAAATATGGATGGAATATATTTGGGTTAATTCATACTAACGTAAAAAGTAAAAAAGAAATTTTAATATATTAATTTTTTGGGAAGACATGAATTAATGTTTATTACTTCATTTAACATTAGCATCTCCATATTTTAACAAATTATAACTCAGAAGAAAAATTGAGGGAAACATATAAACTGTACCACTTTCTAGGCTGATTTGAACCAAATAATCCAAAAAGCTTGTCGAAATTGGAGGTTGCCTTTGAAAAAAAAATGAAGTTGATGTCATTTTTAATATGTAGGTACCCCTTAAGCAAAATCTAACTAAACCGTTCTAAACTAGGCCTTATTACTAATCGATTGGCACCAGCCGCAAGTCTCTACACTAATTTACGGCGAAATTAGTCGTGGGGGGGGGGGGGGGTATTACTGTACATACGGTGCGGCCCGAATGAATAAAATAGATTTCCAATGCAGCCCACCAAGGGTTTTGGGTTGGACAGGCCTGATATAAACGAAACTGCAATTCCGCAGCAAATTTCGAATAACCCTTAGTGTAACTGAATATTTTTGTGTGGCCCTGTAAATCTAACGATAATCATACTGTATTTTATGGAAAGCATTCTTTTATGCATATGACTAACATATTTTGATTTTATTAAGATTTGTGCAAAATAAAGTTTTTAAAGTTTGGTTTGTAGAAATACCTCTCATAGAACGCAATTCATCAGAGAATACTTTCGGGTTTCCCTGTGTACAAACTAGTGATGGTATTTACTCCATTTTCAATGGCGAACATCTGATAGAAATGTTGAATAACGTATTTCAATTTTATCAAGATATGTGTAAAGTAACGGTAATAAAGTATGGTTTATGGAAATACCTTCCATAGAGCACAATGCTCTGGAATACTTTCGGGTGTCCCTGTATACAGACAAATAGAGTTACACACTCCATTTTCAATAGGGAACATGCTATTGTGAACTTGAATAATATATATCAGTTTCAAAAAGTTCCATGAATATTTACGGAAGTTAGTACACGGACAGACAGACGGATGGACACACCCAAACCGAAGTCAATAACAGTTTTCAGCCTTCTTTTGAAAGTGTTAATAACATTCAAGTAACGACCTTGCATTAATTGCATTATCGTAATTAGGGATTTAGACATCGCATTTAGGATATAGTACCTTAAATGCGACAAAAATTTTATAAATGCGACGATGGTATATTTTTTTATAAATTAAAAGCAATTTTTTAATTTCTTGAAAAGAAATGACACAAAACACAAGTTTAGAACTAAGAGTATAATGTTCAACCATTTTCTCTTTCTTTTCATATATATTTATTTACTAAAATATCATAAATTTCCTAAATGCGATAAAGTTACCAAAAATTACGTCGCATTTAGGCACAATGACCTTATAAGCATATTTGCAGTATATTAGAAAATTATAGTCTAGTACTTTTCACAGAATAAATAATCAAAAAGAAAAATTTTAGCAGTTATTTTAATCATGTTTAATCGTTCTTGGAATCATGCACTTACATGGGAAATAGCAGAAGAGATGAGGTTTTCGTATGTTATTACGAATATTAAAATTTCTCCTTATAATACAGGGTGACCCAAAAAAAACTTTCCGACATTTGAATGGATAATAAAACGAAGAGGATTGCAGAGATTATCTTGTTTATACCGTTTGTAACTAACCTGAATATTTAACTTTTAAATTGCTCTCCTCTCGTCATTTGACCTTTTCAGTTTATTCGCAGTTTTTTCGCAATTTTTACACTGAATACTGACTCGATGCTAATAGATTGAAATAGCGAATTTTTCGTATATAATTTTCAAAATAGGGATTAATTCAAGGAATAAGCATCATTTTTGGTTTTTCATGTGTTATGTCTAAAATATGTATATTTTTTGGCACGAACTTGGATATGATCCATTACCTCACAGATGCTCCGCTTAATTTTCGTAAAAATGACCTAAAAAAGATATTTTCATTCTGTCATTTAATGAAATTCAGGCTTATGAAACTGACAAAGGTAAAAAAAAATTGTGATGATTTGCTTAATTCTTATATATCGCCACTGTAGTTTTAGTTGCAAGTGGTGAGTTTATTTTTTCAGGTTCGCATTGTAAAAAAAAAAAAAAAAAATCTTTTATAGTGTTAAAAATTTCTGTAACTTTCATACAGAAAATTTATGTTTTCTAAAACTGTATAAATTTAGTTTAAAAATATATCTCAATCCCCCCACCCCCCCAAAAAAAAAAGGTTTTCTGTGAGGAGGTAAAATCTATAATCATTGATACAGATTTTATTTGGCAGCTACACTTTTTTTTTCTCTGTTTTGAATACAGAAAAGTGGTATGAAAGTAGAACTAAGTTAGTGCTAAGTAAGAAAACAAATCGTGCAACTGATACCACAACCGATAATATCGTCACTTACAGTGTGGTGGATTATGGTTCGATTGTGCGCTGAGATAAAAAAAATAGCCGCCTTCATTTAGAGCGAATGAGTGGTCCTTTTCTAAATCCTTAAACTAGAAATATAGATTTCCGATCTATGCATATAAGGCACACCAGTATGCTGAATAGACGAAATGATCGAGAATTTCTAGTCTATACATTTCTAGATGGTGAAACAATATTCTGGATATTATGAATACTTTGTGGGGCGAGAAATTCTCGCATTATTTTCTAGCATTGGATCATAAATAAAAAAATAGTTGCTGAAACTCGCCTCTTGTATTCACATTTATTTGCAAAGATTTTTAAATAAGTTTGACCTCGATATTTTAGGCAAATGCTCTAGAATTCCAATAGGGGTTTCTAGAACTCGCTTTCAAAGGGGACTAGAATTTATAAGTATGACATGAAACTATTTCTACTAGAAACTAGAGCCACAATTTTGATTTTAGATGTCAGTTATAGAAGTTTTTCTCAGTTTGCAGTCAGAACTGTAGAATTCCATTTCATTTAATACAAGATTTTTACAGTATGCGCTATTTAAATTATCCGTTGTGTACGAATGTTCTCTATATTTTTTTGTTACAAAAAATGTTTGTCAACATATTTTTCGCATAGTATATTGATATTTTCTGGCAACATTACTACCAGGAATATACTGTAATATAACAGGACTTTCTTTTATATTTTTAACAGTATAGTTTGTAATAACTGTGTATTTAAAATAAATCTGGTAAATGTTGTCCTGGTGCGTGTGTCCCACTGCATCGGTATGCTTGCACGCATACCCGTTGTAAACTCTACAACAGATGGAAACGTGAAAGTTTTATTAAGCCTTTAATGCGCAAGGAAATTTAACCTATTTAAAATAAAATGCCACCAGAATTTACGTGCAAGTCTAAAACAAAAGAAATAAATGATGTTTTATACTAGAAATGGAAAATTTTATATTAAAAAAAATTCTGGGTTGGGTTTTTGCAGTTTAGAATTAAAATTAACCATGAAAAGGTAAAGTTGTGTGGCATTTTATTGACAGTAATACTATTGACAATTGTATATATATATATATATATATATATATATATATATTTTTTTTTTTACACATCAGCACAAGGTACTTACATTCATAATACAGTATATAGTGTACAAATGTTTTTCCAATATTATTATATATTTTTAGTAAGCAAACTTTTTTCCACGATATTTTTATATTTTTTTCAACTTTCAAACTTGGGAGTGTTTTTTTGGACCACTTTATATAACTTCATTTCTTTAATTTATTTCAGATAGATTTATGTTCATTTTTATCAATATGTACTTATAAATTAGAGCAAAGAATTACATTTCTCCTTAGAAATGCCCTTTCAGAGTAAAGCACGTTTCTTTTTTACACTGCTTAAAGGCTCAAATCAAATTAAGTAAACTAGTGAATTTACAAATTAGAAGCCTGAATGTTTCATCTAAATTACATATTACAACAGAGTTCATATACAAATGCTGTATACAGAAAATAATGGTATGAAATACTTTCCTATGTCCCTGTACACGACCAACACTAACAAAATGTACCTGAAAAACCATCCATCTAATTCTATGTAACTGATACATTTATGCCAAATTTGAATTTAATTATATTATTATAAAACATATCAGAAATATTTTGTGTAGCCCTGTAGATTAATTATTTACTCTGTGCAGATAAATTTTTACAGAATATATGCTTTTAAGTAACTTAATAATACAGGTAAATTTCACTATCTTTAATGCAATGTATCCATAAAAATTTCATTTAAAATAATACTTTCCATAGACCGTAAGTATACGAACTATTTAAAAATATTCCGAAATAATATAAAAATATGATATAAAAATAATGATATAAAAATATTCCGAATACGAAATATTTAAAATAATACTTTCCATAGACCGTAAGTATACGAAATAATTATGCCTCCCTGTACGTGGGCCAGGAACACTACTTACACCAAAACATTATACCGCTAATTCCATGTAGATCATAATCGTCTGTAGTATTAATATTTAAGTCAATCGGATGATTTATTCACCAGTACATAGACATACACAATGACGTACTCAAAGGCACAAAAGTTTCGTACACAGTTTTAGAGACACATATACAGACACCACAAGCCTTTCAAAAAAGGCGTAACCACAGACAAGTCATCAAAAATATTCATATTTTACTTTTATGTGTTTTAAGATACTTTAATCTTCAAAATATGATTAAAGTAGTGTTTTTTAATATCTATTTAACATTTTATGAAATAAACAAAAAATTACCCTCTTCAAATATATTTATTTATTTATTTATGAAACAATTTTTAAAAATATATGTAATAAAAATTATTCTTATCACATAATCATAATAATAATTAACGAGTATTTAATGGTGGTGTGTAATTTAGTGGTGTATTTATTTTCATTTCATTATTATCTTGTGATGAAGTATAGTAGAGTATCCTTTATTTCCTTTAATCTTTTTAAAACAATCTTTACTTTCTTGTGCTAAATTTTAAGTTAACTGAATGTCTTTTTCTTTGGAGAATGTATAGATGCCCATGGGTCTAATAAATCTCTTTACTGCCGAACAGTTTAGTCGTTGACATATTACGTGATGTAAAACTACTTGCATAAATATGTCTACCCTCTAGATATCTAATTTATAAAAATATTTCAGAAATTCATCCATTTTAAACGCCTTCTCTTTCGGTGAATATTATAGTTGTAAATAAATTACTAATGATATAGAAATTATAGTAGATTTCTACTTTATCTTATACATGTATAGTAGAGAAAGAATTTTTCTTGAATTTTGAAATAGGGATTTTTATATACTTACAAGTTTTGGGGTGGTTGTAAATCAAAAAGCAGGCTTTTAATAATTGATATAAGCATGTGTGTGTGTGTGTGTGTGTGTGTGTGTGTGTGTATCCTTCTGTGTGCCTGTTATGAGCGTATCTCTATATTAAATATTAGCAGGAAATTCGAACTCGATATTCTAAATTTGTATCACAAGGGGATGCTACGTGAAATATTTTGATAAAATCAAAGGGGGTAGTTCGTATACAAGGATACCCAAAAGAATACAAATACATTGCGTCTAAGAGCAAAATTTCTGATAGGGGCAAGTTTGCAACTTTGGATTGTGCTAAACAAAATGGAATGAAAAAATATTTTTATAAGTATAATATCATGTCCCTTATACAATACGACATGAAAGTTATCCACCATGCAATATATAAGAAAGCACCACAGAACTGGCGTTTAAAAGAATAAGTACAAAACTTTGAATAAACACCACAAATGCAAGAACTCACAACAATTGTTTCGGATTGAAAGAAAACACGACCCTTCGTCAGTCGAATAAAATAGGCACGAATACTGCAAACAAAGCGGCAACGTTTTTTTTTTACCCCGAAACAAATATTGCGAGTTCTTGTACTCTGTGGTGTTTACTCAAGGTTTTGTAAATGAGGTGCTACATGTGTGGGTCCAGAACGGATTTCCCTCTCAAACTAATTTCCCCCCTTTCCCCCCCTTCAAATCTACTTTTCCCCTCCCCCCCCCTTTAAAATTGAAAATTCCAAAATCGGAGATATTTATTTTTTAGTTTTTGAGTCTAGTCCCCCCATGTACAATTTCTTTACCGTGAAGTAATTTGGAGCTGAGTTATGCTCGCCAACGTGTGTTTAACCCCTGCCCCCCCAGGGGGGGGGACCAAACTTTTTTTATTTTTCTCTTTTCATAACATATCTACAGACCAAGACCTTTTTTTAGACACCTGAACTAAATTTTTACACTTAGCCGTTCTCTCAATTTAGTGGAGTCAGACAAAAATACGTTTTAAATTAATATATAGATTATTAAATAACTATTATTAATTACGATTATTAAATAACTATTATTTATCAGATTATTAAGAATCTATTCACCATGTTTTAGATTATAATACATTTTATGCAATTTCTAAGATGATCACGGACTAGAATTATTTTGAATTGTCGTGTAATATTTTTCATATTTTAGCATTATTTTCTAAACTTATTCCTCATAAAAAAATAAAAAAAAAATACAACAGCTCTAGGATAAAAGAATAAATGTAAAAGAAACTTAGAGCTTTGGAGGATTTTTTTTTTTTTTTTTTTTTTTTTTTTTTCAAATTATTTTATTTCAAATACTGTATGCTTTTCCTTATTATCGCAAGTGTATCGAAGGATAATTTAATAATTCTAAAGAAAAAGAATCTTTTAAGCATAAATCAAAAGGAAAGCACGGCGTTCTTATTATTGTTTCAAACTATAAGAAAAAGAAAAAAAACTGAAAAAAACATAAATATAAAGTTAAGTATAAAATAGGAATATAAAATAGATATGTAAAATAAAATAGCATAAACAATAATATCCAGGGAGTTTATGTTCCACTTTATTTATGTATAAACTCATGATTTCAAAATTTAACTTTTATTATCGTTAATTGCTTTTCATACTACTGGAAAACTATAAAAATATTACTGTTAAAAAAATGTGATTGAAAAAATCCTGAAACAAAAATAATTCTTAATGACATTATTTGTATTCGAACAAAAGATTTTTTATTAACTGAAACTTGTAGTGAACACTATGGCGAGTGAGATAGTAAACTATAAAGTAAAATATAATCTAAAACTTTATTCGAAATATCACTAAATATAAAAGACACTAAATTTATACTAATCACTTCCAAAACTTGATAATTACTTTTGAAATGAATTTTGATTTTCGAAGGTCTTTTGAGATGCAAAATTTATAGTCTCGTGTATAATTTAAAGGTCAATAAAATGTTTTGTTATTAAAAAAAATCCTAAATTGTAAAAGTATTTAACAATTCTTTCAGCTTGAAAAAAATAAAGGCGACACTTAACAGGGGCTAAAGAAATAGGCTTGATTGCTGTATGAAATCAGCTAATAAATATAAACCGAAACAATTGTTGCTTATTTTTTTTGCAATGTATGGTATTTACTTTTTTTTTTTTTTTTTCAACGTTATCCAGCCTCATCATCTTGACGCATTTTTTCTGCAAAATTTAAACCCCATTCGTTCAAAACATAAAACATACATTACTTTTATAATTTTTTTTTTTTTTTTTTTTTTTTTTTTTTATACGCTTTGTTTTTTATTTCTATGTTTGCTATATAGAACAAATCTCATGTTTTAAATCTCAGTTAA
This sequence comes from Salticus scenicus, assembly GCA_963930645.1. NCBI lineage: Eukaryota > Metazoa > Arthropoda > Arachnida > Araneae > Salticidae > Salticus > Salticus scenicus. The sequence goes on from OZ005649.1 coordinate 111,711,261, forward strand.
TTTTCTAACACTCTAATAAATAACTCCTAATTTCTTAAAACTAAAATAGAAGGGCAGAGAGTGGGAATCAAAAAAAGTAGGGTTAAGAAAAAATAAAAGTTATTTTATTTTTTTATTTTTTTTATATATATTTTTTTTCATCGATAGATTTCACTGTACGATGACAATTCATAGATTTCCATGTGGAACTATAATTATTTGCATCCAGGCAAATATTTACAAGCATATCACTGCTATTCCATGTGTTCACCATCACCATAAATTACAGCTTGCAAATAAGTTACATCAATCGACGATTCTTGGCTGAAGTAAAACAACATCACCAATAACGCTTTATCCACCAATGATAACATCGTAATTAAAATTTTATATATGAAAAAGTAGGGAAAAAAGTCAGAAATGAACTGTTAATTATTAAACCATGCAATTTAAGGAACTCTGTTTTGCATATTATTTGTTACACATCTGTAGTACGCCCTCTATCGACGAAATTTTGAACTATTTTTGCTTCTTTACCAAAAAAAAAAAAAAAAAGAAGGAGAAGGAAAAGAAAGAAAGAAAGAAAGAAAGATGCAAAGAAAACGAAAGAAAAAAATACCCTTTCACGAGAATAAATTTTTTGTAAACGCCTTTCAGTTCTAGCAATTTCTTCGATGCTTATGCATTCTTAAAATATTTATAGATTTTTGAGACACCCGTTATATACCTATTTGTGTATTTTTTACAACCTTTAAAATAATGAAAATGTTCATTTATGTTCATTTTTATTCTTAAAACTTCCTGTATTTCTGATTAAATTAAATTTCATTAAATTTCACTATAGGATGTATATTATGGCATTTGCTTTTAGCTTTGGTTTAGAGAAAATGATCGATTGGATAAAACATAATAATACTAAATAAATTTATTAAATACTTTATATGTTAATGGATATATCCAAAATATTCCTGTATTTAAAATTTACCATTATGAAATATTTCTTTGTAAAACTCATTTAAAAAAGTGTTATTAGAAATTGTGTGTGTGTGTAAAACGATTAATATGCTTTTAAAACGATTGTAAACTCTCTCTCTCTCTCGCTCTTTTTTTTTTTTTTTTATGCTTTTCCAGGCCTTGCAGCGTTCTTAAAATTTTACTGTCGTTTTAATACATTGTCACCACCATTTACAAACAGTAATTTTTTACATTACATTTTACAATATTTTAGCGTTAAAACACCCAGGAAAAATTTATTTTTGACGATAGTGGTGACAATATAATAAAACACATGTAAAATTTTAGGAAACGCTGCGAGGTCTGGCTTATCTTAAATTGGATTAAAATATTAATACCTAAAAATAATTTTTATTTCAGCAGATAACACTAATTTTGTTTAAAACATATTAGTCTTTTTAGTTTATATATATATATATATATATAAGGCTGTTTTTAAAGTTTAATCAATAAAATATTAATAAAGTTTTTAAATAAAATTTCGCATTGCTACAAAGTATCTTTCTATATAAATACTTTAAAAAGTATTTCATCATTTGCATAATATTTGGATTCTCAGGAGTCTAATAAATCTCCCATTACAGCTACATACTTATTCTACACTTTCTTTTGGAAAATGACATTACATGATGTAGTGTTAATTATATTCTTGTCTGACACCAAATTTATCAAGTATCTGAGAAATACATGCAATGTAAATAATATTGTTTGTATAAAATATACACGTTTCGAAAATATTATTATGTGAACTGGACTATTAGCTTTCTAAGAAAAGATAAAAAAAATCGTCAAATTTGTTTTATATTAATTTGTTTTATATTGTTTTATATTATCATTTTTTCATTTTATTTTATTTTTTAATTAATAATGAAAACTATAAGCCGTGTAGATTCCTTATTTTCCAGTATACTCCCATTGCAACTATTTCAAAAAAAAAGTAATTTAACCTTTATTGTAAAAGATATTTTCTTTGAAATAATTTTCAAAGAAAGTACCGAAAAATCTAAAGTATAAGGATATTTTACTAGTTTGTGTTAGATAAATATTTTTTTATATTGCCTAAATTTACGATTTAATACTATTTTTAAAAGTAATGTTTGTAATTTTCACTAAAGACTTGTTATGCTTACAATAATAATAATAATAATAATAATAATAATAATGGTATACATGAAAGAATGGAAAATGGAAATTAACTCTAATTTTGCGAAATCACTATAAATATTAATTTTACAATGTCTTTTTTATAAAACTAAATTGATCAAGGATGAAATTTTCGCTTTTATTTATTTATTTATTATTTGACACCATTATAGACTGTTAAAAATAATAGTTCAATGTTTCCTTTTAAAAAGTGCAAATTAGAAAAATTTAGCACCAATCAACACTTTAAGAAATTTGGTGCGCTGTGTTTCACAAATTTAGTAGTGCCATTTGAAATGTAAGTATCATTTTTATGGAGTTTACTTAAAATGCTGGGTGCAGCTAAATTTTTCTAATTTGCATATATATATGTATATTTTTTTTTTTTTTTGTGAAAATCTAAAACTTTATTTTTTAAAAGTGTTTGCATATTTTTCTACTACTCTTTCAATACAGAAATCTTTATACAATTCTTATATAAAGATTTCTTTGTAATTGAAAAATATAGAAATTTTTGTTAGAAAATATAGATACGAAAAATAACAATATAAAATATGCACGCATATTAGTTATTTTGGAAAAATATTTCGAATGATGACTGTGTTTCATACAAGGCTTAAGCGATTCAGCGCGATCAAACCTTTACCAGCGGCTGGTTGGTTGGTAGGGTTTTACGTCGCACTAGTGGTGTGCAATGGGCATTTTGCGTTGGTCTGGGACTCACCCCCTAGAGATGATCCACAAACATGCCATCATAATTTTTATCCTTCACGGAAGGGAGGGCTCTCCCGCTTTGGTGACCCTCAGAGGTATAATTTTGATGGGAACACGGAGGACCCTGCGGCCACGACAGATTTTACGGGCAGCAGCCACCATTAGTGTACAGGACGGTCATTGGCTGGCTCGAGTACCGAACCCGCAACCTCCCAATTACGAGCCCGGCGCTCTACCGACTGGGCTACCGCGGCCCGCCTTTACCAGCGGCTCTCCAAAGAAGTAAAAGCTAGTGTAACTGTGATGAATTATTATTTAACTCCCGTGTGTTGTGCCTGCATGCTACAGATTTCTATTGGAGAATTCCTGAAGCATTTATTGTAGAGTTTCGAAAATGTAATTTTCTAAAAATAATAATTTACCGCCATGATAGAAATAAACATTGCTATTCTGGTAATAGTTTTGGCAATTTCAGTGCTAAAAAGTCTTTCAGATGATACGATATTAGTGGCTTTCATTAAGACTCACTCTGTAAATTTTGTCTCGCGGGAAAAGGATTCGAAGTGCACAAACATTTTTACTCAGCACTGTTTGAGTCGTCTGCGGGAGAATAAGAATATTTCTAAATTTTTAAATATATTGTTGTTTATTCTAATATTTGTGAGGGATGTAACGTCGAGTTGAGGTAAAAGGATGTCGCCGTAGGTAGTCAGTAAGAAGTTGATCAGAGGTTTGGAAGGTATAAGCTGCGCCCAGCCCAAGTGTTGACGGTAGCGGCGAAAGTAAACGATTGAAGTTGCCGAGTTGGGATCATTTTAGGTCGGCATGGAGTAGCTAAAAGAAAATTAGAATCTACGCAGGTTGAGTAAAGATGGTTGAATGCGATTAGTTTTGGAGATGTAAGTTGGTGAATCGAAGTGAAAGATGTGTTCTGTTTTGAGGGTGTTTAAATATCGATATTTTGGAATGAAAGTTTGCTAATATTGGAGTGAGCAGAAATTTATGCGAGTATTAAGCGATTAGTGAAGTTGGCGGTGGAGCTCAATAATTTGGGCGAGTAGTAGTTCTTCAGGTGTTATAAAAGTAGTGCGTGTGAGAAAAAGCTAGCTGGAGTGTGTAGTTATTCTACATCGACGTTGTGTGATCAACGGAGGTATTTCTCGAGTGAATAAAGTTTAGAGCAACTTTCTTACGACAGTCATCTTAGCCACTAGCGGTGATCATAATCTTTCTTAATTAGATTTAATTTAGTCATTTAAATATCGGAGTGAGATTCGTTACCCCTTACCCATATTCAAGTTTGAATAAAACGTTTATTTTATTTTATACAAGAGCCTCTGTAGTTATCTTCTAGATTTAAGTAATCAATAAGATGGGGTCTACTGAAGATGCCGGGGCGCAGACCTCGCATATTTTATAAAGTTTATGTAAGTTAAGAACGTATACAAGATTTGTAAGTATATACTACTTCTTTATGAATAATATTTCAAAGATAATATCACAAACTGCTTAGAAATTTTGTATCAAAGTGTAGGTTAGCGGCTCTCCATAGGTGTTAAACAAATGAACTTCAATGGTTTTTTCTTCAGTCTTTGAGTATTATGCCTGGGCGCTAGAAATTTCTAATCACATTCTTTAAATATTAGTTATGCAACTTAGAGACAAGAATTATATGGAAATAATAATTTTCCTCAAACATCGAAAAACAAATTGCTGAGCTTCAAAGTATTTTGGCAATTTCGGTGCTAAATCCCTGTGTGCGAAAAGGTATCAGGAGATTTCATCTTAGAAAATTCATTTCCTGTGATTAAACGTTATTTCACGGCAATAGAACTTATTTCGCACAAAAACTATATCTACGTGTTATTTAAATTATCTGCTGGTGAATTAAAATCTTTGTACAAATCCGTACCTATATTTTAGTTTATCCTATTTTTTTACAAATTTTATATAGGAAAAATAGCTGTAAAAAGTCTAAACAATTCTACTGCATTATTTTCGGATTTTACTATGAAAGTTATTAATTTCATGATTAAGTTGCACACTCCCTTGGAGGAAAGATAAAAGAGGAGATGACACGTCCGGTAAAACATGAAGCCAAAGTTGTAACCGCAGATGCCATTAAATAACGTAGTTATGTAAGAAATTCTGCATTTTTATTGTGAAATTGTGTAATATGGATCATTCGATACAAAAGTCATTGTAACTATAATTCTCGAAGCTGTCAGATAAATAAAATAACGCAGTATTAGTCAATATAGCTGGTTGCAGAATGTATTGTTGCAGACTGTACTGGTTGCAGACTGTTGGTTGCAGACTGTATAGCTCAATATGGCTGGTTGCTATTACGGCAGTCATTTTGAGTAGACAAATATTAACTTCAATTGCCCTGCATGCTGATATGCCCATGTTATGCCAACTCCTGTTATAACGATTCTTCAAGCACACCCCTATATTTGCAAAATAGCATGTTTCAATTCGACTTTTTAATATCGCTATTAGAAATGACAACTATATATATATGTACAATTAGGTCATTTTCGTAAAAACCGTTATCTATACAGTTATCTAACCGTGTTAACCGTTATCTATACCCAAGAGTTTTTTATTTCCTTCTGAACATTCGATATACTACACTCCTTCTCATATTTATAAGGACACTTTATGTTTTGAAATAACTTTTGAATTTCTAATGAAATTCGAGGATCTAAAATTGCTGAAGGAAATGTGATCAAGCGTTGAACTGCTGGTTTGATAGGAGAGAGATCTGATGCAAAATCAGAGTTGTTTTCCAGATATCGAAGACTCATAATTCCTCTTACTGCTCTACTCATAATGACTGCTGCTGAATTTGCTCGTAATTTCTAACGAAAGGTTGGGGTCCATGTTTATGCATGTTTAAAATAATTAATAATATGTTAACCTGTAATAATCAATAAACATTTAATAGGGGAAAGAACGTCTGTGTTAAAGTTGAATAAAGACAATATTAAATGGTAAAATGTTGCATTTTCGGATGAAAAACATTTTATTCTTGATTAAGCATATGGTTTTAACAGTTACTGGCACGATCTGAAGATAGCGAAAGACAGAGCAGATTTTTTAAAGGCAGATATGAGTCGGGCATTTTAAAGGTGGATCTATGGTGCTCTGGGGAGTTGTTTCTACTGATGGCAGAATGAATTTTGTAATATTTTTTCTATTATTATAAACATCAAGAGAATATCCGCAAATTTTAAACGTGGCATTCTCTGATTTTTGTTAGATTTGGGGGGGGGGGGGGGGGGTAAGAATATTTTTTTCAACAAGACACAAATTTTTGCTCTACTTCTAGAGCAATAGGAAATAGTTTGAAGAAAGAAACTTCTGTATTATTGCCTTTCCTGTGGCATAAAAGTTGAAAAAAAACTTAACATATCATATTAGAAAAGTGCATGCAAGTGGAAAGCAATTTTAAATAGTTTAAATGTTTTCAGAATATCGTCTATGCTGTATGAAATGGTATTGAAACTGAATATGAAAAAAAAGTGTATATATATATATACCAGAGAGAATGTTTGACTGTTTCACCCTAAAAAGAGATCCCATAAAATATTAATTTAAAGAATAACTGAAAAAAAAATTACTAAGATTCGAGCTGTCCTTATAATTGTGAACACCTGAAAAATCATCTTTTTGACCGTATTTAAAGTTTTTTAAGACAAAAAACGATAAAACTTTTTAAATATAGTCTATTAATGAAATTCAAATTAATAAAAAATATATTTGTTTAAATAATAGTGTTCAGTGTTTAGTTAATATAGAAAAACGGGTGTCCTTATAATTATGAGAACCAGTGTATTTCATTGCATAAAATAAAAACAAAATTTATTAATATTTTAGTACCTTTATTCCTTTATATTTGAGTTTATATTTTATTAATTAAATATAAAAATCACAAATGTTCTTTATATATATATATATATATATATATATATATATATATATATATATATATACAACACTTTTAATTTCCAAGTGTTTACCTTAACGATTTTCGAAAAGTTTAATTATATAAGATCTTTTATTTTGCTTCTAAGCACTTTTCTTTTTCGGGAGAAATATTACATGACACCCTTTTATGCAATTTTTTATCCGATTATATTTCGCACGTCTAATTTAGAAAAATATATTCTATTATAAGCACATTCTCTTGTGAAATTATTGTCTGAATTAAAGAATTTATTAAGCGCAATGAAATAAAATCATCTTAGAGTATAAAGTAATAATAACAATAATAATTTAATGTAAGCAATAAAAAAAATAATAATAAATAAAGTCACCGATCTACCATATACCATATATATCATCAATATACCATATTTTAAAAAAATATATATGTATATATATATATATATATATATATATATATATATATATATATTAATATATTTGTAATTTTTAGTAAACAATTTAACTATTTTTTCCAGTTAAAAGTGGATTAAGTAAGGTAAAAGCTAGGAGAGATCGCGCGGTAGGAGAAATTGTGAACATGGCGGTTCTTCGGGAAAGAGTAGAGTGGGCGACTTCATATGGTTGTACAACATCAATACTGGATTGCCTACTTAAATATGCATGATAATTTCTTCAACAATCTAAGATAAAACGCGATTATTTTGTCTCGTTTTCAGAAATAAATGCTTGAACTTTTACAATCCTTCCTAGGAATTTCTATAAAATTGTAGCTGTACAAAATATTCTTAAATTAAATAATTCCTCATCAGCTACTAACCTAGACTAACAGTACAATCATCACGATTCTATCTAAAAGCGAATAATTATTAAATAAAGACTGCTCCTACTAAAATAGGAGAGTTTACGTTTTTGCTATTTAGGAGAGAGATTGGGCATTGATTTAAAATATATATATTGTATATACTAGTAGATATATTGCAACTCATTGGTAATGGCAAGAGCATGAGGCTGGCGATTGTTGAATGTCTGTAGCAGCAAAGAACTTTGACAACTGACTGGACTAGTTCAACCCATTCGAGACGGTGCATCTTTTTGGAGACTGTCCCCAGAATCTGAAATTGAATATTATTCAGGATTGACAACAATCGACAAAATCCACACCTCTGGTGGGATTTACATCTCGAATGACAATGTCAGGATGTGGGAAATTAATCGCAAAGTATTTAAATGTTGTTATATATCTGTTTGATTTTATAATATTTTCAGTATGAGGCTTAAGTTTTGTGTAGCTGTCGGCTGCTCAAACCCAAACGATGAAATTGAATGCAAATGAAAAATATCAGCCAACTCAAACTTCTTTTATAGGACTGTAATAGTCTAATTTTCATCAAAATAAACTAAAGTATATAAAGGTAAGGGAATTTAAAGTTCAAACGAGAAGATTTAAAACCAAGTGAAATTTAGGTTTTGTATTATAAACATTTTTGTGCGGAAGATTTTGAGAAAAAAATTTAATAAGTAATAAACGATAGCCAGATTCTTGACTTAAAAGTGGGCGGGATTAGTCATAAACCATTCCACACGCCGTGTGCTACCCGTCTTTTTGGCTTGGAAATCCATTTACACATGGTGTGCAAGTCTCAACGTGTGGCAAGTGGTTGCATGATAGCTGCGCCATTTACAATAATAAGTATAACAATTGTCAACAACGAGAGATTTGACAGCAAAAAAGAAATCATTCAAGCTGCAAAATAAATGCACCAATTTTAAGTTATTATTTTTTTAACTTAATCTTCTTTTGTAATCATATCTGTATTTTTTTTCCCTTTAAATAAACTTTTGTAATTATTTTTAAATTTCGTTTATTTTTCTGATTTTTTTAAATTTTGAATTGAAATATTTACCCCTAATGCAAAAATATTTGTTTACAAAAACCTTACTACAATGTCATTAAAGTACAATTATTATTACTAACAATGTAATTGTATTTATAATGAAGAGGAATCTGTCCAATCCCACATGCGCAATTACTTCTACCATACAAGGAAAAATTGCGTAATCTATATCTCCTGGTTTTATAACTGCTATTGTTTTAAATTACAGCATAACAACTAAATTGTAATGGAAATGCATAGAAGAAGGATCAATTCTAAATTATGCGCCAATAGTTTAACAAGAAATTAATATTTGGATTTTTTATAATGTTCTGTTGAGTTGCGCACAAATTCTCCTAGCTTTACCTTAAATATTTTTCTTATTTTATCTTTTAATCTTCTATTTTTAAAAACTCACACAAAACTTCAGAAAATAAAAAAATCGCCGAAAAGTCAGTTAAGGTTTATTGTTGAAAAGGAATTTATTTTACTAGCAGGCTTTGCTAGCTTCAATGGTCACTATATTTAAAGGAAACTCTTTTCTATATCGCTTTATAAACAAAAAATAAAAAGAAAGTCTATACAAATTGCTCAAAAGCTCTCTTCGAATCCTCGCTGCCATCGGCATCTCCTTGCTTATCCGCAGAATCTCAGGTACGTATCCTTATTGCTTGCAACAATGACCTTTTATTTGGGTGCTTATGAGATGAGAGTTTCGAAACGGACACTATTGAAAAAAAACTGAAATAGCCCTCTTATATTTGAATCTTAATTACATATGAACAACACTATACATACTGTACATAATATTTACTTTCACATTATTTCCTGTATTTATTTGATTAATCCAGTCTACCATAAATTGACTGCAATTTCATGCCAAATAAAATATTACAATATGTTATGAGCGCTACGTCTATCGCATGAGACAATTGCTTTTTTTTTTTTGTGGTTATATATATTTCATGGTTAGTATATAGTTGGTATATAGAAAAATAAATAAATAAATATGTAAACCTGATCATGGTATACCCTTATTATAGCTCCCCTTGTCCACTTTTGAATTTTTGTCGCGCTTAAAAAAAAAAAAAAAAAAAATATATATATATATATATATATATATATATATTGTTTCTTTTTCTTTTTCTTTCTCTGTTTCTGCATTTATTGTTTCTGTTTCTTTCTTTTTTCTTTTTCTTTTCCTTTTTTTCAATATTTTATAACATGTTAATATTTTTGATGCGCTCCTTGGCTCAAAGTGACTGTCGAGAAAGTAGAATCCTTGTCGGAGAACGTCCGATCTATTGCAGCATCAAAAAAGAAAAAATAAAAAAAAATTCCCAGGATTATCAAGAAGTAAAGCTCTTTCATATAATACGGGATTAGTGTTCACGCAAGCATACTTTCTCTGCCAAAAACATAATATATATACAGTAAGCGACATAAAAAAAAAAAAAAAGCCGCACTTGGATATTTTCCTTTTCACCTTCTACAACTGACAATTTTATCGTTTAAAAAGCAAATTTCTGAACAGATTTTATTATGTTGTCCTCCATATACACTTTAGCAATGAGACCAGTGTTAAAAACAAAATGCAATTGTCAGGAAAATTGTAATTTTAGAAATTATTTCAAAAATTTTAAGAATAAGGCAGGTAACGATGCCACAAAAAGTATTAATTTTTGAATGAAAAAAAAAAAAAAAAATTTAATACGTGAGATGGCAAAGTAATTAAATGTTAAGAAAATATTAGTAAAATGGTTTTTAGCAAGACATAAAATTTTTTGGCCGTTTAAACTGAAAATTTGGCTTTAGGCGGCTATGTTGCTCATCCAAGCGAAATGGCCGTAAGATAAAAAGCCATTGCTTATAAAATCGGTTTTTATTACATTTAGAACATAAAAGAGATTTAAAAAAAAAAAGCGTTTAGCAGCATAATTTCTTTAACTACAGTGCAGCAGCTTTTAAACAAAACTGGTGTGAATGACAGAAAATTTGAAAAAATTCCTTTCTTAGTGAAAAGAAATAGGAAAGCAAGACCTCAAATGGCTAAAAAAATTAAAAAATGATTAGTTAATTATTGGGCTGAACTGGTTCTCTCTGATTAGTCAAGTTTAACTTATTTCGAGCTCAAGAAAACAAGCAGATCTGACAACAAAAATATCACCGACTTAATGAAAATTGCACTTGTAAAACAATGACACATTCTCGGTACATTATGGTACCAAGGTGTATAACTTTTCAAACAGTCGGGCAAATTTTTATGCTCAAGGGATCAATTAAAACAAAATAAAACACAGTCTTTAAAAAATGCTGCCTGCCCTACTATTTTGGAGGTATCTTGGACATTTCCGCAAACAGCATTTCAAGATGATAATGCATCTTGCTGCACGGCGTCTGTGGTAAGTTTATTCACTTTAAATTGTCAAAATTTCGTATCCATTCCCATGAGAACCTATAATTGTGTAAGTAATCATATCTTTTTTCACTTTAAGTTGAATCCCACAAAAGATATAGTAGAATTTCTTCTTTACCAGACATGGAAATAGTCTTATTTGCTATCCGTTCGAAAATGTTTCGTCGATAAAAAGGCGGGAGAGAGGGGAGAAGATTTGAAATTTGTAACCTACAACTCTGCAAGAACTAGAAAAAATTATTTGTGATATTTGGCACATTGAAATTTCTGAGATTTATATTAAAACACTGTATAATACTATGCCATTGTGCATTCAAGCAGTAATTCCATAACCCAATACAGAATACATATTTTTAATAAAAAATTGCTTAGATCTAACAAACAAATAGTTTTATTTCATATATTAAAATATAACTTATTTATATAATATAATAAATCATAATAGAATACAAAGTGTAAAACGAAAGTTTTATGCAGATTCTTATAAAGTACTTCGTAAAGTGTAATAAAGTGAATTATTACATCCAAAATGTATGTAGGTATCATTTCATCTCTTTGGTATTATGCAAACAAGACAGTTTTATTTGTTTCAATCCTTGATTTTAAAGTTATTACAAATAAAAAAGTATATGTCATTTTTTCTGCAGTGCGGCTTTTTATTTTTGTCGCTTAATGTATATATATATATATATATATATATGTGTGTGTGTGTGTGTGTGTGTGTGTGTGTGTGTGTGTGTGTATATATATATATATAAAGTCTAAAATTGAAGTACAGTAAAAATGTTCATGAAAAAAAAACTCGAAAGAAACATGTAGGATTTTTTTTTTTTTCCTTACTATTACTATTTTTAAAATAATAAAGACGTTATTTTGTCATATGCATAAGCAAATTTAATATTTCATAATTTTTTATTCGCGTAAAAGTATATTTCATTTTATGTCGAAAAAAACTGATTAAATAAATAAAAAAATCGCAAACATTTTTTGACAACAATTAAGAATTAAAATGGCTGATTTTAATGCTATTTTTTTTTTTTAACTAATTTTTAAAAAATCTAATAGAAAGATCGGGAATCGTGTTTTGAGGAGCATCAGGAGAGGTAATACGAACCTCCTTGCATATTTGTGTAACTCTATGATCAGCCGTTTTTCTAAAAAGCTCCAGTTATATATATATATATATATACACACACACACATCTTATTTTATTACATACAAGTATAATATTCTTATTGTCCATGGTTATGTAATTCTCGCGTTCAACAATGAATAATAAGCAACAAAAATATATTTTCAAATGTAAGTGATAACTTATTTTATAATTTGAACAAATCTGCAGTCGCAAACCAAACATCCAGGATAGAATCTAAAACGCCACTTTAATATTGATGAATGAAAAAAAAAAAAAAAAAAAAAAAAAAGGTACTGGGGAGACACAGAAAATTTTTCGAAGACGCCATTTTGTCAAATGCATAATCAAATTTAATTTTCATAATTTTTCATTATTCGCGTGAAAGTGTATTTAATTTGATGTTGAAAAAAAAAAAAATAACTCATGAACTTTTTTGGCAACTTTGGCAATTTTAAAGCTATTACCAGGTTATTATTATCATATTTTAATTAATTTTGAAAACTCTGATCAAAAATTCGAAAATCTGGCTTCGAAGTGCATCAGAACAGGTCATAACAAACTATTATGCAAATATGTGCAGCTCTGCGATCAGCCGTTTTCTTTAAAAACTCCGGATATATATACACACTGACAGACGCACACGCATCTTATTTTATTAGGGTCAGGTGGGGTAAAGTGAGTATACTTAAAACATTTGCTACATATTTAAAATAATTAAATATTTTTAATTTTTAATTATTTATTAGATGAATACTAAGTATTTCTGATACAAAAAGAAATAGTGACAATAAAAAAAATTATCGTTTTCAATTAAAATTTTGTTTTGCGTACAACATATGGAATAGATTACTCTTCCAAACTACACTTTATCTCTTTTTTATAGCAAAATTGTAAAATATTTACAAAAGAATAAGATACATAAAATATCTAAAAATAATTATTCACTTGAAGTTAAGTTAAATTTATTATATTTTGTATTCTATATAGGATATTTTATCATGTGGAGTAAAGTGGGTATAGCATTAGGCTTAACTAGTATATGACTATTTAATAAGAAATTATATGGATTATTCTCATAAAAACTGTCATTATAAGAAAATTGAAATGGATGGAAAGCTTTCGAATTTTTTTTTATAAACAGATATGCATGTAATAGCATATTATTCATAAGAAAAATATAGATCCTGCATATTAATCAAAACATTTATATTAATAAATTAATTTAGAATACTGAAAAGTAAGATAATGACAGTTATAGTAGGGGAATGATATTTTATTTGAATACGCTGCTTTTTAATTTATTTAAAAGTTACGAATACAATAAATTCGAGATACTCATAACGCGGTTTTAAGCCAGCATTGCAAGAAAGTGATAATTGTCGACGTCATAAACAAAATCGCGTATATATACAACAAACATGTTGAAGAAATGTTTTTGCCATTATCTTTATTTTGAATTTATATTTTTAAAAATATGGAAAATATATTTTAATAATTATAAAATGGATGTAAAGTAATCCTTTTAGAAATTGACATATATTTATTTTAAATATTGTTAATATATCAATCGATTTTCTGGCTATACACAAGTGTTGCTTTTCCGCTGCTACAGTACGCTTTGCTTTCACATTACACTTGTGGCCATTACAATTGTTTTATTTTTTGAAGGGTTGCGCTTTAAAGTTTACCCGAAAACAATTCCTGCATGTTTCAGTAATGGTGTTTGCACAATTCTTTCATCTTTGTTCACCACTTTTTAGCGCATGTTAATGCAAGTTTTTAAAATTCTCTCGCTTGAGTAATTAATTTAATTATGGAGTTAATCAGGAACATCTTATAGTAAACTTAAATTATACATATTAATTTCAAAGAATTCCATAAATATTTATAGGAGTTAGAACCAGGGCCCGATTAACTTCAAATGAAGCCGAGGGCTCACATGCTTTCTTGGGCCCTCCCCATTCCACTCTTCCTGCTTAATCAAAAGTTTCTTTTACGATATTTATGCATTATAAGCATAATTTGTTGAATCAAGTATACGGAAAAATGACTTTTAGGCTTTCTCTTCTCTTCTGGCCTTCAAGTATGTGATCCACGTGCCCCTGCGATAATCAGGTTCTGGTTAGAACGCGACAGAGAGTTTAAAGTATAAAAAGGCACTCAGGTAGAGTGATAGAATTCATTCTTAAACATTGTTGAAAAGTATTAAAAACTATTAAAACTGAAAATCTATTTTCAGCAATTTTCGGTTATAGCTCTTATTCAATGTGAACCTTTTTGAGTGACCCTGTAACAATATAAGCAGGCTCTAGTTAACGAATTCACACTACTTAATGAATATTCAGCACGTAAATAGAGCCCATAATAATATTTTTTTGAAAATTACCATCATTTTTGCGTGTAGAAAGTAATTCGTAATATATAAGCAGGTTCCAGTCGACGAATGCACTTTATTTTATTTTTGTCTTGTTAGTCATTTATAGAACTTCCGAAGAATTCGTTCTTCGCTATAAATCGTTCTGCGCTATAAACCAAAAAATCTTTCCAGAAAATTCCCGAACTCTGTTCTTATTGAAGTTAGATCTTCCAAAATTTGACAACCCTAAACTACAAATTATCGCCAAATTAGGTCACCAAGTCGCCAATATCGATGCCAAAACAAAAATCAGCGTTGTCTACAAACTTGGCGACTTGGCGAAATTAGCGATCAAATTTGGGGGCAAATATTGTTTCAGGATAACCAGAATTAGTAAACCCTTTCTCAGTTTTAATTGAATTAATTGTATTGGTATAATGTATCGTTTTTCAGCTCTAATTTTCGGCAAAGAGAACAAAAGTAGCCCATCTATACTGCAATGATTTTCATTAAACTCTAAGCTATGAATTTACCAACGAGAGATTCTGTAATAAGCCATTCCTAAAATAACTATTTTATTTGAGATGTATATAGCTGTTTCGGTAACCTTAAGCGTACCGTCTTCAGTGATAAAATCTTTTTGCACTAAAGACAGTACGCTTAAGGCTACCGAAACAGCTGTATGCATCTCAAATATTTTTCTTTGGCGTTTCTGACGTAGTAGTTTATTCGTGTTTTAATATTCCAACGCAAAGTCTCCTGTTATTAACTATTTTATTTGTTTGGCGGTATATATAATCCTATTATCAAGACTTTTGTGGTTGGAGTAGCAGTTTCTCAGTTTTCAGATTTTTTTTTTTTTTTTTTTTTTTTTTTTTTCGTGGTTGGAACCTGCCTGTTTATTTATTTATTTTCCTGCCTCCGCTGCATCGGGTCCAGGTTCCCACAACCTGCAGTAAGGCCTTTCCCGGGCACTCCACTTCGGGTTTTTGCGAAGGTAGGTGATTCACTATTATTATGCGACTTTAAAGATAACTGTATCACAGCATCTATTAAATATTTTAGTTTTTGAACCATGTGACATTGCAAAATAAGATATCCGATCGAGTTTCTTAATAAAACTGGTTGAGACATTAATATTAGCACTGAATACTTTTAATTTTAAAGAAATTGGTTCATAACTGTGTTTTCAATACGAGCTTGAAATTTTCAAATGACTGGCATTAGGAAACAATATGTCGGATCAAGCTGGCTAAAGATCTCAGTCACGATTTTTATACCATAAGTTTACTGTCCAATTGTGGTTATAATTGATTATCTTGAAAGTTATTGAGCATATATCTCCATTATGTGTAAGTATACATAGAGATGGATAGATAAATAAATTAGTAATTGCTGTAGATAGAGTTCTTAAATATATCAATCTAATGTACAGAATAGGGATTTATTTTTTATTTTTTATTTTTTTTTAGTGCTAGAGGCCTATTTCAGTCGGTACAGTTGTCGAATTTTTATAATACACTCTTAATTAGTGCTAGAGGCCTATTTCAGTCGGTTTATTGAATGGGAATTTATTGAATGAAGTCCCCCCAAGGCACAACTTTGACATGAGTCCCCCCCAAGGTACAACTTTGACATGAGTCCCCCCCAAGGTACCCCTATTTCAGTCGGTACAGCGTTGTCGAATTTTTATACGTCACTCTTAATAGTGCTAAGGGCCTATTTCAGTCGGGTTATTGAATGGGGATTTATTGAATGAAGTCCCCCCAAGGCACAACTTTGACATGAGTCCCCCCCAGGCACAACTTTGACATGAGTCCCCCCCAAGGTACCCCTATTTCAGTCGGTACAGCGTTGTCGAATTTTTATACGTCACTCTTAATAGTGCTGAGGGCCTATTTCAGTCGGGTTAGTGAATGGGGATTTATTGAATGAAGTCCCCCCAAGGCACAACTTTGACATGAGTCCCCCCCAGGCCCAACTTTGACATGAGTCCCCCCCAAGGTACCCCTATTTCAGTCGGTACAGCGTTGTCGAATTTTTATAATACACTCTTAATAGTGCTAAGGGCCTATTTCAGTCGGTTTATTGAATGGGGATTTATTGAATGAAGTCCCCCCAAGGCACAACTTTGACATGAGTCCCCCCCCAGGCACAACTTTGACATGAGTCCCCCCCAAGGCACAACTTTGACATGAGTCCCCTGAAGGCCCAACTTTGACATGAGTCCCCCCCCCAGGCCCAACTTTGACATGAGTCCCCCCAAGGCCCAACTTTGACATGAGTCCCCCCCAAGGTACAACTTTGACATGAGTCCCCCCACAAGGCACACCTTTGACATGAGTCCCCCCCAAGGCACACCTCCCCCTCATTGGGAAAAAGAGAAAAAACGTTGTTTTGCGGCTATAAGATAGTTTGGACTTGCAACGTTATTTGTTACAATATCTGCAGCTGAAACACATTGGTTTGATTTAATGAAAACTTTATTATGGAATTTAGATCGTCACGAATTAACTAAAGAAGAATTTGTCGATATTAACAAGTTTAGCAGTAGGCCTCTGGCACTAAATTAAAATCTGTCAATGTCAGATTTTCATGTTTTAAATAATGAAATAATGTCGTGTCTGTATAATTTTTATTATTTTATTTATTTATTTATTTATTTATTTTTTTGCTATATGAGAAAATTTTCATCTATCGTTAACCAATGGAAAGAAACAAAATTTAATTTGTGAACTTTTGAAAGAGATCATGCAACAAATATTATACTGCTATGCGGTGAAAACATAGGCCATTATTGTGGGAAAGTTAATGTGAAACTTAATCTGTCTGCACGCGTACTAATTTCTGTAAACACTTTTAGTATGCTTTTAGACTGGTATATGTTAATTAGGTTTATTATGACAGATTCCAAACAGAAAATGATATGAATAGAGTTTAAGATTCGAAATAATTTCAATACATTACACTGTATGGTAGATATTTCTATAAAGTATTCATACTGTTTAAAACACAAAGAAATTAATAAATATTATTCATATGAACAAAAGCATGCTTTGTGTAGAAGTTGTTATAAATCTTAATGATTAATTTACAGGGCCACACAAAAATACTTAGATACATTAAAGTGATGCAGGTAGAATTACATTTTCAGTAATAGATTTTTAATACTTTCAATTAAAGTTTAAATGTGATTATGACTTTGATTCATCTGTCTGAGTGTTTTTCTATCTATATGATGTAAACTTCTCTAATTATTTTTAGAATACTTTGAAATTGATATGTGTTATTCAAGTTTACTTAGGCAGAAACTCCAATAATGATAGTTGGCATTTGACTTCTGTACAGAGATTCGCAAAAGACTTTTTATACACTTCGATCTATGAGAGATGTTCTTTTATTAAAGCATATTTTAATGCCTTTCTGCTCCATGCAATATAAAAAAAATTAACCCTTTGCCAGCTCTAACTCTCTAAAACGCTCTAAACTGTGATGCCAAATTTAAGAACTTTTTTATTTAACTACCACCAATAATTTTGAGGAGTGATATTTGACATACATAATGGATGAATAACCTTTGAAGTGATTAGGCGACCGTTACCTTTAAAATTTAGTGTCGGAAATTGGATGAAAAAAAAGTCCCTAAATTTTTCAACACTGACCAGAAAAATTAAATTAAATTGAACCGGTAAAGGGTTAATCTACGTTATTGAGATACATGAAAACATGCTTTTATTTATTTTTTTTATTTTTTGTCAGTTGAATAGTATATACTAGTACAATTTAGTGCAATTTACATGGTACTACTAGATATTTGTTTAGATGTATTCTGGAACAAAAATCGAAATTGCTCAACCTAAATTTTTAGAGAAATGCGGTTTTTTTCAGTTTACATAGTGCGCATGCAAATTTTAACAGCGGTACACGAAAGCAGTATTTTTATTGTTTTATTTTTAGAAGTTAAACGATAAATATGTTATTTTGTGTGGTTTCTTTCTCCGTAGTTATAAACAAACTATACATTTTAGATTTGTTGTTTTATACACAGGGCAACACAAAAGCATTCCTTGCATGTTTATTTATTTATTTATTTATTTATTTTTAATTAAAGCCATAATTTTTTGAAGTTTTTCTTCCGCCATAATTTGAAAAAAAGTATTATAATGTGTCATCATAGGTATCTATACAGATTTAAAAATAAATTGAAAGTTGAATCATATAGTTGATAAGTACAATAATATGAACTGTACGACTTTCCTTTATTATTAGAATTGCCCATTGCACAGCACTAGTGTGACGTAAAACCCAATCAACCAACCAACCAACCTTCACTGTTAGTGATATAACAAATCTTTTTCTTTTTTGGAGATTTTTTTTTTTTTTTTTTTTTTTTTATCTCATTAACCGCATAATGGCCAATAATGAAGAAAAGAAAAAATAATCTGTAAATATTTTTGCAGCTTATGAAAATATTTTCAACATAAGTTTTAATTTGTAAATGAAATCAAGTGCGCGCGTCTTAGAACTAGTCTGTGACCCCATAGAAAGACCCTCCCCGGAGGGCACGCCACACAGGTCTAGATCCCTAGTGCAGACAATTGGCTTTAAACCCTGCCCCACACCTAATTAGTTCCGTGTGATAAAAAACTAAATAATTTATTTTTATCGGAAAACCTTTTGCATGATTTGTATACGTCATGTTACGTCAAAATCGAATATATAATCTAGGGTCTTCGAAAAGTCTGAATAGGTATTAAAATTATAGTCCCCTGTGTTATGTAATTTCGTAAATATTTTATTGATAATAAATGACTCGGATCTTTCTGCATAACATATTCCCGGGAGTGTAATAAATCTTTCTTTACTTCTTAACACGTCCAGTCTTCTTTGTGAATGGTACATTGTGTGAACTTTTCTTCTTACACTTAAAGAACGTCTGTTGTAGGAAAATGTTTTATAACTAAATCCGCTGTAATCCATTTTCTTTTGTGTAAAATGTTGTAAGTATCAAATTTTCAAGCATTTTAAATTTCGACGATACTGTTACGCGAGGAAAACATGAAAATTGATGAACACTATATGCTCTAATATTTTTATTCATAATATAAAAAACTCTTGTAGATAATAAAGAACATAAAGTATTTTAATTCTATATAAATCTTAATTTATTTGAAATATTGTGACTAATTTATGAATTTATATAATAAGAATAATGAAACCAGTGTGGTTTATTGATGAAATGCTCGAAATTGAGTTTTTGACATAATTACCCGTTTTGCCGTTTTGAGGTATAATGAAAATCACGTTTTTATTGATTGGACTGTGTGCTTGTTTGTCCATCCGTGAATCTATTATCAGTTCAAAAACAAATATAAGCAGAAAATCTTAACTGGTTATTCTAATTCTTTATTATATCGGGATGCTACATGAAATTTTTTTATTAAAATGAACAAATAGTCCATAAATTGGGACATTCAACAAAATTCAAATACATAAGCTTATGGACGAAATATTTTGGTCCATTTTGTTTTTACGCTAATTTTGTTGGTTCGTTCAACCATATTTAGACTGCACTAAACAAAATATTCTACATGTATTTCTATAAGTACAAAAATATGCTTCGTATATAATATTGTATGAAAAACATTTATCGTTTATACAGAGATACACAAAAAGACACAAATTTATTATTTCTGCATCTGAAGCATCATAAAATACATTTTAAGGTGCGGTATATGTTTCACCTGCTGCTCTAAATTTAAGTACATTATGTGATCTGCATACAGTTTATAACAAATAACTAGGTCTATTCAAAATTAAGCGAATACAACCTTTCCTATTGAATATAATTGAGGAAAGTGATTTAGAAAATTATACCTTATCCAACGAAATTGCTTAAGATAATTACTTTTATCTTTCTGATATAGTAGATAAAATTTTGTTTAATATCCAGTTTTCAACGTTGAGTTTTTGGTATAATTACATGCTTTAGTGTTTTCTGAAATAAAACTTTTAGTGGTTACTCTGTTTGCCTGTTAACAGCCTAATCTAAAATTAACCAATTAAGGAAGTCCAAATTTGACATATTGAACAATATAGAAGAATGCTGTTTGAAAATTTAGATTAAGATTTGCAAGTTTTGAAAAGAAGCATGGGTAAAAACTTTTTGATTAATTTAAAATAACATTTCAAAAAAAAAAAAAAAGACTATTTTCCGAGGTTGGTTAAAATTTAATTGGGTGAAGTGAAAGTGGGTGGTACCGTCATCGTACAGGAATATGATACATTAAAAACAATTTCTAACAAGTCCTTCCGGCTTATTCGGAAGGGTAGGTTGATTTCTTTTTCCTTATCAAATAGCCGTCATTTTGTTTCAAAATGGCGGCTACAAATTATTAACGAATTAGTAGAAATATTGATGTAGGTTATATCTACATATGGAGTTTTAAGAAAAATACCTTTTTATGTGAATTTAAAATTTTCAAGTGGCAGGCGCTTGGAAACAAGATGGGGGGGGGGGGCAAGTTGACAAATATATAAAATGTATTTGTGAGATAAGACTACTGTACAAATATAGTTGGAATTAATTCAGAATCTCAAAAGTCATCGTGTTGAAAAATTAAGTGGCTGCCACTTGGTTCAAAATGGAAGAGAAAGTTGCTCAGTGAACTAATTAATCTAAGATATTGTTTCAAATTTGAAAATAATTCTTTTTTTTTTTGTAGAAATTCTTTCAAATTGATTAAATGTTAATTTTCTGCATTTCTAGTTTGTTTTAACGTTAAAATAGCCTAATTTTCCCTTAAAAACGCATTAAAAAGCTCCAATATCGCAGGTAATGGATTTGGCGACAAATTTGGCGACTTTCCACTTGGCGACGTTTTTGGGGACTTTTGGCGAGAAAATCCATAGTTCATTAATAAACTTTATTGAGACACTTATATAATCTATGTATACATCAAAATTAAAACAAATTCGCAATACGCTTTTTACAATTTGAATTTGAAATTTTCAAGTGGTCTCCACAAACAAAATGGTGGAGCAACTTGGTTAAGAAACTCATCCAAGATATTCATAACAGAAGTTAAGACACTGTCCAAATTTTGTTCGATTTGGAGTATTATTTCGGAAGCTCTCGGAATTTTAAATTTTCAAGTGGTAGCCTGATTTCAAGTGGCCCTGCTTAACTTAAGATATCCGCCACTTTATTGAAAATGGCGGATACGTTCATTAATAAACTTCATTGAGACACTTATATAGTCTATGTATACATCAAAATTCGAACAAATTCGGAATACGCTTTTTACAATTTAAATTTGTAAATATCAAGTGGTCTCCACTTGAAAACAAAATGGTGGATCAACTTGGTTAAGAAACTCACCCAAGATATCCATAACACAAGTTAAGACGCTGTCCAAATTTAGTTCGATTTGGAGTATTATTTCAGAAGTTATCGTGATTTTAAATTTTCAAGTGGTAGCCTGATTTCTAGTGGCTCCACTTAAGACATCCGCCACTTTAATAAAAATGGCAGATAAATTTCATTAATAAAGTTCATTGAGACCCTTATGTAGTCTAGATTTACATAAAAATTCAAGCAAATCTTGAATTAAATACGCTTTTTACAATGTGGGTTAGAAATATTCAAGTGGCTGCCACTTGAAAACAAAAAGTCGGAGCAACTTGGTTAACGAACTCATCCAAGAAATCATCCAAGATATTCATAACACAAGTTAAGACACTGTCCAAATTTGGTTCGATTTGGAGTATTATTTCGAAGTTATCGGGATTTTAAATTTTCAAGTGGTAGTCTGATTTCAAGTGGCCCTGCTTAACTTAAGATATCCGCCACTTTATTAAAAATGGCGGATACGTTCATTAATAAACTTCATTGAGGCACTTATATAGTCTATGTATACATCAAAATTCGAACAAATTCGGAATACGCTTTTTACAATTTCAATTTGAATATTTCAAGTGATCTCCACTTGAAAACAAAATGGTGGAGCAACTTGGTTAAGAAACTCATCCAAGATATTCATAACACATGTTAAGACGCTATCCAAATTTGGTTCGATTAGGTGTATTATTTCGGAAGCTATCGTAATTTTAGATTTTCAAGTGGTAGCCTGATTTCAAGTGGCCCCACTTAACTTAAGATATCCGCCACTTTATTAAAAATGGCAGATAAATTTCATTAATAAAGTTCATTTAGACCCTTATGTAGTCTAGATTTACACAACAATTCAAGCAAATCTTGCTTTAAATACGCTTTTTACAATGTGGGTTAGAAATATTCAAGTGGCTGCCACTTGAAAACAAAAAGTCGGAGCAACTTGGTTAACGAACTCATCCAAGATATTTATAAGATCAGTTCACTGTCCAAATTTGGTTCAATTTCGAGTATTATTTCGGGAGTTATCGTGATGACAAAATTTCTATTATAGATAGATAGAGAGATAGATAGATAGATAGATAGATATGTATTTGTATATAGATAAACGAAGTGATTGCAATAGGTCGATTTCTAAAGAAATCAACCAAAACTATCAGGTAAAATATGCAGTGTAAGCGCTACACAAGATTGTTTTAATCTCTGTTAAGCAGAAATAAAAATTATATATATGTGCGTGCATGTGTGTCCGCGTGGGTAATGTATGTATATACACGTACTACTAAAAGTCTATATTTTAAAACAAATAAATTCTTCTTTTAGGTTGATTTCTTTAGAAATCGACCTATTGCAATCACTTCGTTTATCAATCTATCTATCTATCTATCTATCTATCTATAATGAAAATTTTGTCATCACGATAACTCCCGAAATAATACTCGAAATCGAACCAAAATTGGACAGTGAACTAATCTTATAAATATCTTGGATGAGTTCGTTAACCAAGTTGTTCCGACTTTTTGTTTTCAAGTGGCAGCCACTTGAAAATTTCAAACCGACATTGTAAAAAGCATATTTAAAGCAAGATTTGCTTAAATTTTGATGTAAATACAGGCCAGATAAGGGTCTCAATGAAGTTTACTAATGAAGTTTATCTGCCATTTTTAATAAAGTGGCAGATATTTTAAGTTAAGCGGGACCACTCGAAATCAGGCTACCACTTGAAAATTTAAAATCACTATAACTTCCGAAATAATACTCCAAATCGAACCAAATTTGGACAGTGTCTTAACTTATCTTATAAATATCTTAGATGAGTTTATTAACCAAGTTGCTCCGCCATTTTGTTTTCAAGTGGAGACCACTTGAAAATTTCAAATTGTAAAAAGCGTATTCCGAATTTGTTTGAAATTTGATGTAAATATGGACCACATAAGGGTCTCAAAGATGTTTATTAATGAAATTTATTCGTCATTTTTAATAAAGTGGTAGATATCTTAAATTAAGCGGGGCCACTTGAAATCACGCTACCACTTAAAAATTTAAAATCACTATAACTTCTTAAATAATACTCCAAATCGAACCAAATTTGGACAGTGTCTTAACTTATCATATAAATAACTTAGATGAATTTGTTAACCAAGTTGCTCCGCCATTTTCTTTTCAAGTGGAGACCACTTAAAAATTTCAAATTCAAATTGTAAAAAGCGTATTCCGAATTTTTTTTTATTTTTATGTATGCATAGATTATACAAGTGTCTCAAAGAACTTTATAAATGAACTTTATTCGCCATTTTTAATAAAGTGGCGGATATCTTAAGTTAAGCGGGACCACTTGAAATCAGGCCACCACTTGAAAATTTAAAACCATGATAACTTCCGAAATAATGCACCAAATAGAACCAAATTTGAACAGTGTCTTAACTTATCTTATAAATATCTTAGATGAGTTTGTTAACCAAGTTGCAGCGCCATTTTGCTTTCAAGTGGAGACCACTTGAAAATTTCAAATTTAAATTGTAAAAAGCGTATTCCGAAATTGTTTGAATTGTGATGTAAATACAGACCACGTAAGGATCTCAATGAAGTTTATTAATAAACTATATCCGCCAAATAAAGTGGCAGATATGTTAAGTTAAGCGGGGCCACTTGAAATCAGGCTCCCACTTGAAAATTTAAAATCACGATAACTTCTGATATAATACTCCAAATCGAACCAAATTTGGACAGTGATATTATCATATAATTATCTTGAATGTTTTCACTGGGCAACTTGTCCCGACATCTTGTTTCTAAGTTCCAGCCACTTGAAATCACACTGCCACTTGAAAATATGCCATCACGACAACTTTTAAAATACTAAACTGATTCAAATAAAAGTTGGATAGTGAACTTATGGTTCAAATATTTAGGATAAGTTCACTTGGTGACTTGATCCGCAATTTTATGTCCAAGTGGCTGCCACTTGAAAAATTGTCATTATGGTAACTTTATTAACACAGAATCAATTCGCATCAAATTTGGGTAGTGGATTTATCCTACAAATATCTCAGATAAGTTCACAGGGCATCTGACTCCGCTTTTTTTTCCAAGTGGTGCCACCTGAATATTTCTTATGACGATAATTTTTGAAATAATGATTTAATTTGAACTAGAACTGTACAAGGAACTTATACAAGTATACTGCACGATTTCGCTGGGCAAGTTGTTTTGCCATTTTGTTTCCAAGTTGCAACCACTTAGACTACCACTTGAAAATTTGCCATAAAATTAATTTTTGAAACACGGCACTGATTTAAACCACAGGTGGACAGTGAACCTATGCTTCAAATATCTTGGATATGTTTGCTGGGCAACTTGTTCCATTGTATTGTTTCCAACTGGTGGCCACTGGAAACTTGTTATCACGGTAACTTTAGAAATACTTAATCAATTCAAATCAAAGTTGAAAAATGGATTTATCATTCAAACAACAAAAATCTAGAAAATTCACGTAACTCGTGAACCAATCACGTTATTGCGTCCATCTTTGGTATATTAATAATAAGTATTTTCTTGCCAAAAGTCGCCAAATTTGGCGCCATAGGGGAAAAGTCACCAAATTTGGCGCCAAATCCATTACCTGCGTTGCTGGAACTTTTTAATGCGTTTTTAAGGAAAAATTAAGCTATTTTAATGCTAAAACAATCTAGAAATGCAGAAAACTAACATTTTATCAACTTTCTAAGCCCCTTTGAAAGAATTTCTACAAAAAAAAAAAAAAAAAAATATTTTCAAATTTGAAACGATATTTTAGATGAGGAACTTTCTCTGCCATTTTGATCGAAGTGCCAGCCACTTAATTTTCAACACGATGACTTTTGAGATTTTGAATTAATTCGAACTATATGTGTACAGTAGACTTATCTCACAAATACAATTCATATATTTGTCAATTTAACTCACCATTTTGTTTCCAAGCTCCGGCCACTTGAAAATTTTAAATTCACCTAAAAAGGTATTTATGAACCGATTTGCTTAAAAAACCATATGTGCATAGCCTACATCAATATTTCCACCAAGTGCATTAATAATTTGTAGCCACCAATTTGAAACAAAATGACGGCTACTTGATAAGGAAAAAGAAATCAACCTACCCTTCCGAATAAGCCGGAAGGACATGTTTTTTTTTTTTCTGTTTAATTGAGGTGGAAAGTGTTGAGCAGTGAAACACAACAGTTCTTTTACGGAAATTTCGTTTGAATTAGTTATATAAATTTTAACTTTGGCTACAATGTACTACTTTTTTCTTTTAGGTTGATTTCTTTAGAAACCGACCTATTGCAATCACTTCGTTCGT
The DNA here is from genome assembly GCA_963930645.1 of Salticus scenicus. NCBI lineage: Eukaryota > Metazoa > Arthropoda > Arachnida > Araneae > Salticidae > Salticus > Salticus scenicus. The sequence goes on from OZ005649.1 coordinate 111,737,578, forward strand.
TTATCTATCTATCTATCTATCTATCTATCTATAATGAAAATTTTGTCATCACGATAACTCCCGAAATAATACTCGAAATCGAACGAAATTTGGACAGTGAACTAATCTTATAAATATCTTTGATGAGTTCGTTAACCAAGTTGCTCATACTTTTTGTTTTCAGGTAGCCGCCACTTGAAAATTTCAAACCGACATTGTAAAAAGCATATTTAAAGCAAGATTTGCTTGAATTTTGATGTAAATACAGGCCACATAAGGGCCTCAATGAAGTTTATTAATGAAGTTTATCCGCCATTTTTAATAAAGTGGCAGATATTTTAAGTTAAGCGGGACCACTTGAAATCAGGCTACCACTTGAAAATTTAAAATCACTATAACTTCCGAAATAATACTCCAAATCAAACCAAATTTTGAGAGTGTCTTAACTTATCATATAAATATCTGAGATGAGTTTATTAACCAAGTTACTCCGCCATTTTATTTTCAAGGGGAGACCACTTGAAAATTTCAAATTCAAATTGTAAAAAGCGTATTCGGAATTTGTTTGACATTTGATGTAAATATAGACCACATAAGGATCTCAATGATTACTATTAATGAAATTTATCCGTCATTTTCATAAAGTGGTAGATATCTTAAGTTAAGCGGGGCCACTTGAAATCACGCTACCACTTGAAAATTTAAAATCACAATAACTTTTGAAATAATACTCCAAATCGAACCAAATTTGGACAGTGTGTTAACTTATCTTATAAATAACTTAGATGAATTTGTTAACCAAGTTGCTCCGCCATTTTGTTTTCAAGTGGAGACCACTTGAAATTTTTAAATTCAAATTGTAAAAAGCGTATTCCGAATTCTTTTTGATTTTTATGTATACATAGATTATACAAGTGTCTCAAATAACTTTATTAATGAACTTTATCCGCCATTTTTAATAAAGTGGCGGATATCTTAAGTTAAGCGGGACCACTTGAAATCAGGCCACCACTTGAAAATTTAAAACCATGATAACTTCCGAAATAATACTCCAAATGGAACCAAATTTGAACAGTGTCTTAACTTATCTTATAAATATCTTAGATGAGTTTGTTAACCAAGTTTTAACTGGGAAACCTGTCCAGACATCTTGTTTCTAAGTTCCAGCCACTTGAAATCACACTGCCACTTGAAAATATGCCATCACGATAACTTTTAAAATACTAAACTGATTCAAATAAAAGTTGGATAGTGAACTTATGGTTCAAATATCTAGGAGAAGTTCACTTGGTGACTTGATCCGCAATTTTATTTCCAAGTGGTAGCCACTTGAAAATTTGTCATTATGGTAACTTTAGTAATACAGAATCAATTCGCATCAAATTTGGGTAGTGGATTTATTCTTCAAATATCTCAGGTGAGTTCGCTTGGCATCTTACTCCACTTTTTTTTACAAGTGGTGCCACCTGAAAATTTCTTATGACGATAATTTTTGAAATACTCATTTAATTTAAACTAGAACTGGACAATGAACTTATAATACAAATATATTGGAGGATTTCGATGGGCAAGTTGTTTCGCCATTTTGTTTCCAAGTCGCAGCCGCTTAGACTGCCACTTGAAAATTTACCATAATAAAAACTTTTGAAACACGGCACTGATTTAAACCACAGTTGGACAGTGAACCTATGCTTCAAATATCTTCGATGTGTTTGCTGGGCAACTTGTTCCACTGTATTGTTTCCAAGTGGCGGCCACTTGAAAATTTGTTATCACGGTTACTTTAGAAATACTTAATCAATTCAAGTCAAAGTTGAAAATTGGATTTATCATTCAAACAACAAAAATCTAGAAAATTCACGTAACTCGTGAACCAATCACGTGCGTCCATCTTTGGTATATCGATATTAAGTATTTTCTCGCCAAAATTCGCTAAAAAAGTCGCCATAGGGGAAAAGTCGCCAAATTTGGCGTAAAATCCATTACCTGCGTTACTGGATCTTTTTAATGCGTTTTTAAGGAAAAGTTAGGCTATTTTAATGCTAAAACAAACTAGAAATGCAGAAAACTAACAATTTATCAACTTACTAAACCTCTTTGAAAGAATTTCTACAAAAAATAAAAAAAATATTTTCAAATTTGCAACGATATCTTAGATGAGCAACTTTCTCTGCCAGTTTGATCGATGTGGCAGCCACTTAATTTTTCAACACGATGACTTTTGAGATTTTGAATTAATTCGAACTATATGTGTACAGTAGACTTATCTCACAAATACATGTCATATATTTGTCAACTTAACCTACCATTTTGTTTCCAAGTGCAGGCCACTTGAAAATTTTAAATTCACATAAAAATGTATTTATGAACCGATTTACTTAAAACTCCATATGTGCATAACCTACATGAATATTTCTACCAAGTGCATTAATAATTTTTAGCCGCCATTTTGAAACAAAATGACAGCTACTTGATAAGGAAAAAGAAATCAACCTACCCTTCCGAATAAGCCGGAAGGACTTTTTTTTTTTTTTTTTTTCATCAATTTAGTGAATATATTTTGTGTAAACTGTGGTTTCATTAAAGTTATATCATCTAATGATAAAAACCCAAACCGATAAGTACGCTGTTTCAGTAATTCTATTCCATAAAAGAAAAGGGAAAAAGGAAAAGAAAATTCATGGATCCTTGTTTGAAGTTTAGAGGTTTATCATCTATTTGAACTTTAAAAACCATATTTCACACTTACTTATTTTATTACATTTCACTACTGTTCACTATTTTTCAGCACTAGGAGAAATTTAAGAGAAGATTCTACAGCAACAATTTTGTCAGGTTATTTGGTTGAGTTTAACGTCGTTCTAGTACTGTGGAATTGGTAACTGTCAACGGTCTGGGACGCACCTCTAGCTACGGTCCGGAAACATGTCATCACAAACACTTTTCTCAGACTTCAAATCGTTATTCTGTCTCAGCATAATTTGGGTGAGAGAAGAAAAATGTAATAAATTTTTTAACTGAAACCGGAATTTCTACCTCTTATTTGTTAAATACCACTATTTTTTAATGATAAACGTTACTTTAACAGATAGGCGAATTTTTTCAGTACAAAAAAATATTGTTAAAAAAAAAAAAAAAAAAAAAAAAATGTAGCTCTTAAACCATATAGGATGCTGTAACCATTATTATACTATAGCTAGTAGTGTCTAAAGGAAATTGAAACTAGATAAATTGAATGTCAGCCAAAGTAACATATACATGACATTTATTTATAGTACAGTGTATATACTTAGTATAATAGTACAGTGTGTTATATCAATTAATAACAATTTTAAAAAAGACGTATAGGGTAAGTGCTCCAGTAATTGGCATGCTCCAGTAATTGCCATCTATCCCGAAATAATTAATAAATAAGAAAAATAATAAAATGATATATTTTACATATAAGAATTTTAACATTTTATGTCAAACACTGGAGCATGGGTTGCTAATAACTGGTAAAATAAATAACTAGCAGTGTCAAACATTGGAACACAGGGTGCCAATTACTGAAAAAATGAAAAACTGGCAGTGTCAATTACTGGAACATTAAGTAGGTGTCAAAAAAAAAATTCATAAAAAAAAAAAAAAAAAAAATTATCAAATGCATATATTTTAACATATATGTGGTTCTGGATGTCTTTTATGCCATATGTATTAACTTAAGATTTCTAAAAATATCTTCTGATGACTAGAACATTAAAAACATCAGAAATTGTTTTAAAAGTGTCAATCACTGGAGCACTTATCCTATAAAAGATTATTCATTAATTAAACACTGAGAAGCATCATCATTTTTAATAATTTTGTTTTCAATTCAACTATGTACCACTATTTCTGAATAACAGAGTTTATTTAATTGTGGTAAAATATTAAAATGTCTAGATTATTATTTTTTTTAAATACTAGAGTTAAAATATAATTCTAGTAATAGATTCAGGGTGTCGTACGGGTAAAACTGTCATACAGTTAAAAATTAAAGCCAATGTAAAGTCCATATTTAGCAATAATTGTAGATTTTATTAATAAAATCACTTTACCAAAGAATAAATAAATAATATTACTAAACGCTTCTCTCTGTTCGTTCCGTAAATTGAATATGTTTGTCAAAATATCGGTGAGATTAATATATTGTGGCGTAAAGCTTTAATTTAACTGTATATTTTCTCTTTCCAGGAGAAAACGTTGCCCATAAAACCCACTCACTCATTCCCAGGTGGAAACGGATTTCAAGGAATATTAATATCATGGGAAGTACATATTTTAATAAAAGTAATTCTAATCTGATGGATTTTCCGCAAATGTAGGTTTAAATTCAAGAAATGTTATTATCTATATATCCCTGTACTATTGAATAATTCTACATTACCAATGAATAAATCACTGTATTTGTTACATAAGTGAAATTTATTAATTGATATATTAATAAAATTAATATATCAAAACTGTAGGATAGGTAACAATGTAGTTATGTAAGTTTGTAACAGTGTATTTAATAGAACTCAATGGAAACAGATTCTATTAAAAAATAATCTGGTGTGTCACTCCCACTACGTTCTCTTACCATGAAATTTAATGCTATAAATGCAGGTTGGCGATTAAGAGGTAAGATAGCGATTACTGTTATGTAAACCCGTGTTAAACAATTCAAATTAGGCTTCAGAAAAGTTTTGCATGATAATTAGTTATGTATGAGGTGGGCTACCGCCCCCCTCAACCCCTCGTTTCATTAATCGATCTACATTTACATATAATTTAATTCGGTTATTAAAAAATAATTTATTAAATTTATTATTGAAAAAAATTATCTTTTATGATAATGCAGACGTGTTCCATATTAGAGAAGTAGTATAACACTAAATATCAAAAAAAGGTTGAATTTATTCTCAATATTACATTAAAAAAAATTTTTTTAAATATGAATCAAATGGATAACTTTATTTTAAATTATCACAGATCGATGATTCAACCATTCGTTTTAAAGGTATTGGTGAGCTTTTTTGAAAGATACCCATCATGAAAATTTACTCCCCTCGAGGGGAGACTTCCCCTCCCCCAGTGGGGGAGGCGAGTGTCCTACATACGCAAAACTTTTTCCCAGTTGACTACATCTATTCCAAAAAATATATATTCGTTTCATCTAGTTTAGTGCAGTCTATAGATGTTAAACTCTACTTACCTGCAATTTCTCCCATAGACGTAATGTATTTGAATACTTTTGAGTGTCCCTGTACACGAACCATTTGCTTCATCTCAACGAAAAGCTTACTGTAGCATCCCTATATGATACACATTTAGAATACCGAGTTTGAAATTTCTGCTACTATTTGTTCTTGAGATATGCTGATAACAGACACACAGACAGACAGACTATTCGCTAAAAACATGATTTTCGCATTCCGGGGACCTCAGATCTTGTAAATATAACAAAAACTCACGGTCGAAAATTTGACCCTAAAACAATACTTTCTTAACCCTATGGGTAAGAGTAGAGTTGTAAAATTCTCGAGAATAATCTTTTTGAGAATATTCTCTAGAATATTCTCCTGGAACAGAATAATCGAGAATTTTCTCATTGAAGCTATAATAGTGGGTAATTCTGAATTGTGTGCTCTGTATGAGTATTAATTTATGTGCAAGTTTAGAAATTTATGAAATTTTGCGTTTAATAAAGTAATTAGATTAATTAAATAATTAAATCTATATAGTTGTAGATAGAAAAAAAAAGAAAAGAAAAGAAAATATCTTCAAAGGTAACAGATGAAATCTTATAAATTATTTAAGATAAAATCTAGTGATAACTCAATTAATAAAGGGATGAACCATTAAACGAGATTTTTTTATTTCATTACAGACACTTATTTTTAAAGGGTGAATTTAACGAAAAATAGCTCTAATTATCTATGCTTTTGCTTTAAACTGTTTTACACTTATTTGTATGAAGCAAAAATGTTTTATCAAACATGTACTTAAAGAATATTTATATAGAACTGTTGTTCACACTTGAAAAAGAAATTGTTTTTCTATAGAGAGAAGTGACAAATTGACATGTGTAGCTCACAACATAAATTACGAAAATAAAAACAGAAACAGTTGTGTTTAAACAAAATAATTTGAATGACAAAGAATTGCATGCGTGTTCGGTATAAAGAAGGTAACTTCGATAATCTGTTATTGAAAAATGAAACTGATTATTAAATTTGATTCTAAGTTTTGTGTAACAAGTTTTAATCATAAAATAAAATTAATTTAATTTTTATGCTATTTGTTATATTAATTTTTAATTTGATTAGAACATACTTACACTATCTTTCCATAAATGACCAAACACTTTTGGTTTCAGACGTTTTTTAAAATATCTCAAAAAGTACTAAACAAATCATCTTAAAACTTCAGGAATGTAAAGAACATGTTGTACCTCATACATTTCATTTAAAATTTTATGCCGAAAATGAAAGGGGGTTCAATAAAAAATGAAAGAAACATGAAAGTGTTTGGCATCACGCTGTAAAAAGTATTGCTTGAAATCCAATCTGGCTTTAGAGTGTGATTATAAGGCTCTTCCTTATTAGTTGTATAAATTTTTATGTCTTTACCGCATGTAATCAGGGAGATATAATGGTTTCTTTAAAAAATTGCAAAAACAATTTTCACGTTTTTTGCTATAACACTCAAGGTATTAAAAACTCAGAGCAAAGCTATTTTCAGGAAACTCGACATACAATATTAGACGAAACAATATTAAATATCTGATGAAATATGAGCATTTTTACTAAATAATTTTTAACTGTGCATGCGTAAGATTTAGCGAAATTTCATTTGCATAATTTAATAGCCAAATCTATTGAGCTACTTATATAAAAACCCCAAACAAGTGTAGTGCAATCTCAAAAATTTCTATGCCCTAGAATGAAATGCTATTCAGTTTCTCTCCAAAGAAAAAAAAAAAAGAGCTGAACTCTGAGGCGTTTTACTCACATTTTTATTTTGATTCAATGAATGGTAATAGGGTTTTCAATGATTGTAAATAAATATTCAGAAAATCCCTTTATCCATTTCTTGTTTTTGGGAACAGCTGAAATTCAGTTCATTTTATGGCATAGAATTTTGTAAGTTTTCACAATACTTGTTTGGGATTTTTATATAAATAGCTCAATACATTTGGCTATTAAATTATACAAATGAAATTTCGCTAAATCGCAGTTAAAAATTATTTAGCAAAAATACTCATATTTCATTAGATATTTAATATCTTTTCAATTTGATTACAGTATGCTATGTCTAATATTGTATGTCGAGTTTCCTGAAAATAGCTTTGCGCTGGGTTTTAATGCTTTACATGTTATATAGCTAAAAAAGTAAGGAAAAAAAATAAATTTTTTTAAAGAAACCCTTACACCCTGAATACATACGGTAGAGACATAAAAATTTATACAGCTATAATAAAGAAAAACCCCATGCTCACATATTACAGCCAGATTGAATTTCAAGCATTACGTTTTACAGGGCGATGCAATACATTTTCATTTTTCTTTAATTGTTTACCGGTCCCTATTTCACTTTCGGCACAAAACTTAAACTGATATGTATGAGGTATAGGTATAACACGTTCTCTACACTTCGGAAGTTACAAGATGTTTTTTTTTAAATACTTTTTGAGATATATTTTTAAAATGTCTGAAATAGAAAGTGCCTGATCATTAATGGAAAGGTAGTATATTTTGTCATTTACTTATTATAAAATGCTGTCTAATTTAAATTTGCTAACTCTTTATAGCAAATTTATTTTTAAACTAGAGCTTTTTATGTTTCAGAAATTTTTTTCAAGCATATTAATTTTCATGCACACACCATCAAATTATTGATTAATTAAAAATCGTCAGCATAATAGATAATAAACCTGAGGCTTTATATATAGAATAAAACTTACAGAAATATGAATTATATGAATTAGATTTCTTTTTAAAAAATCTTTATGTGCGAACATTCTCTTTAAATGTCAAATTTTACTAATGGTTTTGTTACAAATGCAAATCTGTAGGCATTAAAAAAATTTAAATTTGTATTTTAATATGAATAATTACTTATTATTTACTATTGAAAGATTTATGTCATGGAATAAGTATTGAATGTTTAGAAAAATTGCTTTGCTGAGCTTACTGGAGAATATTCTCCCATTGAAAATTATGAATTGTAAAGAAAACATCATGAAATAAAGTTTGTTTGTTCTAGTTATGCATGTCAAACTAAATAATTATGAATAAGTTTTATAATTTATGTCATAAACATGAATTTTTTTTTTTTTTTTTTTTTTTGTATTTAAGAAAAATAAGAATATTTTCGATTATTCTAGGAATTTGGAGCTTCAGAGAATATTTTCAGAATATTCTCGTTCTCAGAGAATATTCTAACCTCATATCTCTAGGTAACAGAAAGTAAAAATATTATATTGAGTGATGAATAAAAAATATTATACCTTAAGATAAAACAAACCTGTAAAATTTATTAGAATAATTGTAAGTTTTTAATTTTTTTTAATTATTATTATTTTTATGCGTGCTTTAATTTAAGAATTTTTTTCTAATCTGTATATATATATAAATTACGTGTCACGATGTTTGTCCGGGGTAAACTCCTAAACTAAGGAACCGATTTTAATGAAATTTTGCACACTGTGTGCAGTTTGGTCCAACTTGAGAGATAGGATAGTTTTTATCTCAATTTATTGTCACAATATTGTTTTATTGCAATTATTTGTTAATTATAGACCTTTATTAAAGTTGCTCCAAAATATCTGTGAGTTCCATTAATTTAATTGTTGCCAAAAAAAAAAATATATATATATATATATATATACGAGTTCATTTTCTTTCGACATAAAAATAAATACATTTAATCAAACGTGAACGTTAAAGAATTATAAAAAGTTAAATTATGCATCGCACGAAAATTGACGTCATAATCAATTTAAAGATTTTATACACATTGATACAGTGCTAATGTAGTTCTATTAGATATAGTAATACATATAGATCTATCATCCCCATGTTATCGTACAAAGATTTTTGATGCCGAAATAATGTATCTGGAGTTTTTCATTCACATTTAGTAAATAAATTATTCACAAATTTTATTTTTTGAAATATTCATATGTATTCCCGTGTGTATTCACTCGGGAAAAGACGACCATATTTTGGTAAAAACGTCGTCTTTTCCCAAGTGAAAAGGAATAATTTTTTTTCTCCCCAATGATCACTCTGTATATACTATAATATATCTATGAGTTCTATACGCAAGCGAAGTATAACTCACTGACCGTCTGTGCAGCCAAGAAAAATATTTCCTATGTTAATCGCCCATTGGATTTTTTGTAAAAATTTATTAAAAATCGAGGAAATTTATTTCCCGATTTCAATCCTTATATTTGGGTATAGAATATCCGCGTTTGTAATGATCGATAGATGGCGCTCTCTGAACACTGCAGTTGTTAGTAAATATAACAGCCACGTGTAATTATTATTCTTTCTCCGCCATTTCATCATGGAAAGTCGATTGCATAATATGAGGATATGCAGTGGTGTGATAATTTCACCTTAGCCCACCAGAGGGCGAGCATTTCATTACAATCGCGGATAGATATGTATCAGTTATCGCGTGCGTTAGATTGAGTTATATTGCTGGCAAATTGGCAAAATTTTAATTTTAATTTTCTAAACTCTGTCGTCCTTGGCGTTTTTTTTTTTTTTTTTTTTTTTTTTTGTATTTGGTGATCACAAGCGTAACACGAAAATATACATGCCAGATGTATGTATTGTACGAAATGTAATATGTATTATTCATTGTACGTATGTATGACATGTAATATGTATTGTACGAAATATTGTTTCTTACTATTCATTACTCTTTTAATATTAGTTGTTAAAATAACCATGATTTTTGAAAGGAATTAAATATTTTCACCAGATAATTTGGCGATATTCTTTTCTTCGCCAAGGATGACAGAAATGAAATCTATTCCGCTGCAAGATATTACTATCTTATATCCGATATTTTATTTAGACATTTGAAAACAAATTTGACTTCAAACTATGACAGAATATTTATCATTTTTCTTTTAATTAGTATATTATCTGTATATATATATAAATTACGTGTCACGATGTTTGTCCGGGGTAAACTCCTAAACTAAGAAACCGATTTTAATGAAATTTTGCACACTGTGTGCAGTTTGGTCCAACTTGAGAGATAGGATAGTTTTTATCTCAATTTATTGTCACAATATTGTTTTATTGCAATTATTTGTTAATTATAGACCTTTATTAAAGTTGCTCCAAAATATCTGTGAGTTCCATAAGTTTAATTGTTGCCAAAAAAAAAAAAAAAAAAAAAAAAAAAATACGAGTTCATTTTCTTTCGACATAAAAGTAAATACATTTAATCAAACATGAACGTTAAAAAAATGTAAAAAGTTAAATTATACATCTCACGAAAATTGACGTCATAATCAATTTACAGATTTTATTCGCATTGATAAAGTATGTAGTTATACACAAGCGAAGTGTGACGTCACTGACAGTCTGTGAAATCAAGAAAAAGATTTCTTATGTTAATGGCCCATTGTATTTTTTGTAAAAAATTATTAAAAACAAGGAAAATTATTTTGCTGTTAAATTGACAAAATTTTAATTTTAAATTTCAAAGCTCTGTCGTCCTTGGAGTTTTTCGTATTTGGCGATCAAAAACGTAACGCGAAAATATACAAGCTAGATGTATATTTTCGTAATATGTATTGTGTGAAATATTGTTTCATATTATTCATTACTCTCTTAATATAAGTTGTTAAAATAACCATGATTTTTGAAAGGAATTAAATGTGTGCGCCAGATAATTTGGCGATATTATTTTTTTTTCCGCCAAGGATGATAGATATGAAATTTATTCCGCTGCAACATGTTAATATCTTATGTCAGATACATTATGTATATGCTACAATTTATTTCACGTGACACGTGTGTTAAAAATTTATTTACGACATAACCTTGCTTTTTCAATTTTTGTTGCATTATTCTAATCTGTATCACTTCGTTTTCTTTAAGAAATTTGTGATCTATACATAACGTTCTAAATAAAAAGTAACCATTTCAATATTTTAAAACTTATTTAAAAGTCTGTTTTATTTAACATTAAATTTTAAAACTTAATTTAAAATTTATTTAAAAGTCTGGAAGAGTTTAGGACTGTTTATTTGTTTTGTAACGCTAATCTATATGATCGATGTTCGAAACTTTAATTAATTATTTCTCTTATTTTTCTTTACTTTTTCTTTAATAACTTACCAATTTAACGTTCCTGATTAAATTTGTGATTTATATATGTATTTTGCATTAAATTTTGACTCATATTTATTGCTGAAAATGCGATCTTAAAATCTTGCAATTTTCTTATCTTAATCCTCAATGCTTTCCTTCTTGATTAACTTGAATTTACTATTAAAATTTTAACATACTCAGAATCTTCTCACCACTTCGTTAAAATATATTAATCTTTTCAGTAATATATTAATCAGTATATCCCCACAACGATATTTGGCAATTTTTTGTTGGCGATTATGGCTAAATTATAATAAATGATAAATGATAATCTAAATCATAAATCAAAAACATAAAATAATGAATCAAAAATAAACAACATATAGGCTGCCATGTTATATCACAAACAGTCCAGAGCGACATCGTTATCGTTCAAAACGGCGCCAAAGAAAAGCTGTGGGGATATACTGATACTGAAGTTATAATTATCCGAATATAATTACTGAAGTTATATTATAAGTTATAGTTGTGGGTAACAGCAATAGTATTTCCCCACAACTGGATTTGGCGATTATGGCTAAATCATAAATCTAAAAATCATAAATGATAAAATCATAAGCTAAATCATAGATCTAAAATAAAAGCATGCAGGTTACCGTATTTTATTGCAAAGAATCCAGAATGACTTCGTTATCGTTCAAAAAGGCGCCAAAAAAAAAAAAAATAAATAAAAAAATCGCCAAATCCAGTTGTGGGGAAATACTATATACCTTATCAAATTATCAACGTATTACTTAGCCGCAGCAACGCGTGGCCGGGTCTGCTAGTATATATATATATATATACACACACTGGTTCTCATAATTATGAGGACACCCGTTTTTCTATAATAACTAAACACTGAACACTATTATTTAAACAAATATATTTTTTATTAATTTGAATTTCATTAATAGACTATATTTAAAATGTTTTATTGTTTTCCTATCTTAAAAAACTTTAAATACGGTCAAAAAGATGATTTTTCAGGTAATCACAATTATAAGGACAGCTCGAATCTTAGTAATTGTTTTTCAGTTATTCTTTAAGTTAATATTTTATGGGGTCTCTTTTTTGGGTGAAACATCAGACATTCTCTCTCGTATATATATATATATATATATATACTTTTTTTTAAAAATATATATTCAGTTTCAATACCATTCCATACAGCATAGATCATAGTCTGAATACATTTAAACTATTTAAAATTACTTTCGACTTGCATGCACTTTTCTAATATGATAAGTTAAAGTTTTTTCAACTTTTAGGCCACGGGAAAGGCAATAATACAGTAGTTTCTTTCTTCAAACTATTTCCCATTGATTCAGAAATTTAATTCATCAGCTCAGTGGTTAGAGCATCCGCGCGTTAAGCGGAATGCCCGGAGTTCGATTCCCGGATCTGGTATTTTTCACATAGTTGGTAAAAATCAGTCTTCTACTCAATTCTATAAGAAATTAATTTCCAGGTTGATGAATTAAATTTCTGAATTAAAATTCGTGGCCGTTTGAAGTTATGCCATGTTAAAATTTGTCACTTGATATAGCTGCTTGAATGCAGACTCGGTGACCTTGCCAACGTAAATTATGTGAGAAGTGCCGAGCTGGTTATCAGCCCGGGTAGTTCAGTGGTTAGAGCATCCGCACGTTAAGCGGAAGACCCGGGGTTCGATTCCCGGCTCTGGTATTTTTCCCATAGTCGGTACAAATCAGCCTTCTATTCCATTGTATGAGAAATTATTTCCTATTGCTCTAGAAATAGAACAAAAATGTAAGTCTTGTTGAAAAAAATATTATTACCCCCCAAAATCTAACAAAAATCTGAGAATTGCATGTTTAAACTTTGCGGGTATTCTCTTGATGTTCATAATAATAGAAAAAATTACAAAATTCATTCTGCCTTCAGTAGAAACAGCTCCCCAGAGCACCATAGATCCACCTCTAAAATGCCCGATTCATATCTTCTTTTAAAAAATCTGCTCTGTCTTTCGCTATCTTCAGATCGTGCCAGTAATTGTTAAAACCATTTGGTTAATCAGGAATAAAATGTTTTTCCTCCGACAATGCAACATTTTACCATTTAATATTGTCTTTATTCAACTTTAGCACAGACGTTCTTTCCCCCATTAAATGCTTATTGATTATTACAGGTTTTTTATTCATTTTGACATATTATTAATTATTTTAAACATGCATAAATGTGGACCCCAACCTTTCGTAAAAAAATACGAGCAAATTCAGCAGCAGTCATTATGAGTAGAACAGTAAGAGGAATTATGAGTCTTCGATCTCTGTAAAACAACTCTGATTTTGCATCAGATCTCTCTCCTATTGAACCAGCCGTTCAACGTTTGATCACATTTCCTTCAGCAATTTTAGATCTTCGAATTTCATTAGAAATTCGGCGGATTGAAACTATCATTCCACTTAAAAAGCATATTTATAATACTTCACTACATGAAAGTTCTTTTTTTCGAGGAATTATCAGTAATGTCTGTCCAAGAAAATTTGTTGGTTTATATATGAATCAATCTAGCTCAGTAGTTAACAAATTCGCAAGTCAACTGTGATTTATCCGCTTGTAAGTTAAATAAAACGAAAAAATCTTGATTGTCCCTATAATTATGGACATCTACAAACGCGGAGAAAAAAATATTTTGCACGATTTTTTATTAATTTTGTTTCATATTAAGAAAATTATAGCAGTTTTGGTTTTTAGAATACTAGATATATTAAGTGCACTTAGTATAATCTAGTTCACAATTATTTTTACATTAGTTATTTCAAAACATAAAGTGTCCTTATAAATATGAGCAGGAGTGTATATATATATATTTGTTGTTCAAGGGTATCTGGAGTCTATTCAAAAAAGTTTAAAAGTCTTTATCATTTTAGTTCGTCTATTATGTATTCGCATTTGCATAAAAATTTTAGAACTCCCTAAAATAGTCTTAAATGCATTTACTCGTCAAATCATGGAAAATCTAGATCTTACAAACATTTTAACATCATTAAAAAGTGGGAAAAAGAAAAAAAAACATTTTCAGTAGTGAAAATGCACTTTCAGCAAATTATTATAATTAATCTGAAAATTTTACATAGTTTTGTAACTGGATAATTAATGTTAATTTCATCATTTCCTATACAAAATATCATTATTGCATTGGAAAATATATGTTAACTCCGTACGTTTAATGCATATTAATTGTGTATAAATGTGTTTGTAAGAAATGTTAGACTGCAATGTATCTGAATTATTTTCTGAGTCCGCGTGCACAAATCAGGTGTGCTATATGTAAAACTTTTGAGGGGAAACATTCAAATGCAAATCTAATAAACCTGAATGGCGTATATAAGTTTTTAAGGAATTCTAATGATATTTATTCAAATGAATATTAAGGAAGTCTAATGATATTTATTCAAGCAGGCAGACAAACTGAAATCATATACACTTTTTGAATTTGCTTGGAAGTGTTAAAAATACCCTTTAAATTATTCTTAACAACGAAAAACGAATTATATCAATAAGTGATTTTTTTTTACTTGCCATGCTCATAACTGCCGTCATTTTAAATAATATTAAACCACCCGTCTTTTTACTTTCTTCTATATTCAATAGAAGAAAGTATTGGATTCGTAAAATTTTTCGACCTCGGGTTTTTGATGGATTTACACGTTTGGAGAGCTGTAGAACACGATTTGAACATTTTTAGAAAATGTCTGTCTGTCTGTCTGTCTGTGTGTGTGTGGGACTGCATCTCAGGAACTACTGCACACAATTTCATACAAGTTGGTATGTAGTTGCACCTTGACATAAATTAGTGCCTATCAACTTTTGGCAAAAATTGTCTTACAGGTTTCGTTGCCATCCCGCTTTTTCTAAATTTTTAACATGGTGATATAGGACAAAATTTTGTATAAATATGCATAAAGAGAATTATATTTTAGTAATCATAATAAAATTTACAAAAATTATTTATAATAAGTCCCCCCTCGAGGGGAGTAAATTTTCAAGATGGGTATCTTTCTAAAGGTCTCGTCAATGCCTTTAAAACGAATGGTTGAACTATAAATCTGTGATAATTTAAAACAAAGTTATCGATTTTTTTTACTTTTAACGAAAAAAAAGTTAGAAAAAAAATTATATATATATATATTAATCAAAATTTAACCAAACTTGGTATTTAGTTGGCCCCTGACATAAACCGGTGCTGATTAGATTTGGGGATGAATCGCTCAACAGGTGGCGTTGTGATCGTATTTTTTCTAAATTTTTAACATGGCAGTATAGGACAAAACTCCGTATAAATGTACATAATGAGAGTTATTCTTAACCTGTGATTGTAAAATTAATATTAATTATTGATAATAGTAACAGTTAATTAGTAAAAAAATTTTGTGCATGTGGGGGCATCGCTTCCCTCCCTAAGTTGAAGTACCCCCGGGAGGGGGGTAAATTTTCAAGATGGGTATGTGTTATTGAGTGAATTTGTATACGAAAATATAGAAGAAAGTCTTGTAGTGGCCACAACATACTAGTTTTTTTTTCGCAGCAGAATTTTTTTTAAACTATTTTTCTTCTTATTTAATCATAATTACTTTTAGAAAAAAACACTCTACAAAAACAGTGGTGCGGAAAATGGACGGGTACTGATAATGCTACAGGTTATTAATTAGAATGTTGGTATGTATGGTATCGTTGCATAGGTTTGGAAGCAAACATAATGCAATACATATCACAGTTTACAAATATTTTAATAATGTTCCTAAAGCTATATTTTGTAGAAATATGAGAATTTATTGCAGTACTGCGGATTTAATTGCAAAATTGCTCTATTATTAACAAATGCTAACTATATCCTACCTATTAAGCATTTGCAATCTGTTTATTTGAATATCACGTAAGATTAATGTATTTGTTTAATACCATTCCTATAAATTTAAATGCTGGCTTACGAAGTGAGAATTATCTTCACAATACAGCTCAACAGTTCACAAATGTGGATTTTAATAAAAATATTGTTTATTTACAAATATTGTCTTTGTATCTATACTATATAGCTAGTTTTGATAATTTCATAATTCCTGCATTAATTCCGAATGGATTGTTGAAATATAATAAGTATGGACAATTACTATTCATATCTACCAACATTTACATTTTCCATAAAAAGTTTATTAGCAATATTTTTTTTACTTCCATTACCCTATTACCGTAGGTAATGGAAGTATTATATTTGGTCTGAAAATTCGTATCGATATTTCACCTGATTTACACGTTTTAAGGTCCCCTGAGTCCAAAAAAGTGTTTTTTGGCAGTTGGTCAGTGTGTATGTGTGTGTGGGGGGGGGGGGATCTTCTGGCTATTATATCGCGGAAACTAATAAAGATTGAACTACAAAACTTTAGAACTGAAACAAGTCTTGTGTACAGATGAATTTTCCAAATTTTGGTGAAAATGGGAAAACCGAAAGTTTGACATCGGAAACAGGAAGTGGGACTGCATCTGGGAACTGTAAGTCCGTATCACAAAAACGGCTCCAAAGATTTTCTTCAAAGTTGCTATATAAACACTCTATTAGATGTCCTTTCGAATGATATAGTTGGTTAGTTCAGGAAAATTGATAGGCGTCTTGTATAAATAGTTCAATTTCAGGTCTCGCAAGGCTATACGGATTTTTTTCAAACTCGCCATATTAACTCACTTTTAAATATCCTTTTGTATGTAATTATTGTTTTCCGGTCAATAATTGAGTTTTGCTAAAAGTTGGTATCTCAAAAATGGCTCTAACGATTTTCTTTAAAATTGTTATATAAATCCATTTCTTTCTTATGTATCACGCAGTTATTAGAGGAAAATTAACAGCCATCCTGCTTACGTAGGTCAGTAGTTTATTTAGATCTCGGAAATTGGTATTTCAAAAAATATTTTAACATTTTTTTCCTAATTTTTTTTACCTCGCTATATGTAAACTTCGTTTTATATGTCTTTACAAGCGTATAAAGTTTCTCTTACCGGAAAAATGTTAGGTTTCCACTTTTTTAGGTCACTTTTATATCTTCTGATCACATTATCTCCAAAAAAATGCATATAATACGTGTAACAGTGGGTAAGGGAAGTCGTGTGGTTGTTTCACACAAGATTTTTTTTTTTTTTTTTTTAATAGAATCATCTGATATTAACTTTCTGCATGTAAATATCTTGAAGATTTCTTTTATATACTATTGGTTTGAAGTTTTCCAGGAAAAGTGGAAAAGTTGGTAGGGATGATATGATTATTTGTACAACTTTTGCTTTTTTAAGAAAAATTATGATCTGTGATATATATATGCTCTTATTTTTCTATAATTACTCAAGAAAATTTATCGTACTTCATTGCATAACGTAGTAAATTTGTTGTTAGGCGATCTATCATAGAAATACTGTAAAAAAGAAATAAAAAGTATCTTCTGTTTGCAAAAAAAATAAATAAAAATAAATAAGATTAAACTGAAGTAAAATAGACAGTAATTCAGAATTTGAATTAAATGCAGATAAGTGAAAAATCACAAGTTTTAAAAAGACGTATTGAAAGAAATATGACGCACCTGAGCAATATTAATCACATACAAATTACTCACAAAATTACAAAAGTGGATGCAAGAATCAAAGAAAATTAGGGAAGAAAAACGGAAAAAAAGAAAAAAAGGAAAGAAGGAAAGAAAAAGCTTGATGACAAGTATAATTTAAGAACTACTATGTAGTAGTCATCATAAGCATTTCTTCGATATTTTTCTATACAAATTAATGCAGATTAAATTATTTATTAAAATTACTTTCCGTGATAAATGCAGATCATGATAATTTTCGTCTCAGAGAAGAATAAAATGAAATGACAAAATAAAGTCAATTTTTCTGGACAATAGACGTCTGAAAAAATGCCTTATTTATTTATTTTATTTGTTTTTATTTTATTTTATTTTATTATTTATTTATTTATTTATTTACTTATTTATTTTGTTAAAAATGAAAAAAAAAATCGATAACTGTTTTAAATTACCTTATCACAAATTTATGATTCAACTATTTGTTTTAAATGTATTGATAAAATCTTTAGAAAAATGTTTATATTGAAAATTTACGGCGTAGTTATGGTTGTAGGAACAAGTAGAAACAAATTTTCTAGTTTATTTTCTTTAGTATAAATAATTTTTTTTAATTTTACACTCATTCGTTAATACTAATTCTCATTGTTTACATTTATGCAAAATTTTTACTATGATGCCATATTAAAAATGGCATAATGTAATATGCCATGATAAATATAATGGCATTTTATACTATGCCATTATAATAAAACCCAATAATAACACTACCTGATGGGTGATTACTTCCAAAATTTGATAGGCACTAATTTATGTCAAATTGCATTAATAAATAAATACAAAGGAATTTATGTGCATTAGTTTTCGAGTTACAGCTACCAAACAATATTTGTCACACACACACAGAGTCAGTATTTTTATGAATCTGAAACTTTCTTCATCTGAATATGGAATAACGTAATAGTAGTGAGAGAATGTCTGTTCTGCAAAAAGAGGTGGTGAGGTAGGATGTGGTGATGTTGCGATGTGCTGATATGCTGATGTTGTAATGTGCTGATATGCTAATGGAACGCAACATTCCCATTCACTACTACCTATTCGTATGATACAAGCTTGAAAGTAACCTTCTATAGTATATAACATAACAATTTGGTATTGCATCATATTATAGTATTTAAAAATAATTTTAAAAAACTTATAATCAGTTATAAAGTTTGTAATATTTGAATTGAGTCATACAAGTACTTTTTCTAATATATTTTTTTCCGTTAAAATTTTTACAAAAGAATTTCCCCTCTTCTTTTTTTCTTTTTATGATATTTCAAAATAATTCACACACATTCTAAAAAATGATGACTTTGAAATAAAACAGACACAGTTTACAGTTAATAAAAAAACCTTTATTACAACGATATTTACAAGTATTTTACATCTAATAAGTTACATCATAATTTCATTCAATATAATTAAGTTTGCAGTATTAAATCTTAATCAATTTCGCAATGTCCATATGCTAAACTTGTTATTCCATCTTCAGCAATGTATCGTTTGTCATCAAAGGGACTCAGACTGATTTTATTTTGACAGATTGTATATAGTTTGTGTTTTTCTTGGCCTATTTTTAATTGTTTTTCTATGCTTGTTTTCTGTTGCAGTAAGCACTGTAAATAGTCTTCATGACTAATTTTATGTCTAACAACCCTGGTTGACACACCTTTAGCTCTCTTTTTTTCACTTTTACTTGATTTGATAGAGTACATTTTTGCCTTCAGTCCTACAAATACCAATGCTATTTCACCACTCAATTCATCTTTAAATTTCCCTATAACTTTTTTATTATCATCGGAATAAAGCGGGTGAGTTTTGGGATAGTCAGAAAAGTCAAATTCAGATGAATAATTTTTCATGTCTTTATATATATCATCGGTAGTAATATGGTATGTAAGCGAGTCTGTATCTGTAAATAACAGTACAGCTTGGTTGTTATACATTGGTTTTATATAATTATAATGAAAATTATACATTAGGAGTTTTGATAATTCGAGTATTGTAAACCCAACGTAAATAGGTCGGTTCATCAGAATGCTTGTTTTAAGTCTTTCTACAGCGGTTAAATCTTCATCGTACGTTTTAAACGATTTAAAAGTACGTGATGCTATCAATTTTAATGCTCTCTTAGAGGTATTATTACAAAGTTCTATATTACGTCTTTTTCGCAAGTTTTCCATAGTCTTGCCGTATACACTATTATTAAGAAGTTTAAAAAAGTCCTTTTCAAAGGATGATGTTGCTTCTTTCCTTTTATTGGTGTTAAATAATATATACTTTTTCAACCATGGTGCTTGTTTAAATTGAATGGCTTTATGCACTGCTGTAACTTTTAATCCCAGTTGCAGATAAAGTTTTAAATTTCTATAGTGCACAACATAATTCTTTTTATTACATAAGTTAGGTATTAACTTGGGTGTACCAACATATTTTCTGTTTTGCAGCATACTTTTAGCATAAGGTGATAGCATTTCTTCATTCAAGGTTAATCTTTCAGGGGCAAGCGGATAATCGTTATGTAATGTATGAAGGTGGTTAGGATAATGCAGATCAATTTCAAATATATACCCTATATCTGATTCATCGTCAAGGGATAAAATCCATTCTTCATTAATATTATGTATATCAACCCATTCAAAATTGCCATAAGGTAGGTACTGGGACATAGCCCAACCGTAAAGGTTGTTCGCGTCCCAGTACATGATATAACTATTAGGCTCATTCGGGTTATAGTCGTTCATATAGGGATTATTTGCTCTAGCCAATCTTCGACTAATCATGCTAATACCACCTCGTATCGCTTTTTCTATAAGCAGCAACATGTTAATATCTGTTAAGAGCTCTAAAGGTGTTTCAGTCATTTTCAGGCACGCTTGCCATGCAAGTCCTGGAGTTGTAAAAAGATGCGCGCAATCAATTTCGTAGTATTGCTGACATAAAGTTCTAAAATTTTGAAATACATCCGCGAGTAACAAAACATCAGTTTTTACATATAAATTATGATAATCACCCAATGTCTTCATATTAAACGTGTTCCAAATAGTTTTGGCGTGTTGATAATCATCATCATCGATAATTTCATCATTCAATGTATTATAAAAGGCGCATGCTGGAGGTAGTTCGGTTTCTTCAAACTTATCAAAAGAAGTAAAGTATTCATATGGATAGACTCCTTTCCTCGTTAGCATATTCAACGGTGTATTAACAGGGAAATTCTCTTTCAAAATATTAAACTGGGATGAATCAAGATTTTTTACTAGTTTTTCTAGCGATGTAGGTAGGAATTGAAAGCTGTCTAAAAAGACTAATTGTACAGGATCCTTAGGTTTCTTCAATCTGAATGTAATATAGTTTTCCAAACTTGTAGCAATAACCTCTATCTGATGATTGTTATACTTGCCTAGTTTCGTCATGATGTGATGTCCATCGTAGTTTTATAAATTATGAAAGATAATCGGTATTTTTTTAGATAATTTGAAATTCAAGTTGCAGGCGTTATGGGCTGCACCCCTAAATTCTCCTGAAATGTGACAATGATCTCTTCGACGATCCTCAGCTAACTGTTTATGGCATATATAACATACTTTAGCTTCTTGAAACTCCTTTTCCTGTGCTTCCGTTAAGACTATAGGCTTGATTTGTGATAAAATCTTGGTAAGTTCTTCCTTTTCAGTCATCATCTTTTCTAAAAAGTGTTCCACAGCGTCTTCTCCTCTATATACGTGAATTGGTTTAACGGAGCGTCCATCTGGCCCGATAATAACATATGCATATCCACAAGGTACATGATAGGCAATTTTTTCACTATGTGAATTATCAGATGACGGTGAAACCGAACTAACAGGAACAAGAAGGCTTTCGAAATCTGCATAAATACAGTAAGCGACAGGATGTTGTAAGTGCGTACCTGTAAATTTTAAAATGTTATCTTCCTCAGAAGGCATTTTAACAACTTGCACTTCATGTTCTTGACAGTACTGAAGGTGGGTTTTCAATACATCCTCTCTGGTAAATCGGTGTAGACATCTGAAACAATAATGGGCTTTTAGACAGTGTTGGGTTAAATCACCAAGCAGACGCGAAAAGTTTCGAATCAGGCAATAATGTTGCCTTTCTTCATCAGAAATTAATAATAAGTTGATAACATCACAATCATTTTTTGGCGAAATATAGAGTGGACACACTTCATTGTCTTCAAAACCAAAGACATTGATCCGTAGATCATTTAATTTTTCAATAAGGGGCATCTTTGTTAATGGCACGGGACATGTCACATTACCTAGTTTAATGGTATTTTCATACGGCAGGTAGTGTGATACACGATGGGGTTGATGATTACGATCTATATTCAGTTTATAGGCGATCAAACACCAAACAAGGCATTTTTGATCTTCGTTTTTGATATTTAGCACAGCCTTTTTCAAAGCAAGTTTCTGTGGTAGTTTAATATAGCTACTAGCAGCTAACGGATGGTATTTGGCCATTTTTAGTTCCAGATAATGAATTTTCTTAAAAATCCATCCAGATCCTCTTTGGATAAATTCATCTAGGGACTTATTAATCTTTGCATATCCTTCACGAATATGATGTTCAATAGTATTATCTAAAAGGTCAGTAAAACAACAACTTCTAAAAAAAGTTTGAATTTCTTCCATTTCGTCATTACCTCTTTTACGCTCCAAGCTCACTTTCATGACCATATACCACTTCAAAGCATTTTTTTCACGTATCTCATTCAAAAGTTTTTCATTTAATGCACCCTGTATATAGGTTTGAAATACTTCCATATCACATTCATTGCTTTCGTTTGGATAAAAAAGCTCTGTATTAAACGCATTTGAAGTGTTAATCTGTTTTTTAACTCATTTAGATTTTACGACAGGTGCAGCTATCTTCCGTTTTCCAGTAACAAGTTCATGCTCTTGTCGCTTATGGCATGTTAATTCTGCTTTCATATCAAACATTTTATCACATTCACTGCATGAATATCGTAAACTTTGGTGAAATTTTAAGTGCCTCTGCAAGTTATCCTCGCGCGTAAATACTTGCTCACAATGCTGACACTTTATCGGTGTTACTTCATCTTTACAGCGATGTATTAGCATATGTCGATTCAGTAACCATTTCTGGGCAAATTCTTTTTCACAAAGGGAGCAACTGAAATTTTCTGACACTCTCTTATCACTCGTTTCAGCAGATGAGGATTGATTTTTACAATTATGAATCATCGTATGCCGAATTAAGTTTGATTTTAACCCAAAGGCTTTTCCACACTCATCACACTTGAATAACTTTTCATCCGAATGGCTCATCAAATGACGATTCAGTAACCATTTCTGTGAAAATTCCTTATTACATGTAGAACATCTAAAAACACTAATCATTTTCTTATCTAACGGTTCCATAACTTGACTCATTTTTTAAGAACAAGAGATAATCCAGACAACATTCATAAAATTTTTCATTCAAATGACTTAAAATTACAATCACTTTCAATTTATAGCAACGGGTAAATACTTACTATTCTCTCATTGGCTAATTAAAGCTTCAATAAAAATCAGAGCTTTTGATTGGCTAATGAAATTCACATAACGTTAAAAATATTTGCATCTCCAATGCGCTTAATTTCATAACGTTAATAGTATGAATTAATGCTTCAATAAAATCAACGTTGTGATTGGTTGAAAAAATCACGTGACCTCAAAAAATATTCGCATTCATAAAATTCTTAATTTCATAATTCTAATACTATTAATTTACTTTTTAAAAAATCATTGCTTCTGATTGAGTTAAAAATGTTTACATAAAAAAAAACACATATGGCTAATAGCATGAATTAAAGCTTCAATAAAATCAGAGTTTGTGATTGGATGGTAAAAATCACGTGACCTTAAAAAAATATATGTTTCTAAACACCACTTAATTCCACTAAATTCTTAATTTTATAATGGTAATATTAGGAATTCAAATCTCCCACATGAAAAACTTTCTAAAAAAATAAAAATAAAAATAAAAATAAAGGCACCTTAAAAGTATCTGTATAAAAAAACACTTAATTTTATAATGATAATATTAGGAGTTTAAGTTTCAGCTCTCTCACATACATAAGAATAATGAAAATGTTAGTTTTCGTTACGTCAGAAGGTTCTATCAGCGTATGATAAAACAATAGATAACTGTTATCTATCATTTCATCCTGCTCGCTAGAAAAACAAAGACGTGGTGCATCTACTCTAAAGGCAAGTCTTTTTAAAGTCTTATTAAACATATAGTATTTATTAAACATACATTATTTATTAAAATTCGGAATATAGTATCAAGATATTAATTTAAATATGCTTTATTTATCATCCATTCTACACATCAAAATAAAAAATTTCCATCAAGCGCTTCGTTAATTAGCTTAATTAATTTATTTATTCAACAAATCATTAACTTAAACAATCATGCTATTAAACTTTCTACACATTGAATTATATCACAATTTTTCTTTAAAAAATATTAATAAACTGCAAATTCATTACTTAATTACTTTAATCATGCGCTTAAGCAATCATGTTATTAAACTTTCTACATATTATATCACAATTTTTCATTAAAATTACTAATGAAACACCAAAAATAATGCTTAATCATATGGAAAAATACTTAAGCACCTTACTTGAACATAACTAACATAAAAAACCTATGAAATTAATCTTCTATAGTATATACCACAGCAATTTTAGGTATCGCATCATATTTTACTGTTAAAAATAATTTTTAAAAACTTATAATCAATTATAAATATTCATAAAATTACTTTTCCTAATATATTTTCCCGCTAAAATTTTTACAAAAACTCATAAGAATGTATATATATATATTTCATTACCACTTTTGTTAATATTTCATCACACTTGAAACAAAAACATATATTAAATTTTCTTAATATTTTAAATTTAGTCTAATTTCATTAATGTTTCATCTTATATGTACCCATTCTCTATACGAGTGTTCGATGTTCAAAGATGGTATACATTAAAAGTTTTCCAAGGTTTTCTCCAAAACTTGTGTAAATACAAACTTGAATCACTTAGAAGACCCAACGCATCCTCAAATTAATGATCTCACACAAGAAAATCATTTATTTTTATCGATTTTATTAATGTGAGACACTTTAAACAAAAAATGATAATAATTTATTTCATTAAATAAATAAAAAATACAAATTTTAATCATTTCGTTTTATTAAAAATGAAATTAGATTATTATTTTTATCATACATGCATCCATTCTACACATCAAAATAAAAATTTTCCATCAACCACTTCGTTAATCATCTGAAAATAATTAATTTCCTTAATTATGCACTAAAAATCTACGAAAAAGTTTTGTTTTTTCATTAAAATCATTACTTAATCATCTGAAAAATAATTAATTTCCTTAATTACGCACTAAAAATCTACGAAAAAGATTTGTTTTTTCATTATATTCATTACTTAAACATCTGAAAAATAGTTAATTGCTTTAATCAGTTTAGTTCATTAAACATTTAAATATTAATAATACATCGCTTAATTGTCTGAAAACTGCAATTAAACATTTTACATATCCGAATTATAACTCCATTTCTTATTTTAAATACTAATTAATTTCCTTAATTAATATTAAATATAGCTCTTAAACAACACCTTAATTAAGAAAAAACAAAATTTTAATCTTTAAAATAAAAAAAATTCAAGATATAGTTCTAAATTCTCGGGACAGATGGCAGCACATTTTTGCAAATATTTTCACATTAGAAAAAAATCTATTTTCCACAGATTTTTCTTATTATTTTCATCGCAAATTATCATTAAAAATGTTAATTAAAATATTAATTATACACTAAAAAACTACATTTATCTATCTTTTAAGCAATTATTTCACTAATTTTTTTCAAAAATCCTAATTGATATTAATTACAGCACTCAAAATAACTTCCATTTAAAACCAATTTCATCTTAAGACCGTACACAATTTTATAGAAATAAGAAATACATTTATTACGAAATCATAAAATAAATTACATTTAAAATCAACTAAATAAATACTAAATACCTTTTTAAAAATTACAAGTTTTCAAACAATTATGTCTCATAAAATCCTAATTAAAACATTCATCTCATCTCATCTTAATACGGTACTCAATTTTATAGAAATAAAATATACATTTATTACGAAATCATAAAATAAATTACATTTGAAATCAACTAAATAAATACTAACTTTTTAAAAAATTACAAGTTTTAATCAATTATGTCTCATAAAATCCCAATTAAAACATTCATCTCTAAAATAACTTGCATTTAAAGCCAATTTCATCTTAATCTCTAAATAAATAGCCTTTAAAATCAAAGTTCAACGGAATACGATACAGTGAATATTCAAGAATCCCATTCACAAGTCTGGCTTGCTAAACGGTCAGAGCATTCGCTTGCTGAAACATAGGACCTCAGTTCGAATCCAGCTGCCGGCGAACGCTGAAAAACAAAATTTTTGAAAAAAAGAAGTTCAATAATTTCTCAATAGATGTCAGCACCAAACATATCCAGTAGAGAAGAAAAGAGAGTACTGCGCCAGCGGAGGGACGGAGGGACCGGAAGTGAGGATCCCTCCTCCGTAGATAAGGGCCTGATCCCTCCTCCGTAGATAAGAGCCTGCATCGTAGATAAGAGCAGTTGCTTAAAAGATAGATAAATGTAGTTTTTTAGTGTATAATTAATATTTTAATTAACATTTTTAATGATAATTTGCGATGAAAATAATAAGAAAAATCTGTGGAAAATAGATTTTTTTCTAATGTGAAAATATTTGCAAAAATGTGCTGCCAACTGTCCCGAGAATTTAGAACTATATCTTGAATTTTTTTTATTTTAAAGATTAAAATTTTGTTTTTTCTTAATTAAGGTGTTGCTTAAGAGCTATATTTAATATTAATTAAGGAAATTAATTAGTATTTAAAATAAGAAATGGAGTTATAATTCGGATATGTAAAATGTTTAATTGCAGTTTTCAGACAATTAAGCGATGTATTATTAATATTTAAATGTTTAATGAACTAAACTGATTAAAGCAATTAACTATTTTTCAGATGTTTCAGTAATGAATTTAATGAAAAAACAAATCTTTTTCGTAGATTTTTAGTGCGTAATTAAGGAAATTAATTATTTTTCAGATGATTAAGTAATGATTTTAATGAAAAAACAAATCTTTTTCGTAGATTTTTAGTGCATAATTAAGGAAATTAATTATTTTCAGATGATTAACGAAGTGGTTGATGGAAAATTTTTATTTTGATGTGTAGAATGGATGCATGTATGATAAAAATAATAATCTAATTTCATTTTTAATAAAACGAAATGATTAAAATTTGTATTTTTTATTTATTTAATGAAATAAATTATTATCATTTTTTGTTTAAAGTGTCTCACATTAATAAAATCGATAAAAATAAATGATTTTCTTGTGTGAGATCATTAATTTGAGGATGCGTTGGGTCTTCTAAGTGATTCAAGTTTGTATTTACACAAGTTTTGGAGAAAACCTTGGAAAACTTTTAATGTATACCATCTTTGAACATCGAACACTCGTATAGAGAATGGGTACATATAAGATGAAACATTAATGAAATTAGACTAAATTTAAAATATTAAGAAAATTTAATATATGTTTTTGTTTCAAGTGTGATGAAATATTAACAAAAGTGGTAATGAAATATATATATATACATTCTTATGAGTTTTTTGTAAAAATTTTAGCGGGAAAATATATTAGGAAAAGTAATTTTATGAATTTTTATAATTGATTATAAGTTTTTAAAAATTATTTTTAACAGTAAAATATGATGCGATACCTAAAATTGCTGTGGTATATACTATAGAAGGTTAATTTCATAGAGGTTTTTTATGTTAGTTATGTTCAAGTAAGGTGCTTAAGTATTTTTCCATATGATTAAGCATTATTTTTGGTGTTTCATTAGTAATTTTAATGAAAAATTGTGATATAATATGTAGAAAGTTTAATAACATGATTGCTTAAGCGCATGATTAAAGTAATTAAGTAGTGAATTTGCAGTTTATTAATATTTTTTAAAGAAAAATTGTGATATAATTCAATGTGTAGAAAGTTTAATAGCATGATTGTTTAAGTTAATGATTTGTTGAATAAATAAATTAATTAAGCTAATTAACGAAGCGCTTGATGGAAATTTTTTATTTTGATGTGTAGAATGGATGATAAATAAAGCATATTTAAATTAATATCTTGATACTATATTCCGAATTTTAATAAATAATGTATGTTTAATAAATACTATATGTTTAATAAAACTTTAAAAAGACTTGCCTTTAGAGTAGATGCACCACGTCTTTGTTTTTCTAGCGAGCAGGATGAAATGATAGATAACAGTTATCTATTGTTTTATCATACGCTGATAGAACCTTCTGACGTAACGAAAACTAACATTTTCATTATTCTTATGTATGTGAGAGAGCTGAAACTTAAACTCCTAATATTATCATTATAAAATTAAGTGTTTTTTTATACAGATACTTTTAAGGTGCCTTTATTTTTATTTTTATTTTTATTTTTTTAGAAAGTTTTTCATGTGGGAGATTTGAATTCCTAATATTACCATTATAAAATTAAGAATTTAGTGGAATTAAGTGGTGTTTAGAAACATATATTTTTTTAAGGTCACGTGATTTTTACAATCCAATCACAAACTCTGATTTTATTGAAGCTTTAATTCATGCTATTAGCCATATGTGGTTTTTTTTATGTAAACATTTTTAGCTCAATCAGAAGCAATGATTTTTTAAAAAGTAAATTAATAGTATTAGAATTATGAAATTAAGAATTTTATGAATGCGAATATTTTTTGAGGTCACGTGATTTTTTCAGCCAATCACAACGTTGATTTTATTGAAGCATTAATTCATACTATTAACGTTATGAAATTAAGCGCATTGGAGATGCAAATATTTCTAACGTTATGTGAATTTCATTAGCCAATCAAAAGCTCTGATTTTTATTGAAGCTTTAATTAGCCAATGAGAGAATAGTAAGTATTTACCCGATGCTATAAATTGAAGGTGATTGTAATTTTAAGTCATTTGCATGAAAAATTTTATGAATGTTGTCTGGATTATCTCTTGTTCTTAAAAAATGAGTCAAGTTATGGAACCGTTAGATAAGAAAATGATTAGTGTTTTTAGATGTTCTACATGTAATAAGGAATTTTCACAGAAATGGTTACTGAATCGTCATTTGATGAGCCATTCGGATGAAAAGTTATTCAAGTGTGATGAGTGTGGAAAAGCCTTTGGGTTAAAATCAAACTTAATTCGGCATACGATGATTCATAATTGTAAAAATCAATCCTCATCTGCTGAAACGAGTGATAAGAGAGTGTCAGAAAATTTCAGTTGCTCCCTTTGTGAAAAAGAATTTGCCCAGAAATGGTTACTGAATCGACATATGCTAATACATCGCAGTAAAGATGAAGTAACACCGATAAAGTGTCAGCATTGTGAGCAAGTATTTACGCGCGAGGATAACTTGCAGAGGCACTTAAAATTTCACCAAAGTTTACGATATTCATGCAGTGAATGTGATAAAATGTTTGATATGAAAGCAGAATTAACATGCCATAAGCGACAAGAGCATGAACTTGTTACTGGAAAACGGAAGATAGCTGCACCTGTCGTAAAATCTAAAAGAGTTAAAAAACAGATTAACACTTCAAATGCGTTTAATACAGAGCTTTTTTATCCAAACGAAAGCAATGAATGTGATATGGAAGTATTTCAAACCTATATACAGGGTGCATTAAATGAAAAACTTTTGAATGAGATACGTGAAAAAAATGCTTTGAAGTGGTATATGGTCATGAAAGTGAGCTTGGAGCGTAAAAGAGGTAATGACGAAATGAAAGAAATTCAAACTTTTTTTAGAAGTTGTTGTTTTACTGACCTTTTAGATAATACTATTGAACATCATATTCGTGAAGGATATGCAAAGATTAATAAGTCCCTAGATGAATTTATCCAAAGAAGATCTGGATGGATTTTTAAGAAAATTCATTATCTGGAACTAAAAATGGCCAAATACCATCCGTTAGCTGCTAGTAGCTATATTAAACTACCACAGAAACTTGCTTTGAAAAAGGCTGTGCTAAATATCAAAAACGAAGATCAAAAATGCCTTGTTTGGTGTTTGATCGCCTATAAACTGAATATAGATCGTAATCATCAACCCCATCGTGTATCACACTACCTGCCGTATGAAAATACCATTAAACTAGGTAATGTGACATGTCCCCTGCCATTAACAAAGATGCCCCTTATTGAAAAATTAAATGATCTACGGATCAATGTCTTTGGTTTTGAAGACAATGAAGTGTGTCCACTCTATATTTCGCCAAAAAATGAATGTGATGTTATCAACTTATTATTAATTTCTGATGAAGAAAGGCAACATTATTGCCTGATTCGAAACTTTTCGCGTCTGCTTGGTGATTTAACCCAACACTGTCTAAAAGCCCATTATTGTTTCAGATGTCTACACCGATTTACCAGAGAGGATTTATTGAAAACCCACCTTCAGTACTGTCAAGAACATGAAGTGCAAGTTGTTAAAATGCCTTCTGAGGAAGATAACATTTTAAAATTTACAGGTACGCACTTACAACATCCTGTCGCTTACTGTATTTATGCAGATTTCGAAAGCCTTCTTGTTCCTGTTAGTTCGGTTTCACCGTCATCTGATAATTCACATAGTGAAAAAATTGCCTATCATGTACCTTGTGGATATGCATATGTTATTATCGGGCCAGATGGACGCTCCGTTAAACCAATTCACGTATATAGAGGAGAAGACGCTGTGGAACACTTTTTAGAAAAGATGATGACTGAAAAGGAAGAACTAACCAAGATTTTATCACAAATCAAGCCTATAGTCTTAACGGAAGCACAGGAAAAGGAGTTTCAAGAAGCTAAAGTATGTTATATATGCCATAAACAGTTAGCTGAGGATCGTCGAAGAGATCATTGTCACATTTCAGGAGAATTTAGGGGTGCAGCCCATAACGCCTGCAACTTGAATTTCAAATTATCTAAAAAAATACCGATTATCTTTCATAATTTATAAAACTACGATGGACATCACATCATGACGAAACTAGGCAAGTATAACAATCATCAGATAGAGTTTATTGTTACAAGTTTGGAAAACTATATTACATTCAGATTGAAGAAACCTAAGGATCCTGTACAATTAGTCTTTTTAGACAGCTTTCAATTCCTACCTACATCGCTAGAAAAACTAGTAAAAAATCTTGATTCATCCCAGTTTAATATTTTGAAAGAGAATTTCCCTGTTAATACACCGTTGAATATGCTAACGAGGAAAGGAGTCTATCCATATGAATACTTTACTTCTTTTGATAAGTTTGAAGAAACCGAACTACCTCCAGCATGCGCCTTTTATAATACATTGAATGATGAAATTATCGATGATGATGATTATCAACACGCCAAAACTATTTGGAACACGTTTAATATGAAGACATTGGGTGATTATCATAATTTATATGTAAAAACTGATGTTTTGTTACTCGCGGATGTATTTCAAAATTTTAGAACTTTATGTCAGCAATACTACGAAATTGATTGCGCGCATCTTTTTACAACTCCAGGACTTGCATGGCAAGCGTGCCTGAAAATGACTGAAACACCTTTAGAGCTCTTAACAGATATTAACATGTTGCTGCTTATAGAAAAAGGGATACGAGGTGGTATTAGCATGATTAGTCGAAGATTGGCTAGAGCAAATAATCCCTATATGAACGACTATAACCCGAATGAGCCTAATAGTTATATCATGTACTGGGACGCGAACAACCTTTACGGTTGGGCTATGTCCCAGTACCTACCTTATGGCAACTTTGAATGGGTTGATATACATAATATTAATGAAGAATGGATTTTATCCCTTGACGATGAATCAGATATAGGGTATATATTTGAAATTGATCTGCATTATCCTAACCACCTTCATACATTACATAACGATTATCCGCTTGCCCCTGAAAGATTAACCTTGAATGAAGAAATGCTATCACCTTATGCTAAAAGTATGCTGCAAAACAGAAAATATGTTGGTACACCCAAGTTAATACCTAACTTATGTAATAAAAAGAATTATGTTGTGCACTATAGAAATTTAAAACTTTATCTGCAACTGGGATTAAAAGTTACAGCAGTGCATAAAGCCATTCAATTTAAACAAGCACCATGGTTGAAAAAGTATATACTATTTAACACCAATAAAAGGAAAGAAGCAACATCATCCTTTGAAAAGGACTTTTTTAAACTTCTTAATAATAGTGTATACGGCAAGACTATGGAAAACTTGCGAAAAAGACGTAATATAGAACTTTGTAATAATACCTCTAAGAGAGCATTAAAATTGATAGCATCACCTACTTTTAAATCGTTTAAAACGTACGATGAAGATTTAACCGCTGTAGAAAGACTTAAAACAAGCATTCTGATGAACCGACCTATTTACGTTGGGTTTACAATACTCGAATTATCAAAACTCCTAATGTATAATTTTCATTATAATTATATAAAACCAATGTATAACAACCAAGCTGTACTGTTATTTACAGATACAGACTCGCTTACATACCATATTACTACCGATGATATATATAAAGACATGAAAAATTATTCATCTGAATTTGACTTTTCTGACTATCCCAAAACTCACCCGCTTTATTCCGATGATAATAAAAAAGTTATAGGGAAATTTAAAGATGAATTGAGTGGTGAAATAGCATTGGAATTTGTAGGACTGAAGGCAAAAATGTACTCTATCAAATCAAGTAAAAGTGAAAAAAAGAGAGCTAAAGGTGTGTCAACCAGGGTTGTTAGATATAAAATTAGTCATGAAGACTATTTACAGTGCTTACTGCAACAGAAAACAAGCATAGAAAAACAATTAAAAATAGGCCAAGAAAAACACAAACTATATACAATCTGTCAAAATAAAATCAGTCTGAGTCCCTTTGATGACAAACGATACATTGCTGAAGATGGAATAACAAGTTTAGCATATGGACATTGCGAAATTGATTAAGATTTAATACTGCAAACTTAATTATATTGAATGAAATTATGATGTAACTTATTAGATGTAAAATACTTGTAAATATCGTTGTAATAAAGGTTTTTTTATTAACTGTAAACTGTGTCTGTTTTATTTCAAAGTCATCATTTTTTAGAATGTGTGTGAATTATTTTGAAATATCATAAAAAGAAAAAAAGAAGAGGGGAAATTCTTTTGTAAAAATTTTAACGGAAAAAAATATATTAGAAAAAGTACTTGTATGACTCAATTCAAATATTACAAACTTTATAACTGATTATAAGTTTTTTAAAATTATTTTTAAATACTATAATATGATGCAATACCAAATTGTTATGTTATATACTATAGAAGGTTACTTTCAAGCTTGTATCATACGAATAGGTAGTAGTGAATGGGAATGTTGCGTTCCATTAGCATATCAGCACATTACAACATCAGCATATCAGCACATCGCAACATCACCACATCCTACCTCACCACCTCTTGTTGCAGAACAGACATTCTCTCACTACTCGTAATAAAATAAAATGAAAGTCATTTCGTTCATCGTCGATATTTTTCTATGAATGCGTTTGTGAACGACAGGGAGAAGAAAGAAGTGCAACTCTGATTAATTTTACAAAGGCAGCTATTTATTTTTCAGACAATATGTTCTTTTAAAGGTTTATGAACAGCTCAATCTTTCTTTTAAGGGTGATATTCTTTTTCGTTGAGATAAAAGGATACATTATCGAAATTTGATTTCTTTTACTCGTTAAAAATAAGAGTTATTCGGCAGACATAAAATGGGGAAATTTTAAGTTTAGATTACTGAAATATCGAAACTAAACACAAACACACACACATATGTATATATTATTCCCAATTTATTTTTTGTGAGAAGTAGTAGAAATTTGCTTTGGTTTGTAAAAAATAATTAAAAATTTGATTCCTAATTCAATATTCAACAAAAGTGAATAATGAAATGCGAAAAAAAAAAAAAAGTTATTCTATTTCAGATATAATTTTATGAATTATTTCTTAATCATGGGTTTTACTATTTTATCTCTGATTTTTATTTTTTCCAAATTCTTATGTACTTATTGTCATTCACTACGGTATGTTTGTGAATCTCAAGCTAATAAAAATTGCGCTTCCATTTTAAGGTAAATATAAACCATCACATTTGTCTCTCTGTGGCTAAGGTAGTTAGAGCGCCTTGTTAGTAACGCGGTGGTCGAACGTTCGAAGGTTCGGAGTGTTAATTTTTGCAGATAATTAGTGGAAAATATGTCAATTGATAAAAGAAAATTTTTCGTTGACTACACAGTATCCTAAGAATTTTTGAAGAGTTTTTTTAAAAAGCCTTTTTTTTTATGTTCAAATGCTGAAATTTAAGGCAAAAATTTGTATTCAAGCATAAAAATGTTTTATAAAAATTAACTCATCCATAAATTCACAAAATAGTAGTACACAATCATATTTAAAATATATTTTAAAACTCAAAATTAAAAAATTATTTGCAGGGAGGAACACTGTATGCATATTTTTATAATTCTAAAAAAATTATGCAGTTTTTTTACAAAAAAAAAAAAAAAAAAAAGAGGCATGCATTTTATGCATATTTACGTTTGTAATGACCGATAGATGGCACAACCAGAGCAATAACTAATGGCCAATCATGCTAATGCATCGGTCAATGGATCAAATGCCTCAGAAATTTTTTTTTTAACTCGGTCAGGCGTGTATTGAATCTCCGACTGCCTTACCGCCTAGACTTTCGTGGTTTATAAAAGAGTACAAATTCTTTTCCGCTGAAATTTATCATTTCACCTTAATACAAAAAAATTTGCAAAATCATAACTTGGAAAACATTTATGTGATATGATACATTAAGAATTTGGGTTTTAAAAGTTTTTTTAAATATATTATTTATTTTATCTCTGAGCATTCGTGAAAAAAGAAAAAATACAGATATTAATAAAAAGAAGATGCCTTTTTTATTGTTTTTATACATAAATAGCAGAGAAAGTATTGATTTGGAGTTGGATTTTTGAAATTGAACTTTTGCTATAAGTTGGTATTTTAACTTCTCATGAATTCGAAAATCAAGTTTTTAGCGGCTCTTTTGTATGTTTGTATGGCTGATAACAGAATAATTCACAAACTGCTGTTAGCAGGAAATCAAAATTCCGTATTCTAAATCTTTATAACATGGTAATAATATTTAAAACATTTTACTGTGATAAATAAAATAGTTAAAATACATATATTAATAATATGTTTACTGTTTTTATGCATAAAATAGCAGAAAGAGTATTTATTTGAAGTCAGATTTTCGAAACTGAGCCAATTAAATCTTTAATTCAATCTGTAATTCAATCCTTTAAATTCTCACGAATTCGAAAATAAAATTTTAGCGGTTCGTTTGCGCATTTGTATGGCTGATAACAGAATAACTCCCAGAGGTCAAAATTCCGCATTCGAAATCTTTATAACATGGAGATAATATTTGATTTTTTTTTTTTTTTAATTTATAAATGGTAGAGAAAATACCGTATTGAAATCGGATTTTCGAAAGTGAACTTTTGCTCCACTATTTTAAGTTCTCCTGCATTCGAAAATAAAGTTTTTAGCGGTTCGTTTATGTGTTTTGGTAGCTGATAATAAAATAACTATTAAACAGTTCTTGCTAAAAGGTCAAAATTCTGTATCTTAATCTTTATAACATGGTGATAATATTTAAAACTTTTTACTTAGATAAGTCAAATAATAAATGAATTGAAATAAATTTCGATTAAAAAAGCATCCGTTCAAAATAGAACTGAAACCAAAAGTTTTGGTTTAAAAAGTATATGTGTTCTAGAAACAAAAAGAAAGAAAAGAAAAAACTTAATTGAATTGTAATTAAATATAAAAATTTAAACTTAACCTTCCTCGCTTTCATGAAGTTTTCGGACAGTATTAGTGTTTTATAGCATAAAATTGTTGCTTGTGCCTGGGGGGACTCATGTCAAAGTTGTGCCTGGGGGGGGGACTCATGTCAAAGTTGTGCCTTGGCGGGGGGACTCATGTCAAAGTTGTGCCTTGGCGGGGGGACTCATGTCAAAGGTGCGCTTTGGGGGGGGGACTCATGTCAAAGTTGTGCCTTGTGGGGACTCATGTCAAAGTTGGGCCTGGGGGGACTCATGTCAAAGTTGTGCCTGGGGGGGGACTCATGTCAAAGTTGTGCCTTGGGGGGACTCATGTCAAAGTTGTGCCTTGGGGGGGACTCATGTCAATGTCATTTTGAAAAGATTTTGATGAAATTCTGGCAAAAGCAGAATTTAGTTTAGGACGGAGGACTATTAGTTTTTTTTTCTTCCCAATTATAACATCGCTTTCAAATTATTCAATTATATTTTCGATAAATTTTATATTTCGATAAATGTCCAACTATCGAAAAATGATTTCGACAAATGTGCAACTATCGAAAACGACAACGCAAAAATCGCTGTCTGAGACTAATAGGCCTCAGTCCTAAAAAAAAAAAAAAAAAAAAAAAAAAAATCTGCTGTGAAGCATCCACACGACTTCCATTACCCACTATTTCACGTATTATATGCAATTTTGAAAAATGTGATCAGAAGACATAAAATTGACCAAACGAAGCAGACACCTAATAAATTTCCTATAAGAGAAAGCTGATATAAACATGTGAAACAGAGTTTACATAGCGAATTAAAAAATAAGAAAAAAAAATGGTAGACATATTTTTTGAAACACCAATTTCCGAGATCTAAAAGAGACCTACCTAAACAGGATGACTGTTAATTGTCCTGTAATAACTCCGTATTATACGAGGAAGGATATCTAAAACGGATTTATGTAACAATTTTCAATTAAATCGTTAGAGCCGTTTTTCAGATACCAACTTTTACCAAAACTTGGTATACTCAATTATTGACCCCGGAAATGAATAATCGCATACAAAAGGATGTTTAAAAGAGAGTTAGTATGGTGAGTTTGAAAAAAATCCGTACAGCCGTTTCTAAAAAAAACGCACTTGCGAGACCTGAAATTGAGCTATTTATACAGGGCGCCTATAAATTTTCCTGAACTAACCAACTATATCATTCAAAAGGATATCTAATAGATTGTTTATGTAGCAAATTTGAAGAAAATCGTTCGAGCTGTTTTTGATATACCGGCTTACAGTCCCACTTCCGGTTTTCCAATTTTCACTAAAATTTGGAAAATTCATATGTGCACCAGTTCTGTCTTAATTCTGAAGTTTCGTAGCTCTTTCTTTATTATTTTCGTCAAAAGATTCCGCACACACTTACACACGCACGCGCACAACCATACACACACACTGACCAGTTGCCAAAAAATACTTTTATGGACTCAGGAGACCTTAAAACGCGTAAATCAGGTGAAAACTCGACAACGAATTTTTGCCTATGGTAGTCGGGTAATGGAAGTAAAAAGTGTGAACTAAAACGTAGGGTAACCAGATGAATGCTACAAATACATATCTGTATTAAATACCACTATTTTTAAAAAGTATCAATCTATTGGTTTAATCATAAGTTTGTTTGCATTTTATATAAAGTGACTGTTTTATTATAAAAATATAGAGGTGTACAGCAATTAAACTGCAGCATTAATCTGGCAACCCTGACAGAGCCCCATTGTCATTTTTTCTGATTTAACAGAAAATGTTTATTACAAAAATTAAATAAAATATTTGACAGTTATTTATTTTTTTTTAAGTACAGAATTTACATAAAATAAACCATTTTCCAACACATATAACCTAACATTATTATATGACATTACATAAAAACAAGTAAATCCAGTCAGAATGCTGATGCTATACATTAGAAAATATATTATTAAAAAATAAATGAATAAACTGTTCAACCTGAGAACCAAACCTTTTGATTTTTTTCCCCTCGCGCGCAATTTATAAATTAAAATTCTCTCCCACGCAGAAATTAATTTTTGGCGAGACGAATTTTTTTTAAACATCGATGTTGCCGGACGTGAGTGAGTGAGTAAGTTTCAGGTCAAACTAGTGCTATGCTATGGGAAATTAACGACAATCTGAAACACACCATTGAAGATAGTTCAGAGACATGTCATCACGATTTTGATCCTCCATGGAGCGGATTGCTCCCAACTCGGATAAATTTTTCCAGACGACTTGAATGCTGCTTTATTCAAAATGGTCTACTGCAAAATAGTGACAAAGTTTTTTTATTCTTTTCTTTTTTAGAATATCTCCAACCAAAATTTAAAATAAATCACATTTTTTAATTTTCTTTATTCATCATCGAAAACAATTTCTTTTTTTTTGTGCGACTGTGTCGTCATATATCCTGTCAATTCAGTTTCCAAATATATTGTTGTACCTATGACGTCACACAATTTAATTTTTCAACAGATTTACTTTTTTTAAAGATTATCAATGTATTATTTTTAAAAAAAAAAAAAAAAAAAAAAAAAAGAATAATTATAAAAGAAAAAGAAATACACTCTGAAAAATGATAATTATTATTCTGTCTTAAAGAGCATTTAATTTCGATTAAAGAATTCTTTGCTTACCTTGTTGCCGTTTATTAATAACACATATACTTCAGATTTGTATGCTTGACTTGTTAACGCTTCTGAATCTTCGGCAGATAGTACAGAACAGAATTACAATACGAAGAATTTGAAAAATACCCAGGGCTAGCATGGTAATCGAACTTTCCCCTATACTTGGAGGCAATTAGCAGTATTGGTGACTTAACCACTCGGCCACGGAAGACCATTGTTTTTTTTTTTTTTTTTTTTTTGTAATCAGATATAAATTATTTATATTAACTTGATGCCAAAAGGGTTAAAATCCATCTTGGTTGTTAGGTATAATCTACGTAATTTAACGAAGATATTTATTTCCACCAAGAAAATTCAACACATTAATGTTAAAAGATGAAAGTTCACTTAAAAAATAGTTTTCTTCAAATAAATAGAAGCACATAGATTAATTTTTTTACACATTTCTGATTTTTAAATGTACCATAGTAGCTGTTCGAAAATAATAAATAATTAGCTACACACGTAGATATAGTAATAAGAGATAGATTGATCACTAAGGGGGGAAAATTGATTCCTTTTCACTCGCGAAAAATGTCCCACTAAATAGCCGTCTTTCTCAGAATGAATGCACACGGACAATTTGTCAAGTGAGTGAAAAACTGCAGATACTCATTTTTCTTTCATTCTTTTCTTTTTTGATAGACTAATAAAAAATATTTAACTTTATTACTCTTTTCTTTTACGTTAAACTTTTTTAATATATTAAAACTAGTGAGCTTTACCAGTGCCGCTGCTAACTGTATTTAAAAGAATTTTGAAAATTCCATATTACTTACTAATATAAAATCTTAAAAAATATCAAACTTAAAAAAAAAAATGTATTCCATTAAAAATCAAAACACTATTTAAACTTTAATAATAACAAAGCAAATGATTATGAAAAATATATGTTTCATGAATTAGCCAAATAGAACTTACTTTTGAAAACTTGTTCCGTTTCCTTTCATGTATTTATTAGCACAATTGAAAGTCAGCCAGTACACACATCAGCATTTTGAAAATTCATCAACATTTTATTTTATTACAATTGTGGAACTTCAATGTTTCAATACCCGCAAATGGCTGATGCCAAAAAATTTTTTCGGTATCAAAAATTTTTGCATGATAACATGGGGATGATAAATCTAAATCAATTACTATACCTATGAGCTGCACTATTTGTATTTTTATTATATGTTTTAATACTGCAAACAACTGAAAGCAAAAATTTCGCTTTCTGAAAATCGTTTGTTTCCACATCTATATATATATATAAAAAAAAACTGCATATCGGGTAGGTGCTTCAGTGATTGACATGCTCCAGTAATTGACATCTATCCCGAAATAATTAACAAATAATTAACATGGGGATGATAAATCTATATCAATTACTATACCTATGAGCTGCACTAATTATATTTTTATTATATGCTTTAATACTGCAAACAACTGAAAGCAAAAATTTCGCTTTCTGAAAATCGTTTGTTTCCACATCTATATATATATATAAAAAAAAAAAACTGCATATAGGGTAGGTGCTTTAGTGATTCACATGCTCCAGTAACTGACATCTATCCCGAAATAATTAACAAATAAGAAGAAGAATAAAATGATATATTTTACATATAAGAATTTTAACATTTTATGTCAAACACTGGAGCATAGGGCGCTAATAGCTGGTTAAATGAATAACTAGCAGTGTCAAACATTGGGACATAGGGGGCCAATTACTGATAAAATGAAAAACTGGCAGTGTCAATTACTGGAACATTGAGTGGGTGTCAAATAAAAATTCTCAATTTTTTTTTTTTTTATCAAATGTATATCTTATCATATATGTGGTTCTGGATGTCTTTCATGCCATATGTACTAACTTGAGATTTCTAAAAATATTTTCTCATTACTAGAACATTAAAAACACATGCGATTGCTCTAAAAGTGTCTATCACTGGTGCACTTAACCTATCTTCTATCTAAAAGGATATCTACTTATTTTGAGTTAAACAAAAATTAAATATTGTAGCTTATTTCTAAACAATAGAAGAAAAATAACCGGTATTAGGTAAAGAAAAATATAATTCTTGTGCATTCGGGGTTTAATATTTATACACTATCTACCAATAAGAATTTGGACACTTTCGAATTTAGATATTTCGTCAAATATCTAAAAAAAATTCTTTAGGAATCATCTTGAAACTTTGGGAGTATAAAGAACTTCTTATTATGCATATTTCAGCAAAAGATTTGTCCTAAACGGTAACAGTAGAAAATTAAACAAAAATAAAATTGTTTTGGATCAACTAGTAGAAAGTAATGCATGAAATACGTTTTGGCTGCTGCACGTGATTATGATTATGAGGATTCTTTTAATTATCTGTATAATTTTTTATGAGGCTGACACATATATTAATGAAAATACAACGGTCTCATTAAAACATTGCAAACAAAATTGTCACTGTAAATCCAGTGCAAAGCCATTTTTAGAAAACTTGGCATATTACATTACACACAGCATACTGCAATCAGAATGCAAAAATGTTAAATACATTATGAAATATGAATATTTTTACTGAGTAATTTTAAACTACGGATGCGTAAGATTAAAAAAAAAAAATTCATTTGCATAATTTAATAGCCAAAGGTGTTGAGCTACTTATATGAAAACCCCAAATAAATATCGTGTAAATAAAAAATGTTATGACAGATAGAAGAACAAATTTTCAGTTCGCTCAAAATGAAAGTTAAAGGGGTTTTACTCACATTTTTATTTTTATTTAGATACTGATAATGTTCGATAATTGTAAATAAATATTCATAAAACCTCTTATCATCTTCCTTTTTTTTTTTTTTTTTTTTTTTTGAGAGAGAGAGAGAGAGGGGGAGAAACAGAAATTCTGTCCATATAAATAGCTTATTACATTTAGCTCTCAATTTACGCAAATGATTTTTTTTAAATGCGTAGTTAAAAATTGTTTAGTAAAATTGCTTATATTTCTCAAGATATTTAATATTTTTTCATTATGGTTGTAGAGCGCTGTGTCTAATGTACCAGGTGTATAAACTTAAATCCGCTGTTTGCGTATAGATGGCGCTAGTGAGTGTATTAACAGCGGACATTTAAATGTCTTATTGTTTTTGTATTAGTTTGACGTCTGTTCACATAAATCAGTGCAAATCGTTAGTGATTTCATATAAAAACATTAATTTTTCATCGTGTAAACATGTCTCGTTTTGTACCAAAAAAGAGCATATGCGGGAAGCTCTGCTTTTCTGCTTCAATTTGAAGAAATCAGCTGCCGAATCGCATAGAATGCTTGTGGAAGCTTATGGTGACAGTGCTTTGTCAGAAACAACTTGCAGAGACTGGTTTCGTCGGTTCAAAAATGGCTATTTTGACTTAAATGACAAAGAGCGTGAAAATCGGCCCCGAAAGTTTGACGACCATGAATTACAGGCTCTTTTGGACGAAGATGATACCCAATCGCAAAAAATGCTTGCCGAGAAGTTAGGTGTCACTCAACCAGCCATTTCTATCCGTCTACATGCCATGGGAAAGGCCTTATTATCAACAATGACATGACAAACTGATTTTTCTTCATGATAACGCGCCAGCACACACGTAAAAATTGGTCCAAAATTATCTCAAAACACTTAACTGGGAGGTGTTACCCCATCCCGCCTAATTCACCAGACCTGGCTCCTTCTGATTATCACCTGTTTTCATCAATGGGCCATGCACTTGCCGAACAGCACTTCGTTTCTTACGAAGACGTTCGAAAATGGCTGGACGAGTGGTTTGCCTCAAAAGATAAGGAATTCTTTTGGCGTGGAATTCACCAATTGCCCGAAAGATGGGAAAAATGTATAGTTAGCGAGGGAAACTATTTTGAATAAAATTTTGTTTTGCTTTATATAAAAAATAAATGTGTTTTTATTACTAAAAAACAGCGGATTTAAGCTTATACACCTGGTAGTGCGTAACGTTTCCCAAAAATTGCTTTGCACTGGGTCTATACCCTACCTGTTGTAATTAAAAAATGGGTTTTTTTATGCAATTTCTTAAAGAAAGCGTTATAGCTCAAAGAATCTCTGTGGCAGCCTCACATATATTCATGGACGATATTTGGCGAAACGTCTAAATTCTGAAGTGACTTATTGGTAGATAGCGTATTTTGTGCTTCTCTAAAACAAAATATTATTAAAAAAAAAAAAAAGCGTATTCATATTTAGCCGCTTACTTGGAGTCGCCATTGATTACTGAGGACAAAATTTAAATGATTTAAAAATGAATATGTAAATTTTCTTCTTAAATAATACAACATTTTAAAGGAATCTCAAATAATTTACCCTTCTGTTCAAAAAAGAAAAATATGCGGATATGAAATGTTAAAATATGCATTTATACTGCAGTCATTACTTAACGATTTACGACCCCCCCCCCTCCTTTTTTACATGGGCATTTCACCCAGGAGAATTCGATCAGTTGGAGAATTGGCATAGTTACCAAGTCTCTTATTTAGGTGGGATATTTCACACCAGAAATTTTCTACAATGCATTTCCCTTTATTTAATCGTAGATGATTATTATGAAATACTTCTATCAAAAAATATTGGTATGAAACTTGGTTGAAAAATTGAAAAGTTATCAAGTGTTATCGTACGGTTGGAAATGCTGTCAGTTACCCTAAAGTGCTAAAATAATAACTACAACAACTTCCCGGCTTGCACATTTATTAAAACTCTAAATCTCACAACAGTTTTTGAGTCATACTCCAAAAGTATTGTAATTTCACATGTTAACATGTTTAGAAAATATATATCTCTTTTCAAAAATATATCCGTACGCATCAAAAGTGTTCAAATTTTAATAAATTTAAATAATTATTTTTTATTTATTTATTTTATTATTATTATTATTTTTTAACCGAAAACAATTAAAGTTCTTGAAAAAGGGATATAGATTTTATGTACAGTCAGTAACAAAAGTGTC
Organism: Salticus scenicus; assembly: GCA_963930645.1. Lineage (NCBI taxonomy): Eukaryota > Metazoa > Arthropoda > Arachnida > Araneae > Salticidae > Salticus > Salticus scenicus. The sequence continues at coordinate 111,781,332 of OZ005649.1, forward strand.
CGAACACTAGCAAAAATTCCTATGTAAAAAAAGTACACTTCGTACGGTTTTGTTAAATAAATCCTCGTCGAATTCTGTCCTTAGTCATTCTAAGAACAGGATACGATGAGGATTTATTTAACAAAACCGTATGAAGTGTATTTTTTTTACATAGGAAATTTTACTAGTGTTTGGACACTTTTTTTAACGACTGTAAGTATTGAAAATCGGTTGGTTGGATTTAATGTCGCACTAGTGTTGCGCCATGGACAGCTCGCTACAGTCTGTGACTCACCCCTAATGATGTTACGGAGACATGCCGACACAATTTTAGGTTGATTTCTTTAGAAATCGACCTATTGCAATCACTTCGTTTATCTATATATATATATATATATATATATATATATATATATATATATATATATAATGAAAATTTTGTCATCACGATAACTCCCGAAATAATACTCGAAATCTAACCAAATTTGGACAGTGAACTAATTTTATAAATATCTTGGATGAGTTCGTTAACCAAGTTGCTCCGACATTTTGTTTTCAAGTGGCAGCCACTTGAAGATTTCAAACCGACATTGTAAAAAGCATATTTGAAGCAAGATTTGCTTGAATTTTGATGTAAATACAGGCCAGACAAGGGTCTCAATGAAGTTTACTAATGAAGTTTATCCGCCATTTTTAATAAAGTGGCAGATATCTTAAGTTAAGCGGGACCACTTGAAATCAGGCTACCACTTGAAAATTTAAAATCACTATAACTTCCGAAATAATACTCCAAATCAAACCAAATTTGGACAGTGTCTTAACTTATGTTATAAATATCTTAGATGAGTTTATTAACCAAGTTGCTCCGCCATTTTGTTTTCAAGTGGAGAACACTTGAAAATTTCAAATTCAAATTGTAAACAAGTCCTTCCGGCTTATTCGGAAGGGTAGGTTGATTTCTTTTTCCTTATCAAGTAGCCGTCATTTTGTTTCAAAATGGCGGCTACAAATTATTAATGCACTTGATAGAAATATTGATGTAGGCTATGCCCATATGGAGTTTTAAGCAAATCGGTTCATAAATACCTTTTTATGTGAATTTAAAATTTTCAAGTGACCGGCGCTTGGAAATAAAATGGTGAGTTAAGTTGACAAATATATGAAATGTATTTGTGAGATAAGTCTAATCGTCTACTGTACACATATAGTTCGAATTAATTCAAAATCTCAAAAGTCATCGTGTTGAAAAATTAAGTGGCTGGCACTTCGATCAAAATGGCAGAGAAACTTGCTCATCTAAGATATCATTGCAAATTTCAAAATATTTTTTTTTTAGAAAGTCTTTCAAAGAGGCTTAGTAAGTTGATAAAATGTTAGTTTTCTGCATGTTTTAGCATTAAAATAGCCTAATTTTTCCTTAAAAACGCATTAAAAAGATCCAGTAACGCAGGCAATGGATTTGGAGCCAAATTTGGCGACTTTTCCCCTATGGCGAAATTTTTGGCGACTTTTGGCGAGAAAATACTTAATATCGATATACCAAAGTTGGACGCAATAACGTGATTGGTTCACGAGTTACGTGATATTTCTAGATTTTTGTTGTTTGAATGATAAATCCATTTTTCAACTTTGATTTGTATAGATAAAGTATTTCTAAAGTTACCGTGATAGCAAATTTTCATGTGGCCACAGTTGGAAACAATACAGCGGAACAAGTTGCCCAGCAAACATATCCAAGATATTTGAAGCAATAGATTCACTGTCCAATTGTGTTTTAAATCAGTGCCGTGTATCAAAAATTATTTTTATGGCAAATTTTCAAGTGGCAGTCAAAGTGGTTTCAACTTGGAAACAAAATGGCAAAACAACTTGCCCAGCGAAATCATCCAGTATACTTGTATAAGTTCCTTATCCAGATCTAGTTCAAATTAAATCAGTGTTTCTAAAATTATCGTCATAAGAAATTTTCAGGTGGCACCACTTGGAAAAAAAGCGGAGTGAGATGCCCAGCGAACTTCTCTGAGATATTTGAAGGATAAATCCATTACCCAAATTTGATGCAAATTGATTCTGTATTACTAAAGTTACCATAATGACAAATTTTCAAGTGGCCGCCACTTGGAAATAAAATTGCGGATGAAGTCACCAAGTGAACTTATCCTAGATATTTGAACCATAAGTTCACTATCCAACTTTTATTTGAATCAGTTTAGTATTTTAAAAAGTATCGTGATGGCATATTTTCAAGTGTGATTTCAAGTGGCTGGAACTTAGAAACAAGATGTCGGGACAAGTTGCCCAGTGAAAACATTCTAGATAATTATATGATAATATCACAGTCCAAATTTGGTTCGATTTGGAGTATTATTTCAGAAGTTATCGTGATTTTAAATTTTAGAGTGGGATCCTGATTTCAAGTGGTCCAGCTTAACTTAAGATATCTGCCACTTTATTAAAAATGGCGGATATATACTAATAAACTTCACTGAGATCCTTATATGGTCTGTATTTACATCAAAATTCAAACAATTTCGGAATACGTTTTTTACAATTTAAATTTGAAATTTTCAAGTGGTCTCCACTTGAAAACAAAATGGCGAAGCAACTTGGTTAACAAACTCATCTAAGATATTTATAAGATAAGTTAAGACACTGTTCAAATTTGGATCCATTTGGAGTATTATTTCGGAAGTTATGGTTTCAAATGTTCAAGTGGTAACCTGATTTCAAGTTGTTCCGCTCAACTTAAGATATCCGCCACTTTATTAAAAATGACGGATAAATTTCATTAATAAACTTCATTGAGACCCTTATGTGGTCTATACTTACATCAAATTTCAAACAAATTCGGAATACGCTTTTTACAATTTGAATTTGAACATTTCAAGTGGTCTCCACTTGAAAACAAAATGGCGGAGCAACTTAGTTAACAAATTCATCTAAGTTATTTATAAGTTAAGTTAAGACACTGTCCAAATTTGGTTCCATTTGGAGTATTATTTCGGAAGTTATCATGGTTTCAAATGTTCAAGTGGTAGCGTGATTTTAAGTGACCCCGCTTAACTTAAGATATCTACCACTTTATATTAAAAATGACGGAGAAATTTCATTAATAAACTACATTGAGACCCTTATGTATTCTATATTTACATCAAATTTCAAACAAATTCGGAATACGCTTTTTGCAATTTGAATTTGAAATTTTCAAGTGGTCTCCACTTGAACACAAAATGGCCGAGCAACTTGGTTAATAAACTCATCTAAGATATTAATAAGATATGTTAAGACACTGTCTAAATTTGGTTCGATTTGGAGTATTATTTCGGAAGTTGTAGTGATTTTAAATTTTCAAGTGGTAGCCTGATTTCAAGTTTTCCCGCTCAACTTAAAATATCTGCCACTTTATTAAAAATGGCGGATAAACTTCATTAATAAACTTCATTGAGACCCTTATGTGGCCTGTATTTACAACAAAATTCAAGCAAATCTTGCTTTAAATATGCTTTTGACAATGTCGGTTTGAAATTTTCAAGTGGCTGCCACTTGAAAACAAAAAGTCGGAGCAACTTGGTTAACGAACTCATCCAAGATATTTATAAGATCAGTTCACTGTCCAAATTTGGTTCCATTTCGAGTATTATTTCGAGAGTTATCGTGATGACAAAATTTTCATTATAGATAGATAGATATATATATATATAGATAAACGAAGTGATTGCAATAGGTCGATTTCTAAAGAAATCAACCTAAAAGCTTATTCCGAATTTGTTTGAAATTTGATGTAAATATAGACCACATAAGGGTCTCAAAGATGTTTATTAATGAAATTTATCCGTCATTTTTAATAAAGTGGTAGATATCTTAAGTTAAGCGGGGCCACTTGAAATCACGCTACCACTTTAAAAATTAAAATCACTATAACTTTTTAAATAATACTCCAAATCGAACCAAATTTGAACAGTGTCTTAACTTATCATATAAATAACTTAGATGAATTTGTTAACCAAGTTGCTCCATCATTTTGTTTTCAAGTGGAGACCACTTGAAAATTTCAAATTCAAATTGTAAAAAGCGTATTCCGAATTTTTTTTTTTTTTAATTTTTATGTATACATAGATTATACAAGTGTCTCAAATAGCTTTTTTAATGAACTTTATTCGCCATTTTTAATAAAGTGGCAGATATGTTAAGTTAAGCGGAACCACTTGAAATCAGGCCACCACCTGAAAATTTAAAACCATGATAACTTCTGAAATAATGCTCCAAATAGAACCAAATTTGAACAGTGTCTTAACTTATCTTATAAATATCTTAGATGAGTTTGTTAAGCAAGTTGCAGGGCCATTTTGTTTTCAAGTGGAGGCCACTTGAAAATTTCAAATTTAAATGGTAAAAAACGTATTCCGAAATTGTTTGAATTGTGATGTAAATACAGACCACGTAAGGATCTCAATGAAGTTTATTAATAAAGTATATCCGCTATTTTTAATAAAGTGGCAGATATCTTAAGTTAAGCGGGGCCACTTGAAATCAGGCTCCCACTTGAAAATCTAAAATCACGATAACTTCTGAAATAATACTCCAAATCGAACCAAATTTGGACAGTGATATTATCATATAATTATCTTGAATGTTTTCACTGGGCAACTTGTCCCGACATCTTGTTTCGAAGTTCCAGCCACTTGAAATCACACTGCCACTTGAAAATATGCCACACGATAACTTTTAAAATACTAAACTGATTCAAATAAAAGTTGGATAGTGAACTTATGGTTCAAATATCTAGGATAAGTTCACTTGGAGACTTGACCCGCAATTTTATTTCCAAGTGGCGGCCACTTGAAAAATTGTAATTATGGTAACTTTAGTAATACAGAATGAATTCGTATCAAATTTGAGTAGTGGATTTATCATTCAAATATCTCATTTAAGTTCGCTGGGCATGCCACTCCACTTTTTTTTACAAGTGGTGCCACCTGAAAATTTCTTATGACGATAATTTTTGAAATACTAATTTAATTTAAACTAGAACTGGACAATGAACTTACCATACAAATATACTGGATGATTTCGATGGGCAAGTTGTTTTGCCATTTGGTTTCGAAGTCGCAGCCACTTAGACTGCCACTTGAAAATTTGCTATAATAATAACTTTTGTAACACGGCACTGATTTAAACCACAGTTGGACAGTGAACCTATGCTTCACACAACTTGGATGTGTTTGCTGGGCAACTTGTTCCACTGTATTGTTTCCAACTGGCGGCCACTGGAAAATTTGTTATCGCGGTAACTTTAGATATACTTAATCAATTCAAATCAAAGTTGAAAAATGGATTTATCATTCAAACAACAAAAATCTAGAAAATTCACGTAACTCGTGAACCAATCACGCTATTGCGTCCATCTTTGGTATATCGATAATAAGTATTTTCTCGCCAAATGTCACCAAAAAAGTCGTCATAGGGGAAAAGTCGCCAAATCCATTACCTGCGTTACTGGACTTACTAAGCCTCTTTGAAGGAATTTGTACAAAAAAAAAAAAAAAAAAATTACAAATTTGGAACGATATCTTAGATGAGCAACTTTCTCTGCCATTTTGATCGAATTGTTTGAAACATAATTTTTCAATACGATGACTTTTGAGATTTTGAATTAATTCGAACTATATGCGTACAGTAGATTTATCTCAGAAATACATTTCATATATTTTTCAACTTAACCCGCCATTTTGTTTCCAAGCGCCAGCCCCTTGAAAATTTTAAATTCACATAAAAATGTATTTATGAACCGATTTGCTTAAAACTCCATATGTGCATAGCCTACATCAATATTTCTACCAATTCCATTAATAATTTGTAGCCGCCATTTTCAAACATAATGACGGCTACTTGATAAGGAAAAAGAAATCAACCTACCCTTCCGAATAAGCCGGAAGGACTTGTTTGAATTTAAATTGAGGGGATGTCTTTCCCGTTGTATTGAATTTCAGAATTCTAATATTTTTAGATAACGATCCATATGTATAAATTTCTTCCTGTTTAAGACCAAGATTTCTAACATAACATTTCACTTTAACTGGCTAATTACAGTCGGCAGCAAAAGTATCCGAGCACTAGCCATTAATTCCGTTGTCAAAAAAGCACAATTAAAACTATTTTGTTAAATAGATCCTTGTCGAATCATGTTCTTAGACTGACTAAGAACTCGACTCGACAAGGATTTATTTCACAAAGCAGTACTAAGTGTACTTTTTTTGGACAGGGATTTATTGCTAGTGCTCGGATACTTTTGCTGCCGACTGTAATATGTTAAAATCTATAATAGGTATGTAGTAAATGTTTATTCATTGTGTACAATACAGTCAGAATAAATATTTAAATTCCATATGTCATTTATAAAAATATTTATTAAATTAAATTAATTCAAGAACGGCAAGCATGAAAACCTCCACAATCCATTAATTTTTCAGTTAAGATTCATTTTAATGTAAACTAATTAGTTTAAAATATATATAAGTCTTAAAATGTTGATGATTTTGGATGCTGAAACACTATTTTAAATTCTCCATCATTAATTATCTCTTAATAAATTAATTGTAACTCATCACATATTCTCTAATTTATAAAAGAGTTAAAAGCGCAGAAACAATCACCTAAGACATCGTGCGCTCAAGAGGTTCTCCTTAATTAACTTGCATACGTACGGGTAATTTTTTTTATGTCTTGCTAATGACAAATATAAGAGAGTCATTAGCTTTTAAAATATTTTGTGAAAAATTTGACGTTGGTAAACCTTATTCTTTTCCATTTCACATTTAGATAGTAAAATTCATTTACACTTCAGAAATAATCACTTAATGCTTCAAAGATTTTTATAGATTTTAAGTATATTTCAAATAAACTAAGTAATTTTAAAATCCACATATTATCCCTTTTCTAAAAAGAAAAGAAAAATTTCCGTTTTCATTAAAATGTTTGCCTAAAATAATTTAATATGGATTATTTTTAAACCTTTAGCTTATTATGAAAATTTTCTTGAAAATGCCAGTAGGAAAAATAATATTTTTTTTAAATGAAGCGAATATGTATGAAGAGGTCATTCCACATTTTCATTAAGAAAAAAAAAAAAAAAATGTAATTCTTACATATTAAACTTTTGCTTTTCTTAGTACAATTCTTTCCCATTCCCTTTTAAAACATACTTGTTTTAACTGCTCTAATCTATGGTTTTCAATAAATAAACATTTTTTAACTTATAATAAGATAGGTCTGTTTTAAAATTTTAAGAACTTAATTTAATTCATATAATAATAACATTTATCTCGGTATAAACAGCCTTGATTAAAAAAAAAAAAAAAGACCGAAGTAATTACCCAAACTTCTATAGGACATCAAGAAAGCAGGCTTTAAATAAATTAAACTTTCTGAATCAATAATGCCATTAATATGTTGTAATATAAAAACTGGCCACAATATGTTTCTTGTGTGTGCGGCTTGTATCAGGATTTTTCAGTACCACAAACATAGCACAATAATTTTTCTATAATTTCATCACAAAAATATATTTAAAAATACAGAATTCAAAAATATTAACGCTTAAAAATCATGATAAAATCGAATTTGGTTAAGTAGTAGATCATGAATGTGTTAAACTTTACAAAAATATCGACCTGTGATTGTAACTTTTTTTTTCCTATTTAACACTTTCGCGACGGCATGTGTTTGTCTTTTTGACAGTAAGGACCGCCTGTGGGCGTTATTCTTCTAAGTTACAATATTTCAGAAAAAAAAAAAAAAATCTGTATTCACATTTATATTACAAATGGATATACATTATAATTTTGTTCTTTCTAATCATAATATTTGTATCCGTAGCATATTGATTGTACAAAAATAAATATTAGATATGTTCTTAAGAAATAAATAACATACAAATTGCAAAAGAAACGCCCACTGGCGTAGTTACACATTTTCAAATGATGTGAATCTAGGTCAGCGGTCGCGAAAGTGTTAATAAAACTTAAATGTGTGAAACAAATTTTGGTAGGAACTCATAGTTATTAGTAAAATTACACTAATGAAGAAAATTTAAACATTAGACTTTTATCTAGAGATAATTTTGATTTTAAAACCAATGAAATTTGAGAATACTTTAGGATTTTTTTTTCCCCCTAAAAACTGCGAAATAAAATGATTGTGTCTAATTTTTGTTGGAATCAATGCATTTCTAATAGATTTTAAATATTTAAAATTAACTGAAGTAAAGCACTTTAGTATGTTCACCCAATATTCAAGTACAGAAGTTTGATATGGATTATCGTTATCGATTTATTACACACACCAGAACAAATGCATTTGATAAAATTATTAAAAATCTAAAAAAACGGATGCAAACGATTTCTATAATACATATATATTTGTATTTTTTTTTCTTTGTTTAAAATAATCAATATAACTGCATCGTTTAGTTTAAACTACTATATTCCTACTCTTCAGTAATATCAATTTTTAAGAAACACAATGTTGTTTTGTAACCTGCTATCAGTTTTTCAATAAGGTTACTATGTCATCTCAGATAGAAAAATCAGTCTTTACAGCAAACATTTTTAGATCTATATTCTATATAATGACATTATGAGAATCAAAATAAAATCATTCTGTTAAATTTGTAACTCGTTTAAATAATGTCATTTAAAACATAACTTATTAGGGAAAAAAATAATCTGGTGTGTCACTCACATGAATTTCTCTTACCCTGAAATTTAATACTATAAATACAGGTTGGAGATTAAGAGGTAAGATAACGAGTACTGTTAAACAATTCAAATTAGGCTTCGGGAGAGTTTTATATGATAATTAGTTCTGTGTGAGGGGGGCTACTGCCCCCTCAACCCCCCGTTTAATTAATGCACCTACATTTATATAGAATTTAATTCGGTTATTAGAAAATAATTTATTAAAATTATTATATTAAAAAATTATCTTTTATGATAATGCAGACGATTTCCATATTAGAGAAGTAGTATAACACCAAATATTCATTTTATTCTCAATATATATATATAAAACGATTTTTTTTTCTAAGTTTTTTTTTTTTTTTTTTTCGTTAAAAGTAAAAAAAAATCGATAACTTTGTTTTAAATTATCGCAGATCGATGGTTCAACCATTCGTTTTAAAGGTATTGGCGAGCTCTTTTCAAAGGTACACATCATGAAAATTTACTCCCCTTGAGGGGGGACTTCCCTCCCGGGGGGGAAAGCGCAGCTCCTACATACACAAAATTTTTTTCCCAGTTGACTATCTCTATTACAGCTCTATTTGCTTGATCTTAACGAAAAGCTTACTGTAGCATATATATATGATACACATTTAGAATACCAAGTTTGAATGTCTGCTATTATTTGTTCTTGGGATATGCTGATAACAGACAGACACACACACAGACACACAGACTCACAGACACACAGACATACACACAGACAGACATACAGACCATTTGCTAAAAACATGATTTTCGTATTCAGGGGACCTCAAAACGTGTAAATATAACAAAATCTCGCGTTCGTAAATTTGACCCAAAAACAATACTTTCTCTACCTTATGGGTAAGAGAAAGTAAAAATACGTTAAACTTCTTCAATTTATCATGAAATTTTTTGTCTCGTGAAAAGCAGCATTAATCTGTTATGTCACTGAAACTACTTCTTTGACAGTGATATGATACAAAATCTGTCAAATAATTTCCATAATTTACTAGTCGATACAACTGGAAACAATTGAATTCTTATTTTCAACATTTGTTTAACTCGTCAATTATCTGATAATATAGGAAATCAAAACTCATAGGAATTCTTCTTTAAACAAACCATTGTCACTATTGTGACTCACAGTAAGGATATTTATCGTATGATATCATTTTTATTCGCTATCACTTAATTAAACTTTAGAAAAGATGGATATGCCACATTCAAAATTGCCATCAGATGATTAAAATTCTTTTGTCGTGATGCCGAAGATAGAAGATGTGAAATATATATATTAACAATAATGCGCCGGCCAGGTGGTTCGGTCGGTAGGGCGCTGCCTTCCGAATC